>CM031867.1:20430571-20478727 GCA_018697195.1 Certhia americana | reverse complement strand
CACACACACACACACACACACACACACACACACACACACACACACACGTGTTCACTGCAGACATGCTACCGTCATGCTTAATTGGGAGTGCAACCACCTTGGGCTTGCTTTCATCAACACTGGCTTATGGATGTTGTTGTTTTTCCATACACACACCCAGGCTGATTAATTTGAATTATTTCTCCTCTGAAGAGAAGCAGAGGAAGCCCCCATTCCAAGGAGTCTCTCTATCCACACTCACCGGGGAGGGGTTTGCACGCCACCAGGATTTACACAGGGTTTGGGTGGGAGAGGGGGCAAGAGAAAGGCAAGGAGTAAAAGGGGAAGGGGGGTGTGTGTAAATAAAAACAAGCAGTGCTAAAAATGCCGGGTGAGAAGAGGATCTGTAAATCTCGCCTCCCTTCCCCCTCCCCAAATGCCGCCTGGAGCCGGGTGACCCTGCGGGGAGCGGAGCCGCAGAGGTGACCCGATGCTAACCAGCCTGTTAGAACTAATAAGGTGTGCGCCTAAGCCAGGGGCTGACACTGGGGCATTGTGGAAATAACTCTCCTTGTTATTGCCCATCCTCAGCTTGAAATTTACTGCTCCTTTGCATTATTAAAGAGACAGCTTGCGTGCGCGATGGGGGAGAGGCTGGGCAGGAGGAAGAACCGCACACGCTTTTTTAATGGTATGTTTGTGCTCTCTAGTCTTTAGATTCAGATTCGGAGCATTAAAGCATGCTGGGTTAATAGGTTGTTATTTATTATTTGAATAAAATCTGGTTTAGAAAACTAAAAAAAGAATACTTTTCCCCTACTATGGCAAGTGGTCAGAAAAAAGGAAAGGTGTGAAACATCTCAGATAAGATCAGGCTGAGGCCTTATGGGACAAACCCTGCCCCAAACGTTTCCAGTAGCACTGCTCCACATTTACATCAGATGTAAGCAGAGCTGCAAACACCCAACATGGTGGATAACAGGGATTGCACGATGGAAACACAAAAGGACCTGCTGCATTGTAGAGCCATCCTCAGCAGGGCCATGTGAAAGGGTGTCAGAACACCTGAAATCATTCCAGGACTCTGCATTCTGTAAATACGGAGCCATTTGGTATCTTGGGGGAAAGATGAACACAGTGGGAAAATCTACTTTGTCTCTATCCCTGCTCCCACTGCTCCTCCAGCACACACCTCCACCCTCTGAGCTGACTCCCACAACATTCCCAGGATAACAGGTGAGACTCCCTGGAGAGGGGCCCTGCCAGGGCCCTGCTGGGGGAACACACACCAACCCCACGATGCACACTGGCACCTGAGAGATCAGATTTTACAGAAACTGAGCTGAGCTGCTCTTTCAGATGCTTTTGCCCTCTCTGAGTCAGTTTTTATGGACAGGCATTTTCAGCTTGACCTTTGAGGGGCTGCAGAGCCCATCTGGCAACAGCAGGGCACAGGCAGAGCCTGCAGCTGCTGCTGCCAGGGGAGCCCCTACCAGAATTAGGACTCAAGTATTATTAATTTTCTGCAGCAAAGCAGCTGAGTGCACATGGGAGACATTGCTGAGAACAGAGATCAATGATAAATAACATCCTCAAGGTAAATACAGAACGGGATTGAGCCGTTCATGGCAATTGGTTGAGCCATGGGTGGCTTCCATGGAGCTGAGCTGAGGGGGTGGGTGCTTTATGTTCAGGGATTCCACAAAATCAACTACCAGAGGGATTTGAGGGAATTCTTAAGAGCACATGAGAGCCACAGCAGTTCTTGATTCTGTCCAAGGCAACTGAGTTTTCCTGCACACTCAGAAACATTCTTGTGAAAGGTTCCCAGCAGCTGCTGGGAAGACAGTGGGAATCAGTGATGGAAACTGGATGAGATACATGCAACTGCCATTACACACTGAAACAATGTACATTTTATATAGATAGTCCTGAAGGTTAGAGGACCAGAGGCAGGGTCTGAAAGGAGACCCCAGAGCACACCAAGCTCTCTCAGAGAGCCAGCGTGTCCCACAGCAGCTTGAACAGGTCCCAGTGTGAACACATCCATCCCTTCTGTCCCAAACCATCCTGTCCCCAGCACAATCAGCCAGAGTCAGTGACACCAGTGCACAGAGCAGGCTGAAATACTTACTAAATGTTGTGGGAACAAATTACAAATGAAAAGCTTTGGAGCAAGGGGTAACTGCCAGCTAAGGCAAGAAAATGAAATCTAGGCTTTTGAAAGTACCAAATATAAACAAGGAATTAAAGCTGATACCTGACAAAGAGGTAGAAAGAAACCAGAAGCCTTGCTGCCCCCTCACAGTTATTCCCTTTCTGGCATCCTGATTTCATGAATCATCCAAAACAGCCAAACAGGTCCTATCAGCCTCTGAACATACAGATATTTCCAACTCCTCCATTCCCAAAGGATGAAGTCACTTTTATCACCAGTTTATTACATGGCAGGACTTGCCTACAATGTATTTGACCCTTTTTGCATACACACATTTTTAATCCTGTCCCTCCTATAAGGAATAAGAACAGCAATAAGCATGATGGTCCACATTTTAGTTGGAATATCAAAATGTTTGAGGGTAAAATCAAAGGTGTGGAGACTCAGAGGACTGTGTTAAGCAGCTCTTGTGCTCAGCCTTCAGGTGGTAAAGCTTAAGTAACAAGAGTATTCGAACCGTGACAACACTCTACTGGATTTAAAAATACAATTTTCAGAACTGATTGCCAAACTCTGATCTCAGGAGCATGCCCATTTTTTTTCAGTTCTACCAGCTGATCCCATATAAAGTACTATTTCTCCTTAGAAACCCAGGCAAAGTCAGGCTGCCAGAGAGGAGCGGTTGGATTGGAGGGTTTCTAATTCCCTGCAGCTCTCACAGCAATGTCCTCCAGAATGGACATCAAAACCACACTTACAGAAACAACAGCCCAAATTATTCCCTACATATCAGGCTGTATCAGTCCCCCCATAAGGCCCAGTAGTATTTACCTGCCTCACTTCTTGAAACTCTCCAAGGATTCTCTTGGCATTTTGGATTCTCTAGATTATAATGGAATCATAGAATCACAGAATATTTTGGGGTGGAAGAGACCTTAAAGATCACCCAGTCCCACCCCTGCCACGGGCGGGGACACCTTCCACTATTCCCAGAGTGCTCCAAGCCCTCTCCAGCCTGGCCTTGGACACTTCCAGGGATGGGGCAGCCACAGCTGCTCTGGGCACCCGTGCCAGGGCCTGCCCACTCTCACAGGGAAGAATTTTTTTCCAGCATCTAATGTAAATCTACTCTCCTGCAGCTGAAAGACATTTCATTTATATGTTATTAATCTAAAATCTTCTCCTCCTTGTGGTATCTAGCACACTTGGAACTGTTGGCTGTGCGTCTGTGTGGTTTTGTACTGGGCAGAGAGTAGGTGGAAGGTGCTGGGTGTCACCCGTCATTGAATTCTGCTCCAGTTACAGTAGATCCCAAATAAGCACATTCTCATTCCAGAATCTATAATTCCATGATGTGCCCATCACAGAGCCCCAACAGGCAGGACCGTGAGTAGAAGGCAACAACTCTGTGCTGCCCTGGACTCCCTCGGGCTTCTGCCAGAACTCTGGTTCTGCCCTCCCCTGCTCCCAAATATCCTATCAACCCACAGCCACCTAAAACAGCTGCAAAACAACAGAAAGTCCTGCAACTAATCCTGTAAGTTTATTATATCCCTAATAAATATACAGGTGCATTTTAAGGCATTCTTTAGGGAAACAGAACAACCAAATGTTTTGTACAGAACAGGAATCAACTGCTAAATTTTCTACGCTGTATCATTCTCAGTTATTGAAAAGCAGCTTGCAAAGCTCTTGGCACCCAAAACCTAGTATTGAAATATATGAAGACCCTGCACGTGTCCTCTGAAAACTTCTGAAGGAGTTTTGGGTTTTTGTTCATTCTGGTTTTAGTGCAGAACTGGTACAGAAGTCCAAGATCTCCATGGTGAAGGTGTGGTTCAGGCCCTGGACATGCCACCTGCTGCGTGGATGGTTCCTCAGTACTGCAGCATGAGAGCTGATTCTCCACAAGACTCATCTGTTGTAGCTATTTAAACTAGAACTCCACAAGATATGGAGTGAAATTTTAGCTCCTCACAGCCCAGTGAGTTTGGCTCACTCCTTATAAACACACACGGTCGGTTAAGCGAGTTCAGGTGTCTGTGTAGTGAAACCCTGATCTGGGCTGTGGTGTGTCAGTGCTTTCAGAATGCTAAGAATAAGACTGTGGTGGCATATCCAGGACTACACTGCAGCCACAGAAATGTAAGGTCTCCGTTTTCAGTCATGTGTATGCTGCCAAAACCATCTCCGCAGAAAAACACCCAGGCAGCGGTCCAGGGCGGGGGATCGGGGAAATGCTTCCTCCTCTCCACTTACAGCCAGCAGTGCTGCATCCGTGTGGAAAACAGAGCAGGAAAGCAGAGATCACAACTGGGATTTCAACCCCGCAGAGAACTGAATTAGGAGTGAGAGCTGCAGAGAGCGGCCTCTCAAATGAAGCTGTTGTGGAGGGAAACTGTGGCATGGAACCCGTGGAGGTGAGAACAGCGAAGCCTTGGGGTGTTCCAGGGGCTGCACTACCTGCTTCAGGAGAATCCTCTGCCTTCCAAGAGGCTCCTCCATGAGCAGCTGGCAGTTCTCTGCATGGAACACAGAAGGTTCTGGAGAAGACCCGGATTCCACCAAAGGACACAAAAAGAAGCCTATGAATCATTAAATAAATCCCCAAATCTGGCTGCAACTGAGAGTGATGTGGAGGAAGATGCTGAATTTGTCTTATTAATAAAATTTGCTCCTTTTTCAGCCTAATCCAGGAAGATATTTCAGACTCTAAAAGATTTTATTGTTAGGGGAAAATAAAAAATATTCAGCTGTTTTGTTGAGGATCATGCTACAACTGCGAGCTGTCATAAGCACAAAAATCTGGCTTCTGAACATTAAAAAAAAAAAAAAAAAATAGAACCTCATCCCCCCCTCAATGGTCTGCAGTTGATGCAGAATAATGGCATTATTTTTTTTTGTTGCTGATGCTTAAGAATTTCAGAATCATATAGTCAATATTGCACTTTAACTATTAAGAGATGGAATGAGTGTGCTTGTCTTTCAAAATTAAGATCTAAAATATTCTACATCATCTTGCTAATAATAGTGCTCTTCTTGTTTCTTAAAGGGTGTGGGTGTGGCTCTGCACTGTAAGAGGTACAGATTAATTCTGATTGGATTTCCTTAATGAGCTGGGGCCTACATTAATAAAAACCAAGGCATGAACTTTAAACATACCCAGTTGTAACTCCCCAAATGCCCTTAATTTGGAATAAGGACATCTTTATTTTATTTCATTTAATGGTTCTTAAAGTTAGGACCAAGAAACCACTGCCATTAGTGGAATTCCTTTGAGTCACCTTGCACAACCACACAGAGCTGACTCATTCATAAATTTTACTGTTTAATGGAATTCTAGAGACTACAGTTAAAGAGCCAGTGGTTTGGAGAAGTTAAACTAAGCCAAAAAAGCCAATTATTCTGGATGGAGTGATCACGAGTAGATCTATACTAGTACAGGAGGTGTAGTCTTCCTGCATCAACAGGGCCTGAACAGATCAACTCCTCCTGAAGCTCAATGGCCTTTGTGATCCTAAATCAGACATTTTTAGAGAGACATGCATCCAATTGAAAAATAGCAAAATAAAAGTGAAAGAAATAAAAAATTGTAAAATTATCTGGGTGAAAATTCAGAGTATGAAGCGATGAAATTGAATCTACATTCTTCTGTCTCCAGCTTGCGCCTCACCTCCCTCTGCCTGCCCAGGGACTGGATATGTATGACACAGGGAATAAACAAAGTGTCTTCCAGAGGGATCAAGAAGGGCATTGTAAGAACAGACAGTCAATTAAATATTATCTGCAACTCTCGTGCCACATCTTTAAACAAGAAAGCACAAAGCCCGTTCCCTTTACCAGCAGCTTACTCGTGTAAGTGCCAGCTGACAAGTCTCATGCACGATGAAATGGATATTCCTGCTAACTCCATGATTATTCCTGGAATTGTAAATACAGGGGGTGTTGGCACTGTGACTTTAACGAAAACCACAAACTATACACGCGGCACAGACGTTCTGCTGCACAGTTTAGATTTAATCTCCAAAGTCGTGGCATATGGCGCAGGCAGTTTTTATACAAAGACGTGGAAATGTACACAAAGAAAATGTACTCCAAAATAAGGCAGTGCAGACCCAGCGCTACCCAGGGTACATTTGTGTTCATTAATTGAAACAGAATCAGCCCAGCTGCCCTTCAGTGACTCCCCTTCCATGGAACAGAGAACGGGGCAGCTCCGGCGGGGTTCAGGCTCCAGACCATGGACTGCAACCTCTGGGTCCACACCCATGACCTCAGTTTGGAAGGGGGATCTTGCGAGGAAGAACAGCTCAACTGGCTCCAGCTAATTATAACTTAATTAAGCTTAAGAGCAGTTTTTCCTTCAGAAGAATTAAAAACCTCAGTTGGTTTTCAGCAGAACTATGGATTTTGCCAGGTGAGCTGAGCTCATCTCTCACTCAGTCGATCACAAACTCTGTTTGTGATTCCGATCCCACCATCACCACCAGCTTCGCTCTCTGCAATGCCTCTGGGAAGGAATTATCCCAAATGTCACCACTGCTCTACTTGATATCGCCAGCTCAGTCTCTCAGCAGGAGGCAGAAACAGCTGGACTCTCAAATAAGATTTTGAATTAACAAAATTTAATTATTTGAATCAAAATTAATCTCTTCACATTTTTCTACTCTGCATTTCATTGTTAAATTCAGATCTGAAATTACAGTTTTCTTTGCTAGTTTTACACCTTCCTTATCTACCCTAAATTTCGGATAAGCTATTCAGAAAGGAGAATGAGTTTTTACAGAAAGCACACAGAACAAAGGACACATGGTTTAGCACCAAATAATTCCCATCTGGAAGTCTGAAGCCAGGGCTTCAGGAACTTTCACCTTTTATTTAACCTGCTTATGCCGATCACAGTTCCAAAGTACATGGACATGGTATTTCCTAAAGCTAAAAAAAGCACAGAAAACTGATCATAAGGAAGGATTTAGGGGGAAACAACCCAAACCACAAAAGAAACATATTAAATGTCCAAAAAGACAACTGGACAATGAAGAAAGGTGACAACTTCAGCTGAAAGGAGTCTCGGTTTATCAGTGATATAAAGTCAGCAGTTTAAATAGAAAACCCAGATGACAAATAGAAACAAGGGCAATAGGTAATGAGTAAAATAAACCAGAAGCTGTGGGCAACAGGACATGAATGGGGGAGGCTGAAGAGAGCAGGAAAATGGCTACAAAGTTGGGATATTCAGCTTTAAATCGTAGTAAAACACACAGAATTCATAGCTCTGATGTAAAAAACCACAATGAGATGATGATGGCAAAGTGGAAGCAGAAAATGTGGAAAAGCAGGAAAGAAATCTTCACAGTTCTTTCTTCAAAGGACAGATTTTGAGAAAGTTACTAAAGTACCATGAAGCACTGAAGAGGTTCCTAATGCTGAGCTCTGGTGAAATTAAACAAGGCTTTAGCAACTAGGAGGAGAATATTGGTCAGTTCTGGGCAGAGCAGATGTTCTCCAACACCCACAGCTGGCTGAGGGTCGGGAGGCTCTGGAGGGTCCCACTGGGAGCAGTCACTGGTAGGCAAAGACTGATCCCTCCATGAATAGCACAGGCCAGCGTCTGCAGGACTGTACCAGGCACAGCCTGGGGCAAGAGTTTAATTATCCTGAAGATGATGATGATGGTGATGATGGTGATGATGAGAGGAGGAGGAAGAGAACCATTATTGAAGGAAAAAATGACACAAAAATCACAGAATCAGAGAACCACAGAAGGGCTTGGGTTGGAAGAGACCTTAGAGCTCTTCTCATTCCACCCCCTGCCATGGCAGGGACACCTTGCACAAGCCCAGGATCTCTGAGCCCCATCCCACCTGGCCTTGGACACTGCCAGGGATCCAGAGGCAGCCACAGCTGCTCTGGGCACCCTGTGCCAGGGCCTGCCCACCCTCCCAGCCAGGAATTCCTGCCCAATATCCCATCCAGCCCTGCCCTCTGGCAGTGGGAAGCCATTCCCTGTGTCCTGTCACTCCAGGCCCTTGCCCCTCTATGTCTTGTACTTTACTGTAGGAAAACAAAGATCTGGGGGTGAAGTTAGAAATGAGATTCTCAAATGAGAATCAGAGGATAATTTCTTACCATGACTGTAATTAATCTCCGCAAAATGTTTGGGGAGGAGGGCTTGATTCTCTATGGTACAATTTTAACCCAAATTTCAGTGCCATTCTTGGGCAGAAGCCAAATAAATATCTAGTTTTGGACTAGAAAAATCAGTAATTAAGAAAAACTGTATTTCTAGAGAGTTCATTCAACCCAAGAATTTGGTGGCTTTACATTCTAAGGTGGAAAGAAAAGGCAGAAAAACCCAAAACAAAACAAAAAAAAGCACCATCACAACAACAAAAATGCCCTCAGAGTACCCTCATCAAGGCAAACCCAACCATTCCACTGTTAGCACTCTCTTGCCCTTTTTCTTGGCAGTAAAGTACTGCTGGCCACAAAGGCAGGGTCTGGAGCATTTCTGAAGGACGAAATGAGACTTTTAGCATGTTTGTTTCAAAGCACAATTTACAGCAAGGATTTGGGCTGAAACCGCATCCCTATGCTGGTGAGGGATGAAAGGCCCAGCAGGGAAGAAAGCAATAAAAATATCATTGTAATACCCCAAAATCAATCATTGGCTGTCTCAGAGCAGGCCAGGGCATGGGCAGGGCAGGGCAGCACGAGGCACGTGTCCCTCAGCAGGGACACCAGGGCTCAGGGGCGCGGCACAGACACCCCACGTGTTCTGCCTTCTCCAAAGCCCCAGCTCAGCCTGGCCGTTGTCCCTGCCCCTGTCCCCAGTGGTGCCCTGTGTCATCCCAAGGCCATGGTGCCCAGTGCCATCTCCAGCAGATCCCAAGGCCTTGCACAGATGTCAGATGGGACAGGACAGCCTCTTGCCCAGTAACCCTCTGCCACCAAGCAGCTTTTCCATCCCTGCCCCTTGGAATGCAGGGAGTGAAAGCGCACAGATTTGAATTCATTTTCATCCTTATCAGCTCTGAAAGATGCAGAAAAAAGAGAATTGCTGAGGAGCTTTGTGCTTGCAGCCACCACGCGGGTTGGGTGAGGACAAGCTGGTAAACGTCTGCTGGAATATCTCTTTTTAAATGAGGAAAAAAAGGTGGAGGGCTTGGAAAATGGGTTTTAGTGTCCCAATGAAAGCACAACAGCAACAATTTATAATTTTCTGCTGTCCAGTTCCCTCCATATTTCTCCCTGGCTGCACATCCCTCCTCTCCTCTCCCCCCACATCCATCCTCCATTTCCCGCTGACTCCTCGGCACGCGCTCCAGCCTCCTGTGAAATGGTGGCGTGCAGAGGGAAGGGAGGAAGAGAGGGAGGAAGAAAGGGGCTATGGTGGGAGGGCAGGGGAAAGAGAGAGATTGAGAGAGACAGAGAGAATGTCAAAGCTCAAGTCTGGCATTTGCCTATTTAAATTCAATCACGCAGCCCTCGCCGAGCTGGAAATGGATGGCCTGCGTTATGAATTTCTGATCAGACGGCTGATAGGTTATGAGCAGGGACGTAATCCCATTGAGGAAGGCTTTTTCCCAAGCAAGGGCAAGCAATAACTGCCCTTCTGAGATGGCTCTTTGCTTTGCCCTTTTTAATTTTTTTTTTCCTTTTCTTAAAAAAAAAAAAAAAAGTCCAAATAAGCATTTTTATGATGATAAATGTGTAATAATGATTCATTCTGCCTGCGTCTGAAATGGGAGATGCCTTGGTGAAGCAGACATGCGCTCAAAATAAACTGCCATATTTTTTCTTTTTTAAACCTAATTAGAATTCTTGCCTTCACTCAGCTCATTTTGTACCAACACTAGTGATCTAAAAAGAAAGTGAAAGGAATGAACACGTGCATTGAGACCGGTATTTTTAATACCCTGCAGGGTTTTTAATGTTTTATAGTTTGCCTTTTTTAACACGCTGTGTTTACATAAACGGATACAAAAAAATTTTTCTTTAACTGGCAAGAACTACTGGCACACGGTGAAAGAAGCCAGAAATTAGCTCAGAAGATGATGTTTTCTTTCATCTGCTCATGTGACATGGTCATGTTGTACTGAACTAATTGAAATAGCTGAGGACACTGACAGATTTGCAGTAGCCAAATTCACCAGGCAGGGAGAGCGCAGCAGCTACGGTGGTGTGTGCCAGCCCCAGGGACTCCACAAGCTCACACACAACTTTCCTACTCATCAAAAGCAGAAAACAGTGAGTTTGCTACTTAAAATTCAGGATCTATGTGCTGAAACACTCATCCCAGTGTGCAGGGACTGGAACCAGTCCCAGGGAGAAGGACATCGGGTCAGGACTGCACTGACAGCTTCTGAAAATAATCCAAAGAGAAACAGTTCTGCGGGCACAGGGGAGGAAGGGAAACATCTCAGTGTTGGTGCTAAGCAGGAACTTGCTCTTGGAGTTGCATCTCTATCATATTTCGGAGCGCAAGGAACATGGAATCCCAGAATCCCAGAATGGTTTGGGCTGGGGAGACCATAAAGCTCATGCAGTGTCACCCTCTGCCATGGGCAGGGACACCTCCCACTGTCCCAGGCTGCTCCAAGCCCCATCCAGCCTGGCCTGGGACACTTCCAGGGATGGGGCAGCCACAGCAGCTCTGAGCAGAAAGAGTCTCCTGGGACCTGGGATTTAGCAACCACCTCCCACCAGTCAGGAGCCAAGCTTAGTCTCACAGATGTAGCTCATTTAGAAGATCACAGCTCCTTCTCATGGTTTTCCTCATTTTGCTCAAATCCTGGATCATCATCTAAAAAGCAGAGAGTTGTGGGGAGCCTCCCAGGTGTGCTGGGCCAAAGCACCAGGTCCTGCCATAACCCAGCCCCCACATGTGCCACCAGCACAGCCAGCGTGGGTTGATGGTGGAGAGGCTGGGACAGCTTCTGACACAACAGCCCGATTCTCTCTTTTAGGACATTACATTGAGATGAATTTGCCTGTGCCAAAACTGCCAAATTACCAAACCTCCATGCACAAAGGGAAAATTGTTAAGCCCATATAACAAAGTGATTTCTTTACCCTTCTGATGATGTCACAACCACAGAATCTCTGAATTTACACATACCAAAAAGGAGTGTCCCAGGAAACCCTTGCACTGTAAAGGGCTGTCTTTCCTGAGTGACATAAAAAGCTGATGATCCAAGCAGTTTCCAGCTTTCACATACCTCAAATGGTTAATTTTGCTCAGTATCCACCACAAATGGGCCAGAAACCTGCAGCTGATAATTATGAAATACCGTGGCCACAGGGGAGTTTCCTCCCCAGCACCATTGGTTAGGGATCGTCTTATGTCCTGGAGCTGTCAAATTTTGATTATTTAATTGAAATTACACACATTAGCATGGGTGTTCTCATTAGCCATAAAATAAAACATCTAATATTTTCCATCTTGTTGCATCAACATCTGGTGGTGATGAACTCCGAGGGCTGCAAGCCCAGAATGTGAAAACATCAGTGTTTAAATTTGTCACCTTTTAGTGTCACTTCCTGGCGTCTTGCATTAGGAAAAAGGAAAACAAAAGGGAAGGTGTGGGAACAAAGAATTGCATAATATTAGTCTTCTTTATCTCCTTTTGTATCATAAGCAGAACAAAAAATTTGCTTTAACTGAGGTGGAATTGTCAGTTATCCAGAATATCACAGAATTTATTTGCAATTACAGTTTCTAACTATCTTCCATTACCAGATCTTAAACCCAATTGTTGATATTCTTCTTCAGTTCACAGGACTGATCAGTTCCCAACAACCAAGTGAAACTCCAGAAAGATTATTTTTTTTATTATCTATGTTCTAATCAAATACAGGAATTCCTAAGCTGGTGATTACAGCAGTGCCACTTGTATTTGCAATCTCTGCTTTACATGTTTATTTAGTAAATCAAAAATAGAGCACAGATGAAGAAGCAGCCTACAATAATAAAGCATCTTCTTGCAAAAAGCTTTGAGTGGTTTGTCTAACTTATCATTAAATTTAAACTCATTTTTCCCGGGTTTCACTTCTGCAGTTAATAACTTTTATACAGCCATCCTATAATTACATTAACAAAAAAGTAAATTTCCCCCATTTCTCACTACATTACCGGTATTACAGCGTTAATGGCAAATTAACCAGTAAACCTGCAAATTAAGTCAACTCATCTTCCACTGATAGGGTAGGAATCTGTAATTTAGGCAGGCTGGCAGTTTTCAGTGGGTTTTTAACTAACGTACCAGTAAAACCCACCCAGGAGCCATTGCCTTGCTCCATTCAGCACTCAGCCCTCCTGAGCCGTTTGCCGAAGCACGGCAGTGCTGCAGGGGACACTCTGCCCTGGGCAGGGGGACAGTCCCCGCCGGGGAGGTGGGGACACCCGCGGGGCTGGCAGTGCCCCGAGCCTGTGAAGCCCCAGGGCTGCTCGGCACAGACTGCTGAGCGCTGTCCTGCGCTGCTGTCCAGGCACAGCCAGGCACGGCCCTGCCGGGTTCCCCATGGAATGCTGCGGGGGAAGCAGCACCTCCCCAGCAGGTTCAGTCCTGAGCAGCAACACCAAAGCCTCAGAGCGGCACAGCTCGCAGAACACCTCCTGCAAGGAATCGTGGAATGGTTTGGGTTGGAAGGAACCTTAGAGCTCATCCAGTTCCGCCCCCTGCCACAGGCAGGAACACCTTCCACTATCCCAGAGTGCTCCGAGCCCTGTCCAACCCGGCCTTGGGCACTTCAGGGATGGGACAGTGACAGCTGCTCTGGGCACCCTGTGCCACCCCCCTCACAGGGAAGGATTCTTTCCCAATATTCCACCTAACCCTGCCCTCTGATAGTGGGAAGCCATTTCCCCTTGTCCTGGCACTCCAGGCCCTTGGTACATGTATTTCAGCTCCAGCTATGGTGCAATGGGATCCTTGGCCAACATTCCATGCTCCCAAGCCAAGGAGGAGAGGGACAACACAAACTTGGCATTAAATGAACAGAATTTCAATAACAACAGTCAAAGATACATCTTGGAATATTAGGTTTATGCAGTGGAAAGGAACCATCAAAACCGTTCCATTTCAGAAATATAAAGGCTTCCTGAGCTAGTGAAGCACAACAGAAACACTCAGTGATAAAGGACATCACAGCTCTTTATAAACTGAACCGGTGGTTTCCCAAATTTAATATGCATGAACACTGCATGTGAGTCCTCTTAAATCCAAGTACCAAACCCTGCCTGTTTAATAAATCTCACCAGTCCTCCACTATTAGACAGGGGATTAAAACTAATCTATCAATCCCAAAACCAAGCACAGAGTGGATTAAAATGCAAAACACATGAGAGTATGAAGATGCTTAATGCTAAATAACAAACATTTCAATCACAGAAATCATTTTTATCTTCTTGTTTATGCTAAGTAGATACTATTAGGCTTAATATCTGTATTAGTACAAGTGGGGGAAGAAACAGTTTTAAGGAGACCTAAATACTTGAATGCTACTGGATTGCTGTGAGCAGAAGCTCTTGTGGTGAAAGTGAGCACACCCCAGCGTTTGAAATCATGTTTACTCTCTCAGGCCAGCTCAGTGGTGCTTGACCTTTTTCCTATGTTTTTAACCCGAAGCAGAACACCCAGAGGGTCCTGACAAAGCCAGAACTTAAACCTGTTATTTGCATCAGATATATGAATACCTTTTTCCCTCACTCCAGTGTTGCCACGACATCAGCCTCACACCCAGATGCTCAGGGCTCCTTGTCACCCACCTGTGCTTTGAGTGTCATTTGATGGGGTTTTTTAGGAATATGTGAAAAAAGCTCATCCCACCACAGGGAAAGTATAATAAAAGATGGAGTTACACGTGTCAGTATCACATAGGGAATGACCAAATGGGACTCACACAACAGCTCCCATTTCACCCAGTAATTCCCTTTGTCTTTGTCACTCTGAATTCCTGCAATGGGATGATCCCCCTTCCAGGCAGGAAGTTAGCCTTCTACATCTGCATTTGTCTGTCTGCCTGGCAGAGACAAGGATTTGGGAACCCTGCACCCAGCCATGGCAGGAGAAAGCACTCAGTTTTTCTTTCATGATTTTGAGTGCTGGGAAGTGCCCAGTGTTTGCTTGGATTCACATGAGATCATCCCAAAAGTGCCGAGCTGGACCTTCTTCCTTGGTATCCGAGCAAAAACTATGCTCTGAATCAGAGGAATCATAAGATTTGACATGAAACGACATCCACCAGAGGTCTGAGTGAGGCCACCATTATCCACATCTCGCTCACCGGCACAGGGAGTTGTGGGGGGATGTCACACCAGCAGATGTGAAGCTGCTACATTAACCCCTGCATTGTCCCAGCAGAATGGTTAATGAGGACAGGGACACTGCCTGGGCTGGGGGAGAATGGCACACAAGTTCAGGCCATCCAGCTGGAAAGGGAAATCTGGCAACAGGAAAAAAGAAAGGAAGGGACAGCCAACCCCTCAACAACATTAACTTACAATGATGGTTATTTGTCTGTGGGGCCTTGGCTTTGGTGTGCCAGGAGGCTCTGGTGTTACTTCAGCTGAGAAGTGCTGCTGACTTGCATCATTCGTGTTTAACTTCACCTTGGTCCTGAGACAGTTTTTCTGAAGTCCCATCATTCAGTAGTGACTGAACTCCTTCACTCCCTTAGGAAAGCGTGAAATACAGAGGCAATGCAAAGCACGCTACTTTTTCTAGGGCTGAGATACTTAAATAACAGATTTCTGCTCTCCTAATCTTTGAATTTTAGCAGAAATGACAAATTCAGGAAAGGAGGAAGGGAAGGATGCAGCAGTTTGATAGTTTCTCCATGAACTGGAAGCAGGGGTACATAATCTGCCAGGAATGGAAGGAACCCAGGGCAGCTCAGCCTCAGCCCCTCTCCCACAGGTAACTGCACCCTGCCCACAGCTCTGCTCTCACCTGCCTGTGCCCAGCACGAGGCACCAGCACACCACAGATGTGCAATGGCACAGCACAGAGCACCAATGCCTCACTTCACAAAGGCAGGGATGTCCAGGCAGCTCTTCTCCATGTCCCTCTGCCCTAGGGAAGGCTTAGGAGCTGAGTGTACAGGCACAGCAATGCACCAGCTCCTCTCTGTCCCCTGTGGACACCACAAGCCCTTCCTCTGCCTCTCTTCCCATTCATGCTCAGCATCAGCACTCCCCAGTGCCTGTCACTTCCCAAACACCCAGAGTGCTTCAATTCTGGTCTTTCGTGGCATTCCCACTTTCCCTACTTAATCTAACACTCAGCAGCCAAGGTGCCAAGGAGGAGGTGAGAAGTCAAAACACTTAAATAGCTCACAGGTGTTAGTAAAATCTGTGCAAAATAAACTAATGACTTTATTGTCAGTAATTGTGGAAGCACCCATTAAAATGCCATTTAGAAAGAGGAAATACCTTGAACAAAGACAAAATACCTGGGAAAAAAATTAATCTGTGGCAGCGTAGGACTCAAAAAAACCTATGGGCAGGACAGGAAGGAAAACGGTGCAGAAACTATCTGAACTTAGAGAGCAATTGCTCTGTAGCAATGGGAGGCATCTAAAGACTTCTAAAGCTTCTCCCAGTCTGGAGCACGAGCACATGTGTCTGGGGAACATCCATATTCCCCTCTCAGTCTCCAACTTCCATCTTCCTGTTCCTGCACATGGCTGGGGGCCCAGCTGCCCCACGCGTGTGGTTTGGGTACCACTGTCAGGAAAGCACATCACCACTCAGAAACCATCCATGGCCTTCCCAAGACTCAGATCAGCACCCCCACCTCCCACCCCCCCGTGCTGGGCTCCCTCTCCCAGCCAGGGCTGCCCTGGAACAAAGAGGGGCAGCGAGGCCCCCACACTGCTGTTCGGCGGATCAGAGCCCTGCAAGTGTGGAGAGGTTTATAAGATTAATTCTTATCTCTCTGGGCAGTGGGTCAAGTCAGAACCGTCATTCAACAAACTCTGCGGATAATCTCCCTTTATTACTTTCAATCAAACTAAGTGTCTGCAATCTGCAGCATGGTTACTAATTTAGTGAAAGAAATTACCTGTAGAGCTTGATTATATAAGAGACGAAATATAAAATACTCTGGGTAAGCAGCCATTCAGTTTGTACATCCCTCTGCAGAGCAAAGCTGCTCCAGCCTGGCTGTATCCACACCAGCAGCTGCTCTGTGGGGGAAAACACCCAGAAAAGAGTGGACAGTGTGTTTGTCCCCTACCTAATTAAACTAAGAGAAAAAGAAACTTGTGCTTAGGGCTACACTTGGCATCAAATCTAAAAATTTGCTGCTTGCAAATATTTAACAAATGTGTTTTGTGAGAAATCAGATTTCCAGCGTATTCTGGTTAATGGAATTCTGCTGCAGCCCCTGGACAAAACAATGTAAAGCTGCCTAGCTTGTGGAAATCATTCTCCTCCAGTGATGGATAATATAGCATGAGGTTTGCCTTGGTTTGATTAATTTCAGAATATTGCAGAGAAGCTGCATAATCCCTAAGATAGCAGAGAGAAGGAGCAAGACACGATGGAGCAGGATAAAAGCGCGCAGTAACGAGCACAGGCAGTTTCATACATATATTATATAGATATTAGAGCAAGGCTCACGCACTCGGGGGTCTGGGCAAGTGGTGACCACAATAAGGGGCAATGCTGAAAGCAAAAACCACTAAACATTTCCATGGCTATGACCAGAGACAGAACACAAACAAGAAAATTCCCATTTCCTTTTTCCATTCACAAGAGCCATTATTTATACAAGCCCTGAATATGAAAAAGGCTCTAACAAATTTACTGTGGGGTTTGGATGGATGAGGATGACGAATGATGGATGAGGGAGGCAGAGGATTCCCTTATTAAAGCATCAAATCTTTCCCTAAATATCAAACAGACGTCTCAGCCTCAACCGCACAGCTCAGACCAAAAATTATGCAACCCAAAGAAGCAAAATTTTGCTTCTTGATAAAAACTGAAAATCTGTCTTCCATGTTACACAATTTTCACTACACAACTTTGAGATTTTTATGCTAGGTTTTACACCCATTTGAAAGATTAATTAAAAAAAAAAAACAAACCAAAAAAAACCAAAGACAAATGTGACAACACAAACCCCCAAAACATCCATGAATTTCAGTACAAATCCAGCAATTGGCATAATTACAAAATTTCCCTGTTTGGCAGTCCAGGGAAACAGCTCCAACACTGAGTCCCCAGCAGCTCTTCCCAGTGTCACCAGCACAGCCACCGCCCCAGGTGGGAACCTGCTGGGATCCAGGTGGGCACTGGGCAGGCAGAGCCACAGGCAGGGCCTGAGCCTGCAGCCCCATCCCATCCACACACACTGGAAATTTATTCACTTCTGCCTCTCTCTGTATTGTCCTAAAACCCAGCCCTTTTCCTTTCCCCTTCCTTTTCCACCTGCACACGGGAGGACACAAAAAAGAGCTGCAGTAACAACAAAGGAACACAGTGGTGCAAGCAAGGAGCAATCCCACCCAGGGTTCTCCAAAGTTCTCCAGAGAACTCAGCACCAGCAGCAGACTCCCCTGTCACCATCACAGGTGCTGGTGGCCACACAGCCCCGGGGCAGCTCAAACTGGGAGCAAGATGGGGGAAGAGAACTGCCTTAAACCCTGCCCCTATTCCGTGCCCAGCCCATGGGTGAGCAGTGGCTGCTCGGAGCTCCTCAGGAGGCGCAGCCACCCTGACTATTTCAGGACACAAAACGAAGAAAGGAGAAGCAGAGCCCTGAAGAGAGAAGCTTCCAGGACTGCAAAGCAGCAAACCCAAGGTTCACTTGGGAGAACCTTGGAAAGAGGGAGAGAGAGAGAAGAAACAGTGGGGGAGAGAGAGGAAACAGTGCCAGAGGATGACAAGTGAAACAGAAAAATAACGTGTAACACATGGAAATGGAGTTTTTCAGCTGCAATGTACAGTAGTGACCATCTACTTCCAAAATAATATTGCACAATTAGAAATGATTCACATCAAACTGCCAGGAATGATCGGGGATATGGAAAACCTCTTGTATGACCAAAGTGAAAGATTTTTTTTTCTAATCTTAACTAGGCAATAAATAAGAGGAGACATAACAACAGTGATAAGATAATGAACAACCTACAGGGGGTAGATCAGCTGCTTCTGGGCCATCTCATAACACAAGTACCTGGGCACCCTCCATGAAATTAAAAGGTGATGCATTTGAAACCAATCAGGGGAATTTCTTTCCACAAATGCAAATTAAACTTGGGGACTCCCTGACACTGAACATGCCAAGCAGAGGAGCACAGACAGATACAAAAATGGAGTGGGCACTTCTGGTAATACTAAAATAATACTTTTAAAATACAGAATTGTAGTTGTTAATGACAATAATTAAAAAAAAAAAAAACAACAAAAGACCTCATACAAGTTATGGTTTAATTCACTTTCTAATTATTTGGAATCAAGATGAAAAAACAGCTCCTTCCTCTCTGCAGCCCCACAGCTGCCCAGGAAGGCTCACACGGCACCCACCAAGCTGCTCGTAGATTTTACTCTTTAAAATGCCCCAGTGTTTCCCTCTTCACTCCAGAGCAAATTCGTTGGATGAAAACCCAGACAGCTCAGGTCCTGGGCTCAGCATCCCAGGAAATGGAATCCACATGACAAAACATCCCCTTAACTGCCTTTTGATTAAAGCTTGTCACTAAGTGTTTTCTCCCTTTTTTGTGTGGGAAATAAACTCAGCCCAGTCCATTTCCACAAAGAATTGACTTAGTTTAATCCATAATAAAAAACTTTTAAAAAATATCTGCTTTCAAAAATTAGTTGGTTTTCACATTAAAGGTCCAAGATTTTCAATCAAGACAGATATTTAGGTGAAAAATTCCATTTCCTTACTACATCATTTTTAGCTGTGAAAAAAGGGTCAGTGTAGCTTTTTTCAAACATCTCTTGTTCTTCAGCATAATCAGAGAATCCCAGAACAGTCTGGGTTTCAAGGGGCCTGAAAGCTCATCCCATTCCACCCCCTGCTATGGGCAGGGACACCTTCCACTATCCCAGGTTACTCCAAACCCTGTCCAGCCTGGTCTGGGACACTCCCAGGGATGGGGCAGTCACCCTCCTTGGGACAATTAATCAGCTTTATGTTCTTTGTCCCCAGGGCACAGCATGGGACAGCAGCAGCCTCAGCCCTGACCCCACAGCACAGTCACTGCTTAGGAACATGCTGTGGGAAGGGGAAACCACATGAATCCATGGGGCTGGGACACTTGGACAAATGTCTTTGCACTAGAATTCAGTCAGAGCTTTACTGAGAAATACACAAGAAAAGCAGGCAAGAGGTTAAACCTGCTCCCATCAGTTGCCTGATGGTCTGTGGTGCCACTTTTCCATCAGTTGCTAGAAATCCATGCAGTGTGTGGATTTTTTTCCAGTGAATGCAGTTTTTTAGCCCCAAAAAAGTGATAAATAAATGAATAGTTGAGTAAAGCTGCATTTGTGTCTAAAGGAGAAAAGGATCAAAGTGAGGCAGCACCAGAGAAGGCAACAGCTACAACCAGATTAGGCTGCAAACACCTTTAACTCTTCCTTTATTACTGTACCAGTTAGATTCATTTTGAATGTTTTTTAACCTTATAATTTTATATTTTAAATCTCTAATAAATCACATTTGCCTCCCTTGGGTGACATGTTTTGATATCTGGTTATTTATTCACTTTAGTGCCTGAGTGGTTGAGCAGCAAGAGAGGAGCTCACTGGGGGCACCAGCACTAACACAGGAGCAGCTGGCACAACCTAACAGGAGCCCAGAATCTCCTAGTCACTAAATTCCACTTCTTTTTTAGTTTTTGGAAGTGGTGGGGGCTCAGTTGATGCCTCCTAGTCCCTTCCAATCATTGCTTGTGATTCCTTCCTAAAGCTGATGAGTTTTAGTCCTCATTCAAAGAGGTTCACTGGAGTGGAAATGACAGGCTGATGTCGTGTTTAGGGTTTGGAGGAAAAGCCTTCCAGCCCATTGGACTGCCCTGGAAACAGGGCACATGTCAGCACAAGCTCTTCAGGACAGCAAACCCTCAACTGCAGCTCCATGTTTTATTCTGGATGTGCTCCAAGGCCACAGCCAACCAATCCACCACAAGTATCACAGCTTTCCAACAGACAACACATCCAAAAAGGCTCCTAAATGCAGGAAAACAAGTCTATAATTACATAATTGAGCAGATGCACTGCAAGTTTTCTTTTTGTTACTCTTTAGATTTTTCAAAGGCAATGGGACAGTGCTGTGCTAAAAAGCAATAAAGCACGGGTAATTTAATACAAAATTACATCCATATTGAAAAGTTTACATGAAGTTGAGAGCAGACAGAGGTCAGGTTTGCAGCAGGACTGTCTTTAATTGTGGCCATCAGGTTTAGCAATCCAGATCTCTGGATCAAAGACAAATAGAAGGCGTTTCCTCACCACTGACTAGTGAAAGCCAACAGTGAGCACAGCACTGTCTTGCACCAAAAGGTCATAAAAATTATTATCTGAGAGGGAACATGTCTCACTGTTCAACACACACCTTCACAAAGGCACCGTGGATTTTTCTAGCAGATTTTTCAGCAATTAGGAGCACAAATTAAAAATTTTACTATCAGTTTTCAGATGTAAAGGGGTTTTCTTGTCCTCTAAAAAATGTTTCATCTTTGTGTAGGTCTTTTTTAATATTTTTCAGTTGCTTTCAATCATCCTCTCATCCCGGTGAAACAATTCCTCCCTCCTCAGGGAAGAGATGTGAGTTGAGACACTGTTTCCTTTCTAAGGTGGGGGGGGGGGGGAAGAAAAGGAAAAAATCAAATGAGGAGTAAATTATCCGCAAATCAGATAGAAACAAGCTCCCCAGATCTGCAGATCCATTGTACAAATGAAGCAATTTCATCTCAGCTCGCTCTGGGGGTGGGATTTTAAGTGGCCAAGGGGGACTGGAGCGGGATGCTGGCAGCCGAAGCATCACAACATTTGCATGCACAGACCACTCAAATCTGCACCAGGAGACTACTTGTGAGAATCCATCTTTTTTCACTTAACAAGATACAAAATATAAAACACATTTGCCTCTTATTAAGCCTCTCTTGTAAGTGGTTCCAGGTCCACCATTTTTAAAGAGGGGGAGAGGGGAGCCTGGATGCTCTCTTGGGAATTTCACAGGAGTGACTGGAGATGAGGTACAGGCTGGAAGCCTTTATTACTCTTTTTTTTTTTTTTTTTTCTTTCTTTTTTTTCCTTGTCTCTAAAAGCACAGAAGGAATAACACTTCAAATCATTAGCATTTACTTTAAGTAGCACTTTCTCCAACTCAGCTTCCCTTCCTGGCCCTCACCCTGCTCTCACAGAGGAGCTGCCCCAATGGAATTGCCTTCTGGTTTTGGAAGGCAGAAGGTGCTTTTTTAAAGACTCTGGCCTCCAAAATGAGCCAGCTGCGAAAGAAACCCTAATCTTACTTTTCTTTATAGTGTACTGAGAATAGGGTTCTTGTGTTTATTAGCACCCAGACCTGCGAAGCATTTTGCCTCTTAGATTTCCTTTAGTGCTCTTGAAGTGGTTTCTGGTTTGGTTTAAAAACAAACCAACACAAAAGCAACACCAACCTCTGCAAAAAACAAGGATTTTAGCAGCCTCAACTCAATTCACAGTTCTATGTCACGCATTCCAAAGCATTTTCATCGTTTCTCTGCTTGTTAAATATTAGATACAATATTAAAATATTGAAGAGAAAAAAGGAGGCTGATGGCAACAGCTTGAATTTATAACCCAGCCAAAGCGATCAGCACGGTGAGTTATGAAAGGAGTTGTGGATCCTGCAGGTTTGATCACATTACAGAACAGAGTTATGAAATACCCTCAGTGTTCAGAAAGGAAGGGAAAACAAGTGGCTCCTTTACCTAGAAATTAGGTGTTAATGAGAGATCTTCAGAGATAAAAATAGTCTAATTTTCAGTGCAAAACAGACTCTGATCTCTCCCTTGCCATTTGCCTGAAAGGAAATCTGGGCACAGGTGCTCTGTCTTGAAAATTGAGGATTTCTAAGAAAATAGTCTGTATTTCAGGAACAGGGCAAGCACTGACCTTCATTTCCACATATGGAAGGAAGCAGAACTTCTGCTAGAAAACAGCAAAAGGGATGAAAAAACAGAGCATCTGTTGGAAGAGAAAAAAAAACACCCAAAATCTCATTTCTACTGCATTTGGAATTGAAACCCTTTGGGCATTTCCAATGCATCTTTCCCAAGTCCGACATTTGCCACCATTTCCCCTAAATCTCCTGGATTTGCTACTAAAGCACATATTGAACAACTCCTTGTGTGGTGAAGAGTTCAATCAGCAGGTCCAGTCCCTGGAGCAGCTGTGCAGGAGGTGGAACACTGGACACCCGTGGTTTGGGGGAGCCCAGGAGGTGAGAGTGTCTCCAGCTGGACGCGCAGCTCAGGGCAGGAGATGCATCAGCACCACAAGGTGAGGGGTGAGGGGCCTGGCAGGGCTCTCAGGTCCCAGCTGAGCCCCTCAGCAGGGCAGTGGCAGCCCTGGCCCAGCCCCAGAGATGCAGAGTCAAACAACAATGGCCGTGAGCAAAGCACATCATCTGTTTGGTGACAGCAGGAGAGGTCCAAGGGTGCACAGGTCACTCATCTTTCACCACCTCAGCACACACATTCCCCACCCAACACTTGGCCACCTCAGCCACCCTGCAGCCAAAGGGGACACCCACTTTTGGACTCCAAGTCCTTTGAATACACTCCCCACTATTCCCCATCACCACCACCAACACTCTTCCAGCTGCTGTCCCTAGGCTGACACTTTGGGGTCGGTGGGAGGCAAGCCCAGCTCTGACCTTCCCAACAACAGCCACAGCTCAAGAGGGCCCTGCTGAAAGGTGTATCCACACCTTCTGCTCACTGAAAGGACCTCCCAGACGTTCCCACAGAAGGGCTGGCTTCCTGAATGGTTACACCACCTATCAAGATTTCAGAGAGGTGAAACCAGTTACTAATCACACATTCTGGTGGGACATTTCACCTCCTCTGTTTGTAGGTTTTGTGGAATCTAAGGAAATTTCCCAGTCAGGCCATTCCCAAGACTCCTGAGCAGTCAGACTCCCCAGTCCAAAGACTTTCACTGCTGGGACGGAAGCCCCTCCTCAATGGTGGCTCAAGTGACTCAATGGGTCCTGCTTGACCTTGATGAAGGTGTTAACTATTCGATACAGGAACAGACTCCAAACAGCCCCGCTGCCCAACAGCTGTCTCCCATGTGTCATCCTCAGAAGTGCCCAGGACCTGCTCTTGTGACGTCACTGAATCACCAATCCAGTCCTTCAAGACCATCCAGTCCTACACTTGTTGTGTGCTGGCACGTCCACAGGTGTCCAAGGTTTTGGGGCAGAAGGACCCTGACCTGGGTGGAAGATACAGGGCTGAGGATTTAATCCCTTTGTATCTCAGTCACCTAATCCATAAAACAGGGATAATAATGCTTGCTAATCTCAATAGGCTTTACTTGAGTGTTATGATCATCAAGAATTTAGAAAGAAGGCTTTAATGACCTGCAAAGTCAATTATTTTAGCATCATTGCTGACAAATTGTATGATTTTCCACCTTTACCACTGAGTCCTTTAGATTGGGAAGGTTCGAGGTGAACTTTGTGTCTTTCTGCTTGATCACCCCTAGGCCACAACACACCTGAAGTCCTGCGGTATGATTACAACAGATAAGCAGAGCTTTATGGGTAAAGTCTTTTTCCCTCTTTCTGTTCATCTCATTGTTATGGAGAAAGAATGAAAACAACCTGGCAGAGCCCAACACCGTGGTTAAGGATGAGGAGTGAGGAGGTGCAGCACTGAAACAGGTACAGTGAGGAGAGTGCAAAGTCAAGCAGTGGAGATCCAACCATGTCCTCAAGTGAATCTTAATAAGGCATTGCCATAAAAACCTGTGGCTGTTTATCACTGCTAACACCGTGACAACTGCATGTTTAATAATGTAATATGTGAAACCATATTCAAACCATGTGTTTGTCTACACATGAGTTCACTGATATGTTTTCTTTAATTCATTTGACCCAAATGTCAGTGTAACCCACTGTAATAATGTTCATTCTTTATGCTCGAAGTCTCATTAAAGCAACCATCAGGCAAATTCCCTGTCCAAGTTATAGACTGTCTGAGACAAGGAGTTCACCAGCTTTTTTGGGAATCTCTTCCAGTGGCTAACTGGTATTGTTAAAACATCTGTGTCATATTCCCTGTTGAAGTTTGGTGATTAGAAGCTGAGCCCACTCCACAAAAAGGGCTGACTTCTCTAAAGTACTTTAGTTGATTCCTTGCATTCCTATGTTTTGCATTTTTTAGACCCAGAGAATGAGCAAATGTTGCTTGTCAGCAAAGCCAACCTGGGGAAAGACTACTCTGATGCTCTAGAGTAAAGATTTTTCATAGACTCACAGAATCCTGGAATGGTTTAGGAGGAAAGGGACCTTAAAGGCCATTCCATCCCACCCCTGCCATGGGCAGGGACACCTTCCACTATCCCAGGTTACTCCAAGCCCTGTCCAACCTGGCCTTGGACACTTCCAGGCATGGGGCAGCCACAGCTTCTCTGGGCACCCTGTGCCAGGACCTCACCACCTTCTCAGGGAAGATATTTTTGCATGATTCTGGCAGTACTTGGTCAAACCTGAAAGATTAACTAGTCTAGTATCAGTAAGGAGAGAGATTTCATGGCTGGTCTATTAGGAGGAAGCACATTTCATCTTTTTACTTCACAGGTCCAAACTTCTCAGAGCAATGGACATAGAGCTGACCGAAATGGTGCCAGAGCACAAAGGGAACACGCAGGGACTGGGGCCAGCAGATTGTATGCACACGGATAACGTGTGTACGGATAACCATGTGCATGGATAACTGTGGATAACCACGTGCATGGATAACTGGATAACCACATGCACAGATAACCATGTGCATGGATAACTGTGGATAACCAGGGCATGGATAACCACGTGCATGGATAACCACGGAAGGCTGTAGGCAGGCAGGGGAAGAGCTCATTTTGTTATGGCCTCAGGACACTGCGAGAATCAGTCTAACAGGAAGGTGAAAGTTATTGAGCCACAAGCTTTCTCTCAGATGGTTTTCTCTTCAGAAGTTTACTTTACCTCCCAAATTAAATTTTTTGGTAATATTCAATAACTTTAAAAAAAAAATAAAAAACACACATTAAGTTGTAGAAGTGTGTCCACAGTTATTTATTACCTGCCTTGTGGTCTGAACAAATATGATTTTGTTATTCTATGTTGTCAATAGAAAAAGCACATATGGTTTTGGTTGACAAAATTATGATAAAATTCACTGTATCCTAAAAAATGATTGAAAAGTTTGCAGATGGTTTCTGGGCATACTAGGGAGGGGGAGGATTGAATTTCAACAAAAGACGTGCCAAATTTTTTTTCTCTTCTTACTGTTCACCCTGTTTCTACATCCCAGCTTTTTCCTTATTAGATATGAGGGTTAAGCAGGTATCCAGGCCAGAACTCATCTGTTTCTCTTTAGCTTTTGGCATTCCATCACACTTGGTCATGTTCACATGATGTTATACCCAAGTCCCTTCACAGATAAACATGAAATGACATCATAAGTCTCAAGTCACAAACAGCAAAACCCAATTACAGTAATGTAAAGAATTTTGCACACCAAAAATTTCATGTTTGATGAATATTCCTGATCTGAAGGTTTTCAGTTAATCTGAATCTTGTCTTTTTTTCTTTTATTATTTTTAAACTAAGTTCTGTTCTTCTCAGTTCTTTTACTACCCAAGGGACAAAAAATTGGGGAGAGGGCCAGAACTGCCAACCCAGATCAGCAGTTATCTTGTTTGGTTTGAACTGATAACCCCTGTTCCTCAGCACTGTTCACACTGGCAAGGCAAGCCCTTCAGTGGGCTTTGCTGCAGCTGCTTGCAGAGCTTTTGCACGTTCTGTAAAACAAAAGACCTGTGCGAGCTCCACTTTGTGCATTTCATCTCCAAAGCATCTGTATGAAGAGATTTCACCTGTCATTGCAGAAACGCATCTTTCTTCTACTTCATCTTTCTGAGGAAAACACTAATTTAATTTGGTGCTTGTCCCTAGGGGCTGCAGGGACTGGAGCCCTGTGAATGTGCTGGCTGGGTGGGCTGGCAGTGGGAGAGACCCCAAGGGTCCTGAAGGGAGAAGGTCCTGGCAACTGCAGGCTGGAGGTTGTGAATTAACCCCCACGCACTGAGACCAACCTGCTCTGCGAAAATAACTGGTGGGGAGCACCTCTCACCTTCTCATGCTTTCCAGTAATTTGGGAACAGATTTCAACCTGTCATGGCAATTTTTCTCTCCACGATGCTCATGCTAGTTGATGATCTGCTACATCAACACCTCTAACAGCTGTTACTGTGGTGTGCACACTCCACGCTGTGATCAGTGGGGGCTGGAAGAACATAACCTGGGCAGGAGAGTCTGCCTTCCCCAGCAGAGGGTGGAGGGATGGTGTCCCCACTGTGTCTGAAGAAGAAGAGATCTCTGAACTCCATCCCTGCTCTTTCTTTTGAGCCACATTAGTGACGGATAACCCACAACACTCAGAATTTATTCTACTTGCCAGAATAATTTCACCTCTGCCAAACCTGTCAGTGGCCTTCAGCGGCTGTCATCCCGCCTGCCTGGGATATCCGGGGAGCAGCAAGCCAGCCTGGAGCAGATGGATAATTATTGAAGGGAGAACATCTGGAAGGTGTCACTGGAGTGTTAGTAGCTCTCCCTGTCTATGAGCTATGCCCAAACATGTCGATAAGTTTCCCAACATGGAATTCATTTTTTCTAACAGGATACATGTGGAAGTTCATGTTTCAGCGGTGGCCAGAAGTGGCTTTTTTTCTCTTCAAAAAGATTTGTGACCTCTTCTTCAGGCTACTGTTATGTGATTTATTCAGGACTCTTCTCACAGAGCACTCAGGGGGCCCAGTGGAACAGAAAGCAGGAGCACAGGCTCCCAGCTCTGAGTTACTAGGAGCTATGCTCCATGACCTGCACTGATGCCAGCACAGGGATGCTCCAAGCCAGGGGCCGTGTGTCCAGAGCCGTCAGGATACACAGGGCAGGCCAAGCTGGGTAAGGACAGCAAGACTCCGTGTGCAGAGCAAGTCTGGGAGTACAGGACACATCAGAGGGATGTTTCCCATCCCACACCTGCACCCAGCAGCTGCAGCCAGATCTGGGCACTCTCTGTGCTGCTTAAACATCTGGGACATGAAGGAAAACAGGACATGTGCCTGGTACAGCATCAGCCACAGAAACACAGGTGTACAACAGTGCCTGTGCCTCCTTCCTAGAGCTGCTTTGATGCTGGAGGCAATCCTGGGACATGAAAGGTTACATCCCAGCACACAGAAATGTCAACGCCTACCCAGCTGTACCTGTTCGGACCAAGGATCCCGGTCCTACAGCACTGACACACCTTCACAGGCAATCACTGCACTGTGCAAAGGGAAGATTTTGCAAAGCCTTGAGCAGTGACCAAGGAGAGAGATGCTCTCCACGCCCACACCTGCTTCCAGCCGAGAACCAAATATTATCTAAAACTATTTTCTCATTCAGCATGTCTCCAAGCACATATTAAAATAATCAGTTTAACGATCACAATGACCCCAGACAAACACAGCAGCTGGAAGATCCATAGCAACAACTCAAACAACATCCTTTCAGAACACAGCACATCACGTGGCTCCCCCAACACCACACCTCTGAAGGTACTTTCTCAAAGCAGCCATGGGAACAGCTTGGACAGAGAGCAACACACTTTTATGCCTTCTCTGAGCTGCCAGCCTCTGCCCAAGGCCCTAAGAGGTGGGGTCTGCACTCTGCATCACTGCAAGTCCTTGGTGTGATGCTTTAACCCACCAGTTCAGAGAGAAGAATTCTACCCAATAAACCTTTCTGACATGCAGTAGAATAACACATTTATTTACATGCTTGAACCTACCAATATGCTGTTCATTTTGGTGATTGATAGAATTGGGTTATAATAAGCATACTTTATTATTGAAAAATTTAATTTAAGGTTTAAACATAAAACAAATGGTATTTTCAAATCTATTTTAATGGAGACTATCAAAACCATTCCATTGCCATAAGGGAAAAATTCTGTCTCCGTATCTGTTATGTATATATGCATAAAATCTTCAGCCTACAAGTCAAAGTTGCCTGTCCTTCTATCAATCCATCATTTTGAAAATAGAATACAGAATGCCTTATTTTTTCACTTAATTTTCATTAGATTCTTGAAGGAATTAAAATAACACAATAATGGGCAAATGCTGCCACCACAAATCCAAATGACAGCAATGAATCTACTTATGGAGGGAATTCGGCCAAAACTCCGTCTTCGAGTGCCAAGTACAGAGCAGACACCCATAAAAGTACTCTTAGAGCTCAACTGTGTCAGGTAGGTAAATAATCTACTTCAAATCCAGACAGGAATATGCATTCCTTTACTGGCTGGTGTTGCCTGGTGCTCACAGTGACAGACTCACCACATCCATCCTCAGGCAGGGTCTCCCTGCCCAGGTGTCAGCTGGGCAGTCCTCACAAGCACCGTGTCAAAGGGCCCAGGCCAGCAACCTGCCAGGACACCTCTGGCCTTGCAGCAGGACTGGAGAGGCAGCAGGTTTGAGGGGTGCCTCTCCCTTTCTCTGTGCACCTCTGTTCACCATTCACCTCTCCCCTAAAACACACTTGGAAAGATATTTGACAATAAATTGAGAGAAGACCTTCTTAAAGCTTTTCCCTGGCACTTTCTAGACACCTCTCCATGGCCAGTGAAGACATCACCTTTCCCATCTTTAAAATAAAAAATTTCAAAAAGCTATTGTCATGGCAGGAGAAAATCCTAGCCCCTTCCCTTCTCCTTCCCCTCCCCATGGCTGAGGTGTGACACAGGTTTTTCAGCATGCTCTTCCAGCTCCATGCTCTCAGCTGGGTGACAGGAACACAGCTCTGCCGACCTGGTGGCCCCTGAAAGGCTCCCCTGCAGCCCCAACCAGGGCCACACCCTGAGCTAAAAGCACTCAGGGCACCATAGTTCAGCAAAGCACCGTCCCGGGGTCAGGAAAAACAGATGCCCACAGCTGGCTATGCTGGCCCCACTCTCCTCAAACCCTTGCTCTATTCCTGTAGTTTATTTGTGGACATAGCCAAAACATGTTTTAAATTTGAATACATTTAAATAAAATGCCATGTGGCTGCCAGCTTGTTGTTGATAAGTAAATTCAGCTTCAGCCAGAGAAGGAATGTCCTCATTCACGTTTCCCTTACATTTTCTTAAAACACCTCAAACCACAGCACCACATGGAAAGCACAAGGTGTTGGCTGGATTCCTTTTTGATAATTTTTAAAGTACTTAAATGAAGGTCTATATTCTAATGGGTTTTGCCTACTGCCCTTGTAAGTCCACAGCCTCACCTCCTCAACAGGTCAGACCCTTGGTACATTTTGCCTTGCTGCAGGAAAAAAATTTCTCTTTTGCAATGACTTATTCTTTCCCTGGATGTTTCTTTGATGCAGGTCTATTGTTTCAGGGGAAAACAAATGTATTCCTTTAGCAGGTTTGTGCCTTCAGTGGAATTTGTCTAAGGAGGTTCCACTGCACAAACACAAAAAGCCCTAATAGATGCAGGCTGGGGCTGCCGCACGCAGGCACATGTCAGGTTTGATGACTGATGGTACTTACACAGATTTACACAACAAAAAGTACATTAAAAGGACGTTAAGATTGTGAGCCAATGTCACAAAAGCGTGGAAATTCACATTTCAGGATTTAAACTTCCAATATTGACATGGAATGCTGAATATTAAAACGCATTCCCATTAGAGTGAAGGCACTGAATAATTTTTAATCTAGACTATTAATTTCCTGAAATTTGTTGTTCTCTCTGCCTCTTAAGGCTTTCACATTTTTAATTAACTTTTTGTTGTGTCCTTGTCTTGTAATTTCTGAGTTGCTCCTCCAGTATAATTACATAATATATGCGGCACGTGTGATAGCTTAATTGGAAATATTAACCACAATATGCACGGAAATCATAAAAAGCTTCACAAAACTTTGAGAGTAAATGTTTCTACAGCTTTTGTGAGTTTATAAATCGTTGCTTACAGTATTATTCTCTAATAAAAACAATTACACCTAATGCCAGCCCAACCTGGAGTAGAATTAGGAATAAGGAGAAGAATAATTAGTACCTACAGAATCCCTATCACGGCAATGTTATTGGTTTCAGGTGGAAAAACAGATTTAGGCACCGGCAGCCAACATTAACCCCCCTCTCTTTGATCCCCTGACCCCCTCCCCCTGGGTCTGGCATTATTCCTACAAACCCCTTTTGGATCCAAAGCTTTCAGATGTTGAACTGCTCTTAGGAGATGGGGAGCACTAAAATAAATAGGAACCGAAGGTGCTTAGAAACGTGTGCAGCCTGAAGGATGTGAAGCTAAAAACAGGAAAGTAAATTGTATTTTGGTATTTTTTTGTAGCATTCAAAAAGATTATTCCCAAGTTTATGCCAGGTCTTATCCTGCTGTCAGTTCTCTCAGGCTATTTTACAAGACTTGCAAGGAAAAGCGTGAGCAAACCCAACGTGCTGTAACTTTAACTCGCAGCCTTGCTGCAGGAATATGCAAGTTAAACCAGTGGATAAAAAACTTCCCCATAATGACTACTTGCTCTGCTCTGGAAAAGGGGCTGGGACAGAGAGAGGGGGAGAGGAGGACAGGCAGGAAAGCAGAGTGCACTGAGATAAAGCAGAAACTGCTATTTTGAATACAATTTACGTTTGCTAATTCCATTTCTATCCCTCCAGAAGTGAGGCTCCATCTTAAAGCATGCTGCAGCCATTTTACCTTCACCAAGAAGGAACAGAAAATAGGATTCTTCCCTCAAATAACCCAGAATATTGGTTCACAGGCTGATGGGACCTGAGCAATGGCCAATGGATGATTAAGGCCAGAAGCAATTAAAAAGAGGAATTTTCTTAATATCTCATGACAACTCTGTAACTCCAAGGCCAAAGGAGCTGCCTGTCTCCAGAAGTGCCCCCACATACCGGTGTTAAACCGGCATTGCAGTTCATCATCCCTTAGACCCATTATTTCAAAATGCAATCATTTATTGGGTTCCATATTTGCTGAATTTGCTTTCCTGCCTGCAGCAGCTTCACTTCAAATGAGCACAAACAGAGTCTGCCATTCCCTTCCAGAGGCAGTGCCTGGGAGCCTGCCATCCTGTCAGGGCACCAAGCAGCAACACCGAACACGGATCCCAGCACGGAAGAGAGAGAACACGGAGGCAACACATGGAAGAGGACACAGCCCGGGGGAAATGCCTCAGTCGTAACAGCAGAGAGGCAGAGGTGGGACAGTGTACAGAATATGAAACACGTCTTGCAGAGAAATGTGTCTGTAATGCAGGACATGCCAGGCTCTCCAAGGTGCAAATGAAAGAACCTGGCACACACTGTCCCCACAGAGAAGGACATCAATGGTACAGGCCCCTCCTGACATTGGCCGGGGCTTGGTGAGGCGTTTTCCAGAGCCTGAGGAAAAGCATGTGTACTCATTTATCTGTTCCCTGAGTGGATAATGAATGTACAGGTCTGATCTGCTCTGGAAAGAGTCCCAGGTTCTGAGAGTGGCAGGGAGCGCATCAGAGATAAGGTTGCTAGTGAAACAATGGGGTTTTCTGGCCGTATTTTATGTCCCTGGATCAAAGTCCACTATTCCTTTTCAGGCACTCCTAAAACTGAGGTTTGAGAATCAGGAGAAGACCATTTCTATTGAAGGGAGTTGTCTCAGGTGGTTGAGCATTTTTTTCCCACCAGAAAGTAAAATGAACATCGGTTATTAGAAGGAATTGTTTTCCTCCCCACAGACAAAACTACATGCACTGAAATTTGGACACAAGATAATCCAAGGTGTGACAGAAAAGAGTCAACACTCCAACTAGACTGTCTCATCACTGTATGGCCCTGTTTACTTGCAAGCAACCTGGGAATCCTGACCTGAGCAGTTCCCAGAGCTGAAGCCTTTAAGGGGTTGAAATTTGGGGTTATCATAAGAAACAAGATTTCAGCCTCCACTCTGGCTAAAGCCAGCGTTACCGGAACAGTGGCAAGTGCTGGTCATACTGAGCTGCAGCAGAAGACCACTATCAGTAACACTAAAAGCCATGCTGTGGCTGACAAATTGTTATGGCAGAGCACTACAGCATCTCCCAAGCGTCCCCACACTGCCCAGCCCCGAGTTTGGCTCCTTGCCCACAACACCTCCGTGTCCCAGCCAGCAGACACCGAGTCGTCCTCCCCTGCAAGGCTGAGAAGGGCACTTTATTCTTTCCAGGTGTCCTGCCCTGGTTTATTTATGGGCTCACTTTCTTCCCTAGTGTGAGAAACCCAAGATTTTAGCCAGCTGGGAAGGATTGGCAAGACATATTTGGAAGGGGAAAAAAATTAGCAACGCTTTTTTCTCTCCAACCTTTGCTCACCTTATCAGCGGGGAATTTTCCAGAGCCTCAGCATCTGCCCCACAAGGAACAACGCACGAAGGCACTGGGTGCTGAAACATGGTCACACCTGGTACACCTGGGCTCTGGCTTAGGATAAACCTCTCATGAGGAACACAAAGAAAGCTAGACTGGTATTTCTGTACTCCAGAAATTTTGTGATTTTACTTTGGTAAAATCACAACAAGCCCTACCCAGCCCAGGAGCCATCGCATCTCTTGCAGACGTGAGAAAGTCACCTTCTCCTGTTCCCAAGCCACTGTGGCAGGGACAGACAGGAGACGTCCCCTTCTAGTACCACATCAACCCAAAATGACATCCAGCAGCTCCCAATAGCCCAAGAGCCTAGTAACCCTCCAGATAAATCTCATTTTTCAAATAGAAATGGCACAACAGAAAGAACCAGTTGTGCATCACCAGTGGCTCCTGCAGCTGTAAATTCACACCAGAAGCAGTGGGTTGGGGTTTTTTTCTGTAAAAGGGACACAAGAGAACCTGCTGCAGCAGCTTCATGAAGCCCAAAATCCCTATGGGACCAAACTGAGGTGAAGTAAAGCGGAGCCCAAGGGGCCTGTCCTCGTCACTGAGCTCCTGCCCTTGGGTTCTTGGTCATCAGAAAGGTGACATGGGAAACATGCCAGGAGCTCAGTTTTGACACACAGAAGCATGAAGACCCTGGAGAAGTCGTTTCTTAAAAGAAAATTAATCTTGGATTTATCAAAATGAAGTGTCAGATACCTTTATGCTGATGCGAGAAAGATCCTACCCTGCTTGGTTAATGGCAGGTTATTCTTTTTCCTACGCTGTCAACTATTGTTACTGATTGTTAATAGCATTAATATTTCCATCACCTAATTTATTTCATTAATCCCATTCAAGTTTACCATTCCCAGCATATGAACTGTAAATAGCAATAATAATGCCATCAAGGTTAATATCAGTGATGCTGAAGGGTATTATGTAAAACACAGGCTGTGAGCGGCAGTGAGACAGGCGCCTATAAAACCTGCCCGCGCTAGCGGGGGGTGGGTTAAACAAAGGTCTCGCGCAGATTTACGGAATTGCGTTATCTTCTGGAAGAGGTGAAGATTTAATACCCAAAGCCTCCTTTAAATTTCCTATAATGTTCCTTTCTATCCCTTGACTGTAAAAATACAGCCAGAGACATCCATAAGGAATGGCATTTTTAGCTTAAATTATTAAAAGTCTAATAGTGGTTTCAGTTTGCTTCTAAAAGCAAAGGCAATGGCAACAGACAATTTGTCCCCTTCTAAATCCTGACGTGAAGGTGTTGGGGTGACTCCAAGCAGTGCAAGGAAAAGGTCTGTAACAGAACACAGGACAAACAAAATTATGGATGTCCCCTGAAAGCCAGATTCTGGGTGGGAAGGGGGAGGCAGCAACCAGAGGACCCTGACAAGCAAGACACCCACTGTGCTAGCCATGGGGGTGGTTCTGGACAGTGTTCCCAGACAATTCCATGACACTGTAAACACAGAGTCGCCCTGAGCACAGCACACGGTTGACTGAGAGAAGCAGCGATTCCATCAGCACTACCATACCTGCAGTATTTATTACCTCAAAAATGAAAATACATCTGCTACCTAAAGGCTTATCAGCAATTAAAAGGCTAGAATAGTTCTACAGGAACGGCCATTCTCACAACTGGAAGGCTCACGGCCCCAAGGGGATGCGGGTCCTACGTGCTCATCACCGTCATATCCAGGTAACCCAGCACGTCAGTGCCCCTTTTCCCATGGGGGCCAAGGCGGGAAGCAGAGGGAATCCCCCAGGGACATCCCTGTTACAACCTCAGGAAATATTTGCTAATGTTGCTTTGGAAAAAAAGGGGATTAAAAAAAATTCAAGAATGAGAATTTAAATCTGACAAGACTTTTGGGAGAATTAGAGAGACCCTGTCAAAGAGACCACTGAAAACAGGGGCTGAGGGAAAAGCAGGGAAAGGGCTCTGTTTGCCCCTCTGGGAAAATCCATCCTCTGGGATGGATTTCTGGAGATAAAGAACACCTTGGCTTCCTGCACCCGGCCAGTGGAATTGAGTATTCACACCACTGGATTTGGGAGGAATCTGTAAAAGAGCCAGAGCTATAAAATACCTTTCTGCTCCTTTTTCATGGATGCTGTTGCTGAGGGTGCAGGAGTCTGCCAGGGCAGGGAACGGAAAAGGACATTTGCCATGGAGGACGGCTTCGTCCTGCGCTGGGAAGTGGCCCATCCACACAGACCCTCCTTTCTTTGTTACATCTGCCATGCCTTGAAGAATTAAATTAGATATACAAGGGGGAAAGAGAGAGGGAGAGAGGGAGAGAGGGAGGGCAAGGGAGGGAGGGAGGGAGGGAGAGTGAGAGGAGAAAAAAGGCTCAGGCAGGAATATATTTCCTATGTCTGGATAAGGAGAAGGATTCGAGGTAATTGCTTGCTTTTCTCATTGTTCTCAGCTGCCAAGCAGAGATTCATAGAGTGTCTGCAAAGATCTCTCTCTTTTTTCTTTTCCTTCTAATTCTTCACCCCCCCTGAACCCCCATCTGTCCCGATCCCTATCCCTCCCCTTCCTCCTGCTTATTCCACCCTAGGAGGAAAAAAAAAAAGTAATTTGTCTGTTTTATTTATGATGCAATGAAGGTATGCTGAACGCATCGGGATAACCTGACACTGGTCAAACTATCTGTCAGCAAAGAAGAACTGCCTTCATACTCCAGCGAGTGCATAATTTAACCATTTCTCTCCCAGAGGCCAACGCCAGCCCATCCATTCCCCACACAAGGGTTTGTCACTGCTCCCTCCACGATCAAACCCGGGGTTGTTGGCAAAAACCTGCATTTGACATGTTTTCAATCAACCCTTTATCTTCTCATTTTCGCTAGTCATATACAGATTGTCTGCATGTAATAAAACTTCTCCTTGGAAAAATAGAAAATTATTTGAGATATTCAGATGAAAGCCAGGTCCCAAAACAAGATGGAACACACAAATCTGCCAGCTAGGAAACCAATTCAGGATGGATTTAGGACCCAGATAGAGCCAGACAATTGGATGCTGAGTATGGGGAAGAAATAGTAATGCCTCAGGTCTGAGAGAAGTACAGCTAATCCCTTCCTCCTGATGCACGGGGAGCAACGGCTTCAGCTCGGGGAGAAAATGCAACCCATCCAGTGAGCAGGGTGAGAGGGAAATGGGAGCTAAAGGAGGGAGAAAGGAGGGAAAAGCAGAAAATATTAGCAAATAATATTCTGGAAGATTAGAAATGTGAACCCAGAATAAAAAATTAAAAATAAATAAAATTAACTGCATATGGTTTTGTTGGGTTTTATTTAATTTTAAAAATTCCAGCCGAACAAAAATAATCCACACAAGCCCTGTTGAAATGTGATGGAGCAAAGAGGGGAAGGGAATTATAATTTTCATCCTCCCCATTATAAATTAGTCCCGGTATCTTTCCATGACTCCCAGTCCAGCACGGGGGGAGCATGTATGAGCACACTGGCTGAGCCGGTGCCAAAGGGGCCATTTTCCAGCACGGACCGTGCCGTGGTTCCCATCCCCACCAAGGGGACGGGGCATTCCCAGGCAGCTCCCCGTATCCCCACAGCTGTGCCGAGAGTGAGGGCAGCTCCTGGTATGAGACAGGAAAGGACTGGGTGAGTTTGAACAGATTTTTGATATCACCATAACCACGGCCCTCAGGATTCGGCCCTGGTCGCGTGTTCCCGCAGCGGGAAGCACTGCCAGGCAGGACTGCCTGAGCCCGGGGCTGAGCACACCCACAGCATTCTGATGTTTAACAAACGACAGAAGAAAGTATAAAATAAATAAGAAGAGATTTTGCCCTCTAATACGATGCATGCAAGAGGGATCAGGGCAGAACTCCAGGAAATGAGGGCTTTGACGAATAGCTGCTGCTCGGGATCTTATTTATTCCTGATACACCCCAGCCCTTGCTGCCACAATCAGGAAAAGATTTTATGAATGGGAATATCTGTACAAGAGGGAATGTAACATGGAAGCGAGATAATAGGAAGGGTCAGGTGAAAGCCAAGAGGTGGCTCCTGGGCTGGGCAGTGACACTGCAGGACACTCCAGGGCCACTGTCCAGGGCCATTGTCCAGGGCCAGCCGCTCTCTTCCGTGGCCAGGCTGTTCACACGATCTGTTTGGGAAGGAGGGATCGTGGATTTCAATTCTGGGTTTATTCTGCATCCCTGAGAAACCAGCAACTGGAATTCACACGTATTTTCCTTTGTGAGATTATTTAGAAGTCAGTCCTTACAGCTATCTGTGCACTTCCTATCAATATATATATCAATATATATATTCCTATACAATATATATAATGTGAGTATGAAACTGACATTAAGATAAAAACAAATATATTTGGCAAAACATACAAACAGAGACATAATTTGTATATGGGGAAGCAATTTATAAAGGATGAGATTCTGCAGCAGATCTATCAAAAACAGGCACATGGTGCTGTTTCTCCTGTCATTCAGGAAATCCCACATCCACACAAAAATGATGAACAATCACATTTTTCACACAAAAATTGCTCCCTGATAATTAGTATATTTGGGAATAAAAAGGAAGTCCTTTTTACTTCCTTGTTCACCTGTATTTTTTCACTAGGGAATGAGGAAATGCCATGAAAATACAAGCAGCCACACTCCTTTTGATTCATGACAATTTTAAATATTAAAATTCAAGTGGGGGTCAACCCAGCAGGCACAGATTTTATTGTCAAATCACAACTAAAACCAAAATTAGTTGAAACAATTTAATTTTGTTAAGAAAAGGTAAAATGAGACTGAAATATTCTGTGCCTGCTTTTAACTTGTACCAATTCTTAAGGCTGAGTGCTAAACCTGTGAACAGGACACCCACATCTAGAACAGTTACATTAACATAAAGGCAGGAGCCCCAATAACATCACCCTAATTCCAAACAGGTTGAGTCACCTCCTTAAATCCACAGGTAAAACCTACTGAAAGACAATTCCGACTCTTTTCGTTTGACGAGGAACGGCGCCGTTCTGAACGCTGATTTCTGTTTGGGATGTGGAAGTGTTCGTAATTCGTGTTTGCCAAACCAGCCGGGTTATTCCAGTGGGGAGATGGGATCAGCTTTCCATCTGCCCGAGGTTCCTACAGAAACCTGACAACCCTCCTCCACCAGTTCAGTAACTGCTCTGCCGTTTGGGGTTGCTCCTTTTTACCTGACCTGGTTCCACAGAGCTCAAACCACACATTTAAAAATGGATTGGAATGTCCCGAAGCAAAATTTGTTATTAACAATAATTCTCCATCCCTCCTCCCCATAACACTAAACACAGATACACTGATACGAGGTAATTCACTCAAAGCAGTAATATTTTAATCAGTAACTTAGAGCAAATGAAAATCATACTTCATAAAAATCATACTTTGTAAATTATGTTTGTTAAAACATGTTTTGTAAAAAATCATCCTTCTTAAAATAAAAGAACTCACATTCCATTTTAAAATTAGAGATTTTTTTAAAAGAAAAGTAGAAGATTTTTGCAGAAAAAAAAAAAAAACAAACCCCCCCAAAAAAAAAAAAAAAAAAAAAAGAAAAAAAACAAAAAAAAAAAAAGACTAAAACAGGTAGCGAAAAAAAAACTTTAAAAATAAATTCACAGTTCTCATCAGCAATGTAAAAATTCTCTGGAATATGGATTTCTATGACATCCAGACCTGCATTTGCAGAGCTGGCTCTGAGGATATTTTTGTTTATGTGCTTCTTTGCTGTAATAAAAGCAAATAATAAAATGCTAGAGCTATTTACTGGAACACATCCATGGGGGTTTTTCCACCTCAGATGAGTGATGGGCATAGACGGTGCCAGACCATTTCTACCCGGGTTTAAAATAACCCTAAACAATTTCTATAATCTGTTTTCAAGGGCAGCTTGTTGGTAATATGAATTTTTTTCCCACAAACTCCAGAATACTTAATTCCTAAACTGTTTTATCATTTGGCTGCCGAGTATTTCTTTCTCATGGCTGTTCGTCAGAGCCTCTCACGGACAGACCCCGATCCTTCCCCGGCCGAGCTCTTTGTCAGTCTGTCCCTTTGCCATACACAAGCATGGAAGAAGCACACGGAATAAAGGCTGCTTCCCGGCGCAGTGACAGCCCACGCTTTGGGGCTGCAAACCAGAAATAATTCCCTGTATTTGCCCCACTCTGTTGGCTTTTCCCTTTCTGGGATGTTGCCTTAATTAAGGCTTTTGCCTCTCTCATCTCCATTGCTATTAAATTTTAACCCAGACACGCAGCTTTTCCTTTTTCCACCCCTTTCATGATTCCCGTTACTGCAGCCCCCGGCCCCCCACGTCCCTCCAGCCTCTCGCTCCCCACATTGGATTTTTTCCTCCTTAAATCTCGGGCTCTTCCCGCTGGCCTTGTGCACTGCCAGGGAATCATTTGCTTTCATAATTTACATTTTTTTCTTGCCATCTCTCAGGGTTTGGCAGGGGATGTTGCCGGACGCAGTCTCGCTGCGGGTGCTGTTCGTGGATGGCGAGTGCCCTCTGCAGGAAAACACCCCCAGCCAGGAAAAACCCTTGGAAATCAGGGAAAACAGGAGCAAAGAACTCATGCTTGATTATGATTTTTATTCATTTCATTCTTACACAGACCATCAGCACTGCTGGTCACTGAGCTGAACTCCTCCAAGCTGCTCCATCCCTCCCAGCCCCACGGCCACATCCCAGCCCATTCCATATGGAATCAGATCCAAGAAGGATTTTCCTTTCTCAGATAATGTTTTCTGGCAGGGTCTAAAATCTCTGCCACATTATTTCAGAGCACAGACACACAGGATTCCTGCTTTTGCTGCAGGAAATCTGTGCAAGATGGAATTTTTATTAGTTTTTAAAAAAAAAATAAGTTCCTTAGGAAATTTCAAATCAAATCCTGCTCAGACCCCTGTCCAGAACGATGGCCTTTGCTGTGTGTGCCCTGCTCACTCTCCTTTTTAAACAGCAAATTCTGATTAGGTTTTATATATATATTGATAAAATCAATGCAAAACTTTGGCTGGGAGAAAGCTCAAGTGTCAGATTTAAATCAAATAAAAAATAATAATTTAAAAAACCCAACAAAGAGAACACTTTTAAGGCAGGTCTGTAAGCAGGGCCTCCTGAAAGCCTTTTAATCAAAGGCCAGGTCCCACACAGGGACCCCGCTGCCACGGCCATCCCCAGCCACGACTCCATCGCCACAACCCCAAGCCGTGTACCCTGTGGCAGAGGGTGGGATTAGGAAACAAACCCTTCTCTAAAGGAAAAGCATTTTGAAAGCCCTCATCCTTTCCAAGAGCTAATAACGCCTGTGCAGCACAATAGGCATCGCTCACCGTGCCACGGGCAGACTCCCAGGCTCCTTTCTCTGTCTCTCCCTTTTTTAAGGATATCACTTATGCAAACCTCACCCGGCCTCTGCCTTGAGATTGTATATCAGAGCAGCAGGGGGGCTGATGAAGTGCTCATTTTTTTACATCAGTCTTATAAATTGCTCTCCCCATTAATTGTTTCCATGGAAACAATGCATTTGGCTTGGATGGGGATCCTGAAAAATTTTTAATGGGATTCTTAAAAATGTGCAGGAAGCAGGTGGGGGGTAGAGGAGGTGCTCTCAAACACCCTCAAAATAGATCCAGCCTAAGTTCTACCAACATGTGCTGTTAATTGCTTGTGGCCCAAAGCTGCCGAGCCTGGAGTCAGTTGAGGATCTGAAAACATTATTCAAATGACCAGGAAAAAAAAGCACCAAAAGGGCAAGTACAGATTACGTGACAGCAGAGATGAGAATTTCCAAACACCTCCTGGCAAAACACAGCCATGAGACCATGACCAAATAACAATTCTTTAATGTCACAGCCTTAACTAATAATTTAAGCATGAGCAGTCCTTGATAACCCATCAGATCCTCCAGCGAGCGCGGGGCTCCGCGCGGAACCGCTGCGCTGACAGGGACAGCAGTAGCGACACGGCCGTGCACACCCACCTTCCCCTTCCCCACTCTTCCTACGCCTGAGAGGATTTTTCTTTTAATTTTTTTTTCCCCAGCAGGGAAAGTATTTGTATTACAGGGTATGAAACTAGTCCAACATGCAAGCTTATTTAATTTGGAAAATGTGTGGCTAAATGCCACTTGTTATGGGATTAGTTAACAGCTGCAAGTCTGCTACTGTGGAAAGAATTTTTTTTCAAGGAGAAAAAAAAAAAAAAAAAAAAAGAAAAGGATTTAACTGTGAGCTGCTATGTGCTGTCTCCCAACGTTGTGTGTGGATTTTTGAGTTCCATTGAGTGTCTCAGCTCTCGGTGGGGTTGTCCTCACTCCACGGTCGGCTGAAGCCATCTACACTTACACTGGCTCCTCCCAAGTAGCTCCAAGTGCTAGCAGCGAGCCTGGAGCCCAGCCCCGGGGCTGCCCGGCATGTTCAGAGGAGCCAGCCCAGCCCCATGGCGTGATCAGCAGCAGCTCCGGCCTCATTCCGGCACAGCCGGCTCGACCCAGCCACCCTCTGCCTCCAGTCACAGACACCCACAAGCGTCAGGTTACTGGCAGCTCTCAAGTTATACCTCCAGCTAATCCCGCAGCGCAGACAGGCTCTAAATTACTTGTTAAAAATCCTGTCCTCGCCCTGAGTGTCCTCTGGTGTCCTCCATCACTAAGTGCTGCTAATGAAGGAACAGATCATCTTTAACACATCAGTCACACAAGCCAAACCCACCAGTCACTTTTTTTTCCATGACCTCCCTGGATGACCAGAACAGACATTTCCATGCAGATGCCAAGAAGCAAGTTCCTAAATCACAACTTGCTCCTCCCAGTCCCAAAGTGCTTCTCATTAGTACTCCCTTGCTGTCTTCTTTCCTACTCAGGAACACTTTATCTTAGAATCATGGAACGGTTTGGGTGGGAAGGGACCTTAAAGCTCATTCAGTGCCACCCCCTGGCACAGGCAGGGACACCTTCCACTGTCCCACGCTGCTCCAAGCCCCCTCCAACCTAGTCTGGGACACTTCAGGGATCCAAGGGCAGCCACAGCTTCTCCAGAGCTGAGGGTCTTTGTCAGCCTCAGTTGCTGAATATGAACAACAAATCTGGTGCTTGGTTCCGGGCTCAGGGAAGGACACAGAGCCCCACCCCAGGAGCTGAGAGGAGCAGCCACCTCCCAGGGAAGAAGCCGCCGCAAATCCTCTCCTCGGAGAGGCGTGAGGAGGAGGATGGCTGGGAGGGGAGGAAATGCACTGCTGAGCACAGTGGAGGCTGCTCAGACAGTGTCGCTTTCCATTCCAGGCTCTGCATCTCACTGCTGCTCAACCAGCACAAGAGTCCAAAGGGTTTTCATGGCAAAAGCCGTAACAAAGGAAATAAACCCGTTTGTCACCCCCTATGACAGATGTGACCCAAATTATCTTTGCAGAAGATGTATCCTAGTGAATCTACTGCTCTGGGGGGCAGGAGGACTTCGTGCTTCTGGACACAAAATGCTTGAGGTATCCGAGTGAGCCACAGCAGGGAGGGGGACAAAGGGGTTGGCATCCAACCCCTGAAAAATTGCCTGTGCCTGCAGCTGTCTCAGATCAGTCATCTCTGAGCAGAAGCCAATGTGTGCTTCTCCCAAGGCTTTGGGGGGCTTTTTCCAGCCCTCAGACCTCTAGAAGTCCATCTCTCCACCTTAAAGCTTCTAACAGAAACCACAAATGGGGGTTTCTTCAATAATGACTTGAAGAAGGTGCTTTGCAGCCTGTCTTTGGAGCAGAGGAGAGTCTGTACAAGGTTTGAGCTCACCAAACCCCATGTATTAGCTACAGCCAGTCTCTGCAGAACTGATGTTATCTATCCTAGCTGAAATTCTGTTTCAGTCCTGTATTTATTCCCATAATTTAGAAACAACACAAACATATTCACATCACGGCAGGAAAATTCCTCTTTGGCTGTTTCTTTTGGATACCATAACCCAATTACTTTCATGTCACATGCACACAACAAATGATCACACTGTGCTGACACACACCCCGCAATTACGTGGACACAGATGGATGTCACGTGGCATTTTTCTGCTGGCAGTGATACTCTGAAAGGGGGACGACAGAGGTAACTGGACCAAGTTTCTTTAAATCACATTTCTCTTATACCAGTGCCAATTCCTTGGCCACAGCCTGAGCCAGTGTGCATCTGTTCAGCACAACCAAGAGCAGACTGTGCAGGAAAAGCTTTTTCCTTGCTGAAGATCACCAAACCGGAGGACCCAGCCAGGCTCCCCTGTGTCTGCACACCCCCGGAAACAGAGCGAGTGCGGAACCCTGGGGTGTGGTGGCTGCCCCGGCAGCACCTGCAGGCAGAGGCTGCACCTGCAGCTTTGTGCTCAGCAGCCCCAGTTGGCTTGTAATGCTGATGAGCACGTTGTGCTGAGGAAAGGTACCGGCAGAGGGGCTGGGAAGCGCCTTTGAAAGATATTTAGAAAGCACTGGAGATAAAAGCTACACATACACATTTTACACTGTGCCAGGGCCCAGTGTATCAATATCTCACTCACAGTGATGAGCAGCAAACCAGCCCAGGGTTCCTGGTAACAGGGCTGCATAAACTGGATTTGCCATTTCAGTTAACAAATATAATCTCCCCAATAAAATTTTAACTAAATGGGGCATTATGACTCTTCTCACAAGCAAGGCTCCCAAAGTTACGTGCGAGTGCTCAAGCAAGCACTCCCAGCCCTGTGCATATCTTTGCACAGCACACAGGGAGCCTTGGAAAGAGCATCAGCACATCGAAACTTCAGGCACATCCCCAGCTCCACTGGGACCTGCACACTGCAAATGCTACAAGTGGAAAGCAGCATGCAGAAGCAAACTGTCATTTCTTTCATTTCCTTTATCTTAAAAGGGCTCAGACTGGGTAAATTCTGTTTCTCATAACTCTACAGCAAAATTTGAGTTTTCTGTGATTCCTTTTAAAATATAACAGAACAAAAATCGTTGTTTCCAAAGCTGGAGGTTTGCAGCCTCCCTTCCCCGGGGGGGCTAGTGAAGGTTTTCTCCATTTGTCCACATTTAAAGCTGGGTCCACTTCAAGAGAAACAAGTGAGAATTGGGTTTTACCATTTCAGAAATGAAAGGTATTTACCCTCAAGACAGTAAAAGATCTTTTAAACCTTGCTGATGCAGGGGAGGAAATGGGAAATGTAAAGCCCTGCACACCCAGCCCCACTCCTGCCCGGGTGCGGAGTTCACTGAAATCAATACAATTTCTCACCAGCACAGTCACACATCAAAGTTCCATATCTGCATCTTTTATCAATGCAAAAGTTGCTTTCAAGAAGAAAACATTCTTCATAGCAAATTCAAAGTTTGCCCAGTTTAAAAATTATTTAATAGAATCATGGAATTGTTAGGGTGGAAAGGGACCTCACAGCACATCTCAACCATTCCCTGCCATGGGCAGGGACACCTTCCACTGTCCCAAGGCTGCTCCAAGCTCCAACCTGGCCTTGGACACTTCCAAGGATGGGACAGCCACGGCTGTGCCAGGGCCTCACCTCCCTCACAGGGAAGAATTGTTTCCCGGTATCCCATCTAACCCTGCCCTCTGGCAGGGGGAAGCCATTCCCTGTGTCCTGTCCCTCCATCCCTTGTCCAAAGTTCCTCTCCTAGAACCCCTTTAGGCACTGGAAGGGACTCTAGTGTCTCCCTGAAGCCTTCTTTTCTCCAAGCTGAATAATCACAATTCTCTCAGCCCTTCCTCAAAAAGAAGGTGTTCCATCCCTGTATATATCTTGGTGATCCTCTTTTCTCCCACCTCATGAAGTCACAGAAATCAAATCCCTACTGCTCACCAGAAAAAAACGCTATTTGCTGGAGCCCTGATAATGTTTAAAAATATATAGTCAAACATCATGCTAAGTGGAGGCCTGATAAACGAAAGTCCATCTCTTACACTAACCTTCGAGGTAAAATTAATAATTAATTAGTAAAGCCAGGACATGGAATGATTGCTATCAATATTTTAATGCTTTTACTGCTAATTTCATTCTCCATCCATATTCTGCTGCTGGAGAAGCAGAAGAGCAGCTTGTGCACTTTCAGTGAGGCCCCTGCCTCAGGGCCAGCGCTGGAGGAGCAGTGCCACCCACAAGGGCGCCCCAAACGTCCCCTGCTGCCAGAGCCAAACCCTGTGTCCATCCTTTGTTCTATGTGTGGGGCACCGGCAGGCTCCAGCCTTCCACCACATCAGCTCCAAGCCAGGGCCACCCCCACCGAGCCAGCAGGCAAAACCAGGAGGGGTTTACTGAAGATAAGCAAAATGCAACTGAAATCTTCCCCAAGCATTAGAATTATCTATTCCCTCTCCGCTCCTACAACACAGCAAGGAAAACTTTGGCCCAAGAAGAAAACTGCTGGGAAAGCCGTGCGGAGGTGATTCCAGGCGGGTGCCAGGGCCCAGGAGCAGAGAGCAGGCGGTGGGCAAGGAAGGGAAGTGAGTGCTGCCCTCGCTACTGGAAGGCAAAGTGTGTCCTGCCTGCTTTATTTACTCTTTATTAGTCTAATGAGGCTGTTTCCTGGGAGCTTAATTACCATAATAGAGACAATTCCTTTCTTAACCCTCTTTACAGCCTGGAAGAGAAAGAGCCTCTGACAGAGGACTGTGGGACACGAGCAGCGCTGTGTTTGCACCAACCCGAGCAGAGCCCCGACACCTCAGGCACGTGGCCACAAACCTCCCCCGTGGGGGGGTCCCAGCCAGGCTCCACCGCCCACCCTCGCCCTGCACCCCGGCAATGGCAGAGCTGCAAGGCAGCGCCGCAGAGCTCTGCTGCAGAAAAATTAAGAGCACATGATTAATGCTACATAAAATGTGTGGGTTCCCAGCCCTTTGAAATCATACCTCTTCATCATTTCCATTTACAGTTTACTAATGAAATTAGATATGGTAAAGGGTTCCTTTCTTTCTTTTTTCCCTTAAATTGACTGTACATTTTTTAAGAGTTAAATCAACATATTTTCCATTCCATATTCAGCAAGAAATCAGACAATTAAATGTGAGGGGTTTTTTTCTGCTGCTGCTAAGAGATATTTCCATGGTGTTGCCATAATACATACAGCAATTTAGTATATTAGACTTACATGTCTGTTACTCTGCACAACAGATACAACAGATCAGATTAGAACAAGGTAAAGAGACAGTGAGGATGAAAAGCACCAGACCTAAGGGGAGAAAACACACAGGCTCTGAAAAGCCACAGCAGAGCTGTGCTCACCCAACCACAAGGCTCTCCCAGCCCACTTTATCCACAGCTACACAATCCAGACAACATTCTGCAAAAGCAGTTGCTAAACCAAGAATAAGCCTGAGCCAGAGTTCAAAATCCAAAACAAAATATCCTTGCCTAATTTTCATCTCATCCAGCCTCACAGAAGGGATAAGGCACAAAGTCCCAATTCCTGGGCACCACAGTGTTGATAACAGGAAGCCACTAAAACATCACGGTGAGGTCACAATCAAATTAAATGAGGAAAACAAGGGTGATGCTGGTGAGACACATGCACAGTGTCCAGGTGAGTTCTACATGTGCTGTGTCCAGACGTGTTACACACACGCTGTGCCCACTGCAGCCCCAGTTCCGTCCCTCCCAGGACAGCTCTCTGGCATTGCTGGCCTCTGGGACCACTCACTGAGCACTGTCCAGCAACCATCGGGCGGGAATTCTCAGATTCTACTCTTTAAACACAGGGGGGGAATGGGTGTTTACACAGCTGCACGCACCTTAACTGTCACTGGTTAAATGCAGGTGAAATGAAATAACTAAAGGCATTTCCCCTGAAATTCTGATCTCAGAGTTGCCCCAAGAGCAACAGGATTTGGGAGCCTCGCATTCCAACACCGCATGTTTAGATGAATGCTATCTTTTCTGCAGTGCAGTTTGAAGGTTTGGGCTTGGCAGTAAGAAACTGCACTCTCACTAAAATTCATCCATGGATATCCCCTTTGAACGCTTCTTGGATGGTTATTTTCACTAACATTGTGTTTATTAGCAGAACAGAGGGAGGACTGTAAAGCAGGATCACGGGAGAGTTTGATTTCCAGGCAGTGATGAATGGCGGGGGAGGCCAGGTCACCCGGCTGCAACATCAAAGGGGCGACTGAACCAGCAGCACACTTGAAGTTAGTTAAAATGCCATCACCATTTTCTGAGTTTTGCTTTTTTCTTACATTTAAAGAAATTATATTCCCTAGTGCTGGCCTCAGCCATTATTTCCAGGTCTCTGATGATACCCAGGACTCTATAAAGGCATTACCTGCTGGCGTGCCAAGGAGGATTTGCCACATGGTTTAATTGTGATACGATGCACTCCTGTCCTCACCATGTCATTTAAAGAGCTTCAACAATGCGCTTTATGCTCCTTCCTGTGGGCCTGCCCCATCCTAAGGCACCAGGATTAAACTGCTAAGGAATTTGTGTGGGTCTGGTTCCTTTTGGGCTAAAACTGGACAGATTCTTTCAGAGCTCTGCCCTCATCTTCTGTCAACAGGGAGTGAGGAACCAGGTGTTCTTGGGGTAGCACATGGCAAGAGAGGCGAGTCCTAAGCCTTGGAGCTGAACCAGACACAGGCTAAAGAAGTACAACTGTCTACTATATACACACGTACAGTTAGGAAAGGTAAAAGTAGTCTCAAACCGACTACTAAGCACAAGATATCTCAGACTGCTTTGGGTTGGAAGGGACTTTAAAGTTCATCCAGTTCCACCTCCTGCCATGGGCAGGGACACCTTCCACTATCCCAGGTTGCTCCAAGCCCTCTCCAACCTGGCCTTGGGCACTGCCAGGGATGGGGCAGCCACAGCTGCTCTGGGCTCCCTGTGCCAGGGCCCCCCCGCCCTCACAGGAAAGAATTGCTTTGTAATATCCCAATTAACCCTACCCCCTAAATATGTACATTTAATATATCAAAGTAATTAATATATGTATGAATGAACCAAATCCTCAGTCAAGCCTTACTAAAGGCAGGGGGAACACAGAGAAGACCTGTGGTAGATCACACACACCTGCTGGGACCTCTCCTGCGACCGGCCCCTCCGCTGGCTCCTCCGTCAGCCGTCCCTCAGCGGGGCTTTGGCTTTCCCTGGCATGTCCTTCCTGCAGAAGTTCTCCTTCCTTGGAGAAACGGACCCGTCCTTAACGTGTCCATCCCTTCCATCATGACGTTTAAACAGTAAACGTCGGGGATATTTGTAATTAACCGTCTCTCGTCTGCGCCACGTTCCCACGGCGCCGAGCGCGCTCCATCATTCCCCTCACGGAGAGCGGCGCGTGCCCCCTCACGGGGCGAGGCGCGTGCCCCCTCACGGGGCG
>CM031867.1:20381868-20426074 GCA_018697195.1 Certhia americana | reverse complement strand
CTTGGGGTCCAGAGATCTGGCGATAGCTGGGCTTTCAATCACAATAATACAGGGGCATGTGTAGTATTGATGTTTCTAATTGGCTTAGACCCTCACGGAACAATTCCTCCCCCATACTTCCCATCTATATCCCTTCCCTCTGGGGGTGGCAAGGGACGCCATTCCTGTGTTCTGGCACTGCCAAGGCCTTGTCCCCAGTCCCTCTCCACTCTCTGGAGCGGTCTAGGGATCTGGAAGTGGCTTTGCTGTCCCCCTGGAACCTCCCCTCTCTCAGGTCAGTGCAAGCAACCCACCCAGAAACAGCTGGGTCCCGGGTCGGCGCTTCACGCAGGTTTCAGAGCCACTCTCAGGTACTCTCAGCATGCTGAGGATCCCTGTGTGTGGGATCACCACTTTCCCAGCACAAGGGAAACCCAGAAGTAGCGAAGACCGTGCCCAGGGCCAGGGTGTTGCTGGACCTTCGCTGCGCGTCAGGCTTTCCTAATTACATCTCCTGGGTAACAACATCAAACCACCCTCTTGCTCTGACTTACACCGCTTGTTTTCCCTGGCCTTTTTGCCTGGCGGAAGAACGCCGGCCATTTCGTCCAGATTTGTAACTGTAGAATTGCCATATATTTATCCAGGCTGGTCCAGCCTAGACCCGGACTGGAAGGGCCCATCCCTGCCCTGCGCCAGACCTATCCCCCTTCTCCTCCCTCTCTGCAGTGGTAACAAATCCATCGCCCCCGGTTCACCCAGCATTATCTTATCAAAGTGCGGGGATAATATTGATCCTTTCTCGATTTTTTAAAAAGAGGGTGAGGGGGAAAAAAAAGAAAACAACGAGCCAAGAAGGGAAAGCGGAGCAAAGAGATGCGAAAATCAAACCCTGAGCAACAAAGAAGCAAACCAGTGAAGACGTGAATTGTTTTCTGACTCCCTAAGTGGAGAATTGAAACGAGGGAGGCTTCCGGAGGAGTACGGGGATGAAAGGAGCGAGGGTATAAACACAAGGCTTATAGTCTTAAAATGCTAAAAGACAAGAGAGAGGAGACAGATGGAACTCTATGTGGCAGGACATGTTGTTGATGCTAACGATAACAACTTGCTTGTGTGGAAAAAATTGGGAAACAATAACCCTTTGATTATACTAGGTGAACTCGGCCACAAATGAAGCACGGCATGAGGCAGCTGCCTGACAGCACTGGCAAGGAACAGGCTGTGCAAGCGTCCTCTGAAGGATAATTCGGGTTAGGAAATTACATCCCTTCACAAGCCCGGAGTTGTTGCCAATCCTGCTCCAGCTGCAGCTGCAGATGTGGCTTAAACCCGAGCGGAAGGACCCATCCCTGTGGTAAGGTGAAGCTATTATTCCATTGCCGTAAGATAATTTCCATGAGGTGCATGTAAGATGGGCTTGGAGAGATCCCTAAAACTGGCCCCAAACTGTCCAAACTGCGACAAGTATAAGGACATACCACGAGTCCGAAGAGAAACCCCACGGCTTTCTTACTTACTAGGAAAATTAGTACAGAAAAAGCTTATCGTGTGTATTTCACTGTCCCCGCAATGTTTTGTGGGGCTCTAATCCTTGGACAGGCGCCCAGATTGTGTTAGATGAAAAAAATACCTGTGGCGTAGGGAACAGACTCGAATCGTTCGCGAAACACAAAAACGGCATGCCCTGCCAACCTTTCTGCAGCTTCTTAAAAAAAACATCCAAAAAAACCTCCATCAAGCGCTCATTGCCATACCCAATTTCCCTGTGGTAGACCCTGAATATTAGTATAATTTTTTTTACTGTGTCTCCGAAGTTTCCCAAGTGCCCAATGGCACGCTCAGCGAGCAATTTTTTAAATGATTTTAGTCCCTTATCTGACTTATGATGTCCAGCAGCCCCACCTAATAACCAAATTCAATTGCTTCCAGCAGCACGAAGGAAATTTCGACAAGACAACCAAAACAAAACAATGCTGGAGAAGAAACGAGTTTTTTTACGAGACCTAGAAGAGCACCCCACATGCGTTGGTGTATAGTAACCCGGACCTCTCAACGGAATCTTCAATAGTTTTATATTTTGCTAAAAAATAATAAAAAAATCAGTCTTAGGCGTTCCCCTCCCTGAGACCTGAATACGGCTGTTACTGGCACACCTATCGGCTTCCCTGGCAAATGAAGCTAAAATAGTGGGGGTTTTTAAATTCAAGTTTCAGGTTTTCCTCACACCTGTCCGCAGTGGGCACGATGCATTAGCCACACCCTCTACAGAAAAGAGAACTTTTATTCCATTAGGACTTCTTTTTTACCTCCGGGATGTCTTTCAGGCGCTAGAGTGCATTTTTTCAAGCAATGAATTAGGAGCTCGAGCCCATTCCACAGCAACGCTGGGGCCTGGGACACTGCAGCTCACCTGCCAACTGACATTTTGCTCCCTCTGGGCCTCCACCAGTTTTGCCTACGACCCTGCCTGCCCCAATATTTCTATTCGTGTGTTAAACCAGTTATTTTGTCTTTAACTGGCCTGTTTTTTCAAAGGATGTGATATCCCCCACTGTTTCCTCAACTCGCGCTCCCGGAAGATCTGGAGTTTTATCTATAGGCTATTACAGCCAATTTTTGGGGGATGAACACAACGTCGAGCATTAGTCACTTATGAGTAACAGCAGTTTTAAAGAGTGATTTCTACCCGCGAGCCCCTGCCAGATTTCTTTCTCCACACACTATCCCAGAGATGAAGCAAGCTCTACTCCAATTAGAGTCCATTTGTTTCCCCGCCAAAATTTACTCTTTCAGCCTCCTCGATCCGATGTTTATAAGTGAGGACCAAGAGGCTGCCCATTACTGAGACCCACTTCTAGACAACCAAGGCGTTGAACCAGACAATAGGGTGAGGCTGTCAAGTCCAACCCCATGTTGTTTCAATTAAGCCTTCGCTTCTTTTACAATAATATATTTTTTTAGAAAGGCGAGATACAAAAGATGAACCAAAGTCCACGTGAATGTGTGTATGGACGAGCTGATATTAAAAGCTTGAGGGATCGTAAGTAACTCTCTTCCCCCCCCCTTGAATGCCGCAATGTGGAGCATCCTTTGTCCCCAGGAGGGCTGAAGAGCCATGGCATGGCTTAGGCAGGAATGGGATGGGGGGATTGCTGGATTCGATGGGGATGATTTGATGGGTGATGGATTGATGTGCCGTGATGATGATGAGGCCTGGAATGAATGCTGGATGGAATGGCTAAATGCGAGGTATGGATGCTTTTGGCTATGAGATGTATTGCTGGATGGAGGACTATGTATGATGGCACGATTGGGATTGGATGAATTATGGATGGAATGGCAATGCATGTGATTATGAGGATTGGATGACTTGAGTGGATGGCTGGCTGGACTGGGCTGGACGATCCCTGATTGGTATGGATAGATGTCTGGATGTGGAATGGCATGGATGCAAATGGATGCGCACTGGAAATGCGCTTTATTGACTGTGTATGGATCACGGATGTGTGATTTATGGCACGATATGGTCCCTTGGCAGTGTGATGGACTGGATGGATGGAGTTATGGCATGCGATGATGATGTATGATCTGATGGTGAGTTGATGGAGATGGATGGATTGGATGTATGATGGCGCTGGCCTGATGGATGATGGATGGATGACTGGCTGGAATGCTGGATGACTGGATGGATGGATGGATTGGGCTGAACCTCGGATCTGAGACTTGGATGGAGGTATGGATGCTGGATAGGATGGATGCTGCTGGATAGGATGATGCGATGCTGCCATCTGGGACTGGATGACTGGCATAGAGTGGATGATGCTTGTAGAGCTGATGATTGCCTGGATTCTGGATGATGCGGACTCGAGGCTGGATGGATGATGGGGTATGGATGGCTGCGCCCATGGATGGATAGGATGGTTAAATGGGACCCTGGACTATGCTGCAAATGATTGGAGGATGGCTTGCTGGATGCATCCATTGCTTGAAATGGCAATGAGATGGATTGCTTCGATGCGATAGATGGCTTGATCGGTCTGGCTGGATGGGATTGATAACGCTTATCCCATGAGTGGATTTGATGGAACATCGGATGTTTTCGCAATAGGCTTAGATGGAGCACAGACATACGCGCCGAGCCACATGCAACTGCGTCAGCTGGTCCACAGGCTGGGATGGGATGGGTGGGTGGAGTGGGGATCTGGAAATGGAGATTAATACAATCAAAATTTCTCTTCTGGTCTCCTTTACTGTATTTCCCATGGGAAAAAAAAACAAAAAAAACACAACAGCTCCATGCTGACATATGCATTGATACATAGCAGCAAGATAATTTCTAGGAAATTCAGGGGGAAACTTGGAAACTGGACTTGAAGCATGAAAGTAGCTAGCAGCTTAACTATGAAAAAATCTATTGTCTCTACATGATGCAAGTTCCACTTAATTCATCCACTGGTTAATTTGTTTCTTTGTTTAATATGATAGAAACCCCAGGGATCAAATAATTCATAATAAAATTATATTAGTACTTTATTTTTGTCATTTCTGAGTGCTCTGAGCAAGCATTATTGAATAGTTTGATCGTGGGATACAGAAAGTTACCATTTAATTAATATGAAAGGTGCCTAAATTTTGAATAATATTGAAGAAAAAAGCCTCAGGACATGGCAGGAGACTCGGTGTGTTATTAACTCTCTTTCTTTCTGTGCTGTGTTGGCTGTCAGCTTTGGGTGCACTTTGAGTTAGGGGTTTGGTCTCTAAAGCCTGGAGTTGCTCAGAACGCTGTGGTCAGCACACAGCAGTTGGACTGACACCATGGAGAAGGTGATGGGTGTGGGTGTGGGTGGGTGCCAGGGCTGGCTGCTGCCCCTTGGGGTTCTGGGCTTTAGGGGTCACTCATCAGTGATAACCAGCTACCAACTGGGTGAGCTCAGGAACCATCAATGTGTAACTGAGACTTTGACAATAACCACCAACGCTGGGGACACACGTTCACACAGAAAGAGTCACACAAAAAATAGGGATAAATGGAATTAAAGGGGCTCTGGGAGCTCCCTAAGCAAAAAATTAAAAAAACCCACCAACTTGTGTGAAAGCAGGAACAAGTAAACCCTGGTCTATGGAACCTTTAGCCAGGAGGTTTCATTGCAGCCCTAAATCTGTGCCCTTTTTTTAGCACTCATATGGTGGGAAGCTTTTGGGACACCCTGGCCAAGTCGCCCTTGGCACAAAGTAAGTTTATGCCCTTTAACATGGTTGGTAGAAAAGGTAACAGTTAATTAGCACAAGAGAGGATAGTGAGGAAATAGGGACACAACTTGTCCCTCTGCAATGAAAATCGATGTTAGTAAGCAGAAGGAAATGTATACGAGAGGCAAAAACTAATGTATTTGTAGACTCAACAATATCCCAGATCAACAGGGTTAAAACAGAAGGTTTCTGTTACACTTCCTGTTGGAGTATCCCAAAGGCAGTCACTGCAGACACCAACACAGCCAGGTTAAATCAACAAGATTTCCAAGTTAACACTAATCAGTTTAGAAGGATATTAGACCTTGTAGCCCAGGGTTTCTGTCAGTCTTCTACTAGAGCAAAGTAAGAGACACATTTTGAGGCAGGACTGTGGGGCACCAGTGTCCTCTGAGGTTCTTGGGTTTTCCCCTAGAAGATGCAAGAACCATTACAGCCAGGGATGAGGATGAACCAGAGAACAAAACAGACTCTGCTTTCCCACAGCACAAAGTCACATTAATTTGAAATCCCGGAGTCTCTGATTCAATTTGGGAGCTGCAGTGGCATCCCCAACAACATGGCCCATCCATCTTACACTGTTTATGCTGCTGAGCCTCTTTGTGGTTTGTGAACCACCAGCTCAGCTCTGCAGCTTTCATATTGCTGTGCACACTGCCCAGGATTACAGCACACAGCAGTTTTTAAGGAACCTATGTCATTCTACTCATATGTCTTTAAAAATGAGGCCTTCTACACACACATCCAGATATTGTGATTTGACATTCCCACAGAAAACTCAATTTTCTCCCCACAGGAACAGGCCACTGAAGGTATTTATAAAGGCATTAGAGCTCATTCTGCTGCCTTCTGTAATGACTGCACATATTCCTGTTTAGTATAATAATTTCAAATGGAAATTATTTGGTCTTTGTTGATATGACCACAGAGTGGGATCTGGGATGGAGCCTGAGAAGTTTGTACAAGTTTCTCTCTGTCATCACTATTTCCAACATGCAAAGGCTTTTTCATTGCTGGGAGTAACTGAATAAATGTTCAGGTTATATCTAATCAACTCAATCCTCATTTTCAGGTATTAAGCAGCTCACCAACTACTTTGGCCAACAAACACAGGACGTTGCCATTCTCCACCTTTCCTACCAGATACAGAAATGCTGTTTGTTATCAATCAGCTCCCTAAAGAGAGGGTTACAACTTTAATAGTTTCCAAATCCCGGTGCTCATTACCCATCACTGCCCAATGCCCATGGATGTCTGCTCTGCCCAGACCCTCTTTAACCTTGACCTGCACACAGAAGGTACTGGAATGGCACCATGAGAAAACCCAGGACAAGCTGGTTAGTTTAATATTTCTCTTGGGACAGTTTATCCAGTACTCCCAGTTGATTAAACAAGAACACCACCAAGGGGAGTTCCCGTTTGGCTGCAGGAGGCTGAGCTCCTTTGGTGACCCCAGCATTCCCACAGCCTCCCTGCAGTACCCTGGCACTGCCAGCCTCAGGCCCTCCACAGAGAGCCAGGGGAGAGCTCACTCCAGTGCTGGGTAACTTACCAAGGCACATCTTCTGCCAGCTCCTAGCACTTGGTAGCTTGGTTACTTCCTGAAGCATGAGATCGGGATGCCTCAGGATGTTTATTTAATGTATTTGGGAGCATTTAAGTGATTCCTACCAACACCTCGACTTTCTTGCTTTGCTGAAATGTTTGGCTCCAAAGCACTTCAGGACACATTGTTCCTCAGCAAGGAGGAAGGTGAGAAAACAGCCGGGGCCAGTTCCCTTCCCCCCTTCCTCCCAGCCCTACTATTCCTCCGAGACCTCCAACATCATCCGGCAGAGTGTGGAGTCAGCCGTGTGCTAATTCTGCACTTACTGCTGGCTCATTTAATCGCTCCATTTCCAGCCCTGTAACCAGAAGAAAGTGTTTCTCTCCGCTAGAATAACCTTCCTGCTCGGCCTGGCTGCAGCGCCAGCTCCGGTGACACTTGCTGGGATGTCCCGGCAGAAATGAAACCACCGGGCGGGGCCCCGCCGAGCAGCGGGGATCAGGAGGGGCCCATCCCGGGGAGCGATGTGTGTCCCCCCGGGTTACCGGGGTGCCCGCAGGTCCCAGAGCAGCGGGGATCAGGAGGGGCCCATCCCGGGGAGGGATGTGTGTCCCCGGGTTACCGGGGTGCCCGCAGGTCCCAGAGCAGGGGTGGCCAGCGGAGAGCGGGGTCGGGAGATGTCGCTCACGGCACTGGGTGTCCCTGAGCAGACACGGAGCACGGGACCTGTCCCAGCATGTTCTGCATCCCAGCTCTAATTCCTCTGGCTCTCCTTGGGCCTGGGGTGGGCAGAGCAGCTCGACCTTCCAGCTCCAGCTGTAGCAGGAACTTTGGCTTTGGGCTGTGCTCTGTGAGGTTATCAGTAAATACAGGACCTTGGGAAGAGCCCACCTCAGTGCAGAACGGGCACCGAGAATACACCTGCCATGTGTTCCCCTTGCACTTTCTCCTCCTCCAGCGTTGCCTACGATCCTCCACAAGGAGCAAATGCCTTGATCTTACCTAACATTTCTTTTGCCTCTTTCATCACCTTCTGTAGCTGTGCATTACTTGTTTGGCAAGTCCCCATTGCAGCTCGAACAAGTGCAAAACCAAAACCAACCAAGAAACACCTGCTGGGAAACTAAACAGAAACTGACTACGTTTGTAAACTTTTCTCCTCTGTTTTGCAAGATATTCACAAGAGGAAATGTAACTATCCTCCTTGCAGGTCCAGTGTAAATAGTTCTTTTCGGTAAAATTAAAATAATCAGTGTTTTTTAATGCCTGTCAAGGCTTTGCAAGTACAAAATGCTGGAGGCTACAAAGGACAAAAAATAAGTCTACAGCTGAAAACATATATTATAACTGGTCCCTTAAACCCTGGTGTGGGATCCTTTTATCATTCCTTCATTCCAAGGTTAGTAGGTTATTAACCTGTATCCTGAGGGAGAAAAGATGCACATCAATTATATCAATTGAATAGACAAATGAAAATCAAATTAAAAATTTAACACGTGCCACCATAATTACAATACAGAGTTACTAGGAGGAATTTCAGCTGAGGAATGAAATGGAGAAATGCTTCCCAAGTGCAATTTACAGGAGCAAGAAGAGTAGCCAGAGATGGGAATGCTACTGAAACTAAAGCCCATACAAAAGAAAAATTATTTTCTAAATCTGCCACCCACTGAGAACTTTTGATTGCAATTCTAGACTAGGATGCAAAAATATTTAGTTCTTTTAAGCAATTAACTGTGCTTATATTGTGTAATTATATGTATTGACATTGGCATATTGAAACAATTAAATAAAGAATCACAACACTTCAGCCTTTCCTGGTATTTACACATCCCAATAAGTTGCAGCCCCATGAAGGTTCCAGCTGACCAAGTCTTTTTGGGAACACAGGATGCACGGGGGTCCCTGGCCACAGCTGGGCTGTCACCTTCCATGGCTGCAGGGGACAGCTGTGGGAAAGGCAAAGGCACAGGCAGCTCATTCCAGGATCTCCAAGGGATGGCAGAGGACAGAGAGGAGGCTGGACAAAGTAAAGCCCCTGGAGGAGGATTGGGTTGGCATTGGAAGTACTGCAGTGACCAGAATCTGTGTGTCTATAACTCTGTCAAAGGCAGCATTTAGCCAACATTCCCGGGGTCCAAGGGTAGACTGGATAGGGGTTCGACAGCTGCTTTCAAATGCTAAAAGAGCCATTTTGAGGTTGTAGAAAAATTCTTCCTAATTTGCAGCAGTAAAGCTCTCCAGGCCTCCCCTGGGGGCAGCCAGAGCTTTCCTTTGGCAAACAGGCCTGGCCAAGCCCTTGGGCCAGCTCTCGCCTCCTCCCTGCTGTGCCAGCCAGCCAGGAACACCTTCCTACCGACGGCTCCCAAACCTGTCAACACCGGAGCTGGGGGAGGAGCTGGAGGCTGCCCTGTGCCCTGCACATCTGCCTGTACCTCAGCACTCCGTCACTTGTGGCTGAGGCCAATTCCTCAGAAACAAACAGGGAACAAAGGCGGCGCCGCACCGGAGCGCTGCCATTTTAATGCTATTTCTGTCTGTATAAAATCTTCTGTAATTTGTTTACGACTACCAGATTCAACAATAGTGTGCAAATGCAAACCCACTTATGTTAATGTCCTCTCTCACTCTCTTTCTCAGATCAGATTCTGAATAAAAATTAGGTAAATACTCTGTTTGAAAATATATAAGATGAGAACTGGTTGGGGAGGGAGCAAGAGAACCTCCAAATGCACCGTCCTATCAACCACATTATTTTTTTTACTTAATAACTTAAGTGTACTGTTAGTGAAATTACAACCTGCTTGTGACACAATAAATTTACAACAAAACTCATTCCATAAATTATTCAATTCGCTGACTCCAACGATGCTGGGAAATATCACCACGAGCAGATGATTAGCATGTGAAAGGAAAGCCATCTCCAGCCTGAAACAATCACTGTCACACCTCCATTTGAAGATGCCTGGTGGAGTTTTGTAAAATTACCATTAGGAATACACATTTAAGGCTTTGTAGTTTCTATAAAAGCATTAAGTATTTGATTTACATTAGATTCATTTGTTCTTTCTTCAACTGTCTCTTTTTCCTACAAACCATAACCGTTTGGATAAATGCTGGCTCAATCAAGTGTGCATTAAAACAAAAGAATTTAAGTTCAATAAAAGTGATGAATCAGACCTAGAAGCCAACCTTCCCCTTCCCTTCTCTTCCCAGGCCACAGGATTGCTCCAGCAGGAGAAATGGGCAGGTTTGGGAGCCTGGAGAGCAAAATATTCTTGTCCCACATGGACATATGTTAGTGGAGGGATAAACCCAAGCCCTGGACCATTGGTGTGGAGCTGTTGAATAAAATGCCAAGTGCTCCTCAGTGGTGGGAAGGAGAGAAGGTTGGGGATGAAGAAATATTTCTATGCAGGTGAACAGTGGAACTCTCAGTGGACAAAACTTGGCATCTCCCCACCTAACCAGAACAACAGCTTTTTTGGGAGGCACCAAAAAAATGAAATGAAAATTTTAGCCAAAATTCAGCAGTGAGGTGAGCACGTTCCCAAATACAGGGAATGAGACTACTCAGTGTAACCGGTGCCCAAGTGTCAGCAGCAGCTGCCACAAGGATGAGCAAAATCACTGGAAATATTCTTCTGCAGCCATCCCTTAGAACTGTTCTGATAGAGCAAGGAAAGGATTAAACCCTCCCTTAGTGCTCTGCTTTTAGCCTCATTGTTTGAACAATTCTCTTTATTCCGTTCTGTGGCTCTGCAGCCACGTGTGACATCGCTGATGGAATGAGCCACACCCTGGCTCCATACAGGGAGAACAGGCTGATGGAGGAACTTTCAGCACAATAACAAGGTGACATAGATGAGTTGCCAAAATGCCTCCACCCAAAAGACCCTTCTGATCCAGGTAAATGTAAACATCTTAACCATTAGAGGTGTTGAAAAGGCTTCCAGCATCTTCTGCCTGCTGGAGTTCCCAGGTTGAGAAATTCGAGGGGTATAGGCAAAGAATTTATTTCCGTGGAAATAAGGAGGAAGGATTTTTCTTGTTCTGGGAATCAAAATGCAAATTTTGTATAAAATACGTTACAAAAGAAGTCCAACAGCAGTAACTAAGTGATTCAAGAGTCAGTACCATGAGAAAATCCTCTTTCACAGACAGGAGTGTTTCAAAATAAGACCTACTGGTTTTAAGCTGCATAATGACACCATTGTGTCAACTTCCTCTTCCTTGCCCTTTGTATTACACAAATCAAAGATCGTTCTAGAAGTGGCAACTGCAAGAAAAGGAATTTTTGCTCCTTTACCAAGAAACTTTATTGGCTCTCTGTGTGAGTGCGCTGCCCCATCCAGTGACAAACTGCTGGTTCATTAGCAGCACTCAGACTCATTCCCGAACTCCTTCCTGAAGCCTCTCCCATCTGAAAGCAGGAGCTTACATTATTCATAAGGATAATCACAAATATGCAGGGAGCTGTAGACATGTAATGGAGAGGCTGGCTTGTATCCCATCCAAATTCCACATGCTTCATGGAGCTTATGACTTTCCCATAAATTTTTGCAGCATGGGACTTACCTCCATTCTCAGCCACTCTAGCAGTCCCAAAGCTGGGACAGCTTTGGGAAAAGTTCTCATGCTCCCCCATGGAGTTTTATTACTTCTGAAGGAAGGAAATCAAGTGGAAATCTTGTGCCACCTTCCTGTGGGTTCTCCAGGGGATGGGATTGCCTACACACACTGACTGCACAGACAGAAGGCACAAACAGTGTTCATGCTCTGAAACAGCATTCTGGAAATTCTGTGAAAATAAATATTTTCAACAGCACGAGAACAGCAAAATCGAGTTACTGTTGTTTCCACTGCCTCCATGAAAAAGCCAGAGTAGGCCAGTGCTCTGCTTAGCATGGGCAGCTGGCAGCCAACAAGAGGGCATGTCTTCAGACAGCTTCTGTGGGGATGGTGATGTGGAGACATTCCTGTCTCATCTGTCTGCAAGAAGCCAGTCCTGTGGCAGTGGCTGTGTGAGGAAGAAGGGAGGAGTCAAAATCAAAGTAGGAGTCAGCCTAGAAGGAAAGAATTAGATCCGTCTAACTCTGGGAGTTGGAATGATGTTTGCAGGAGAGATTATGAAATGAGGACAGATAGGAAAGGTGTGGGACTCTCATAGGATATGTTACTGGAAATATCCCAGCTCCTTTTAGACAAGATTATTAAATATCAGTAATAAAGTAATAGATTAAGAAAATGGAGGTACTTCTAAATCCCTCAAATCTAAGACCAAAAAAAGATTTTTTCCCTTAAGCTTCGAACCCATCCTGAGCAGATCCATGTCATCGGATGCAGTCCAGTAAGGAAGCAAGAGACAAAGCATTCACAGCCACATTAACAGTAATAACTGTAACTTCAGCAGAAGACAGAATTATGGAGACATTAATAAGTGATGAGATCACAAAACATCTGGAGAAACGTGAGCTGATACAAAAAGTTGCCAGCAGAGTCTTATAAAGGGCAAATCTTGTTTGACAAATCTGCTGGAATTTTTTAAAGAGGTAACACAGACTCCAGACAGGAAGAAAACATGGGACATAATCTGTTGGGATTTTAAAAGGTTATTTGACACATCACAGCCTGCAGGCCAGTGTATTAAAGTACATCAATCAAAAAATGCACCAACTTGGAATGGACGAATGAAAGGAAGGAAGTTCACAGCCTGGTGGTATCATCAGCACAAACCATAGGGAACAAAGTGGAGCCAGTTTTGTTCTGGGCATGGAAGATGGAGAAGAAAATATCATAACATATCATAAAATATCATCCCTCCAGATGGATCACATCGACCCACAACATGGAGGACATCAATTAACACACTGTAATGGCCATGGTACTCATTTTAACTGGAAAATGAGGATTTTTAATTTTAGAAGCCTTGGTATAGTGGTGCCTTTGGAAGACACACAAGAGAAGAAACTGGGAGAACCTCTAGGAACAGCAACAGAAGGTTTCATGATGGGCAGGAGGCTGACAAGACTGATGGAGCTGCAGACAACAGAGAAAACTGTCTGAGCCCTCCATGAGTGATGCGGTGGAGAAGGAACAGCCCCCACTCCTGCGTGGATGGCCAAGCCCAGATGTGGATCCTTCTGAAGTAGATCCCTGGCAGGGAAGGAGGTCTTCTCCACCCCTCTGGAAGCTGCACGTCAACAGTGAGCTAAGCACTGAACAGCCAGCAGCAAGGAGATGTCCTCCTCAGCAACAGGTTCCACATTTATCTCTGTCAGTGTGAAGCCATTCCCCCTTGTCCTGGCACCCTTGTCCAAAGTCCCTCTCCAGCTCTTTTGGGGCCTGCTTGGGATGTGACCAGACTGGTCCATAAGGATCATAAGACACAGCACCAAGTAGGAAGAAAACATGACAATAAGAATGTGCTCCTTGGAAGGGGAGGCAGGAGCTTATTGTCAAGTATTAAATGTTTTCTAACTGCAATATGGAGACTTAAAATAATTTCTACATAGGTTTTCTGGGTAAAAAGCACAGTCAGGGAAAAGTTACACTAATTTAAACAAAATTAATAAAGAAATGTTCTGCTTCTTTTTATCATCTTTCTACCTCTCATCATTTATCATGCAAATTAAATTGCAGTAATAGAAAATGTAAAGAAAACAAACTCTGCAGTATATTGAAACCTCTATCCACCAAGAGATAAGGTTGAGTATTAGAAGGAAAGGTGCAGAAAATTAGCTGTCCAGACAATAACTGGGAGGGAAACTGGTTTATTTAGCCTGGAGGGATTTTTTGTTGCAAACTGACTAAATTAAAATCCAGACTATTATACCCAGTATCACACCAGAAAACGCCTTTTCCTTGCACTTTTAGATAAATTTTCATTGATCTCATTTTATGCATGATTACATTTTTAATGAGATGTACAGTATTTCGAAGCTAATTTTAAATGCCTTCTCCCTCTCCTTCCTCTGCTCCCCTCCCTCCTCCCACCACATACACACTTATGCTTGTTGGATTAACATTTCTGATAAATTGCTCGGCCAGAAAGGAACATTACCAAGAGGAAATAAATTACTTCCGTCTTTCGCAGCTCCAGCATAGTAAAGTAACCTTTAAAATGGCCACTGTCTGATTCTGCCACCTTGCAATTCCTTCCAAAAACGATCATTTTATTTCATGGAATGATTGTATTTGTTGTTGGTCACACTGAATATATGGAGCAAGGGAAGAAGTCACTTTCCTCCACTGGCAGTTCTGGCCAGAAGAACCCGCAATTCCTTGAAACTCAAAACTCTCCTGAAATAAAGAGTTTTATTGTCAGGATCTTTGACTCTTGTGAATAAAGTACAAAGCAGGTGAAGGTGGGTGAACTGGCCTAATGCCAGAGCATGGGGGTCTCGCCTTGAAAATATAGGGCAATAATTGATTTTCAGCATGGAAAACTTGGCTTGCTCCAAGAAGTTTTCAATTTTATTTTCTTCCTTTGACTATTTTTGGTAAAGTCACACCCTGTAAAACAAAGGGGGAAATTGCAGGGACAAAGTATGAAATAAAATGCTGCCTCCAGCCCATCATTAAGGACCCAGGAGTTTATTTCCTTCTTTGATTTCAGACTGTTTTTTGTGAAGAGGGGCTGGTTTGTCCTGCCAGTTTCTCTGCAGACCGTGCTCAGGAAGGGAAAATAAAGGAATAAATAAATACGGAGGCGTGGGTCTCTCCTAAATGAATTTCGGCTCTGTAATTTCCAGACGTTTTGCAAACTCTCCAAAGTTGTTCTGAATTGCTGCCTTGCCCTCCGGAGGGAGAACAGCCGCTCTCCTCTTTCCCTCCGGCAGCCTCGCTCCGTGCTGCATCGCTCCCACAGGCGGCGGGATGCTCCCGGGAGCTGGGGTCCCTGGCCGCGGTCCGCATTCACCAGGGTGCCCCTTTGTGTTTCTCCTGACCCACGCCAAGGGCCAGGAGCACCGCTGGCACACCACCAGGAGCTGCCTGCTGGTCAGCAGGGACAGGTCGGGAGGAGGGAACTGCGAGATGGGGCAGCCCAGGAAAGCAGCAGTGGAGAACTGGAGAAAACTGCCGAGGATTGCAGGGGAAGGGAAGAGGGCTGAGACGGAGCCTGGGCTCTGAAAACCACGGAAATGAAGGAGTAACAGAGGAGTATCAGCTCCAGCTGAAGCATCAGGAGAGGGGATTAGGAGTTTAGACCTGGGACAGTGGAAATGAAGCTGAGTAAAATGTCCCACAGACAATGGGAGCAGGAAAGAATCTTAAATGCAAATCCACGTTTCACAAAGGATTTATCATTATCCAGCAGTGCTTTGAGAATTAAGTGTTTCCATCAGAATTCTTGTCCCAGTGCACTAACACGACAGACGGTGTGAGCCTTTCCAGATGTGGGAGTGCAGATGGGCTTACGGGCCTGCAAAGCAAACTCTTCCCGCTCTCCCCAGATGGATGAATAGGACTGTTACACAACCTGTGAGGAATTATCACTGCCGAGAAACCAGCACTCCAGGAACAGACAATGGCATCCCTAGAGCAGAATCCGTGTGTGAAAACACACAAAACTGTTTCAGAAAGGTAAACAGTTGAAGAGAGGGAATACAGATCATTGAGCAAAATATGGCTCTCAGGCTGCACCCTCAATTTTTATTATCATAGAACCAGAGAATCCCAGCCACCTCGGGTGGGAAGGGACCTTAAAGATCATCCAGTCCCACCCTCCTGGCATGGACAGGGACATCTTCAACCATCCCAGGGTGCTCCAAGCCCTGTCCAGCCTGGCCTTGGACACTGCCACGGATCCAGGGCCAGCCACAGCTGCTCTGGGCACCTGTGCCAGGCCCTGCCCACCCCCTGAGGGGATTAAATTGCATTGTTATTAGGTTGTAGGTGTGAAGGTTAAACAGTATCAGAGTTTTCCATGAAGAAATGACAGGCCTTTGTGATGAAATCAAAACGTAATGCTTCCACAGCTAAATGACAACAAAGAACTGTTGCTCCAGGTCAGTGGGGACCTCAGGGGAGCACAAACCCTCCCTACACACAAAAAGCATTTTAGTGTTTCTCCCACCAGAAAGGCTTTTCCAGCTCCAGCTGCATGGAGACCCAGCATTTCACCCCATTGCAGGGGTGGGTCTCGGACTGGGGCTGCTTTCAACAGAGCATGTTTTCCAAATAATCCCAGACGTTTGGCAGGGAAATTACCAAAGCTGCTTGTAGGCTGGATGTAATTTTTAACACTTTTAACACACAAAGGAATGATTGCCTTGGTTTCCCTGGCTCTCCAGAAGGATCCCTCGGTGCAGAGCCTGGCAGTGGCAGAGCCTGCGCCACGCCAACGTTCAGGAACACGAACTCCTGGATGGTGCTGGATGGAAGGCTCATCCCTGGGCTCCCCCTGCACGGAGGGCAGCCCCTGGCTGGGGACAAGGGGCAATATCACACACAGAAACTCCTTCTTTGGACTAGGCACAACCAACTCCCCCCTGGTATTGCTGCTACTGCTTTATTAAAATGCATAAAGCAGCCAGAAAGCAAAGACACCAATAAATTCTTCTGTAAAAGCAGAAATGTTTTTTTCAAATGGCTCCCCTAACACTAATAATCACAGCTCTCTTATGTGTACTTGACTCTGGTTAACCTTTTTCTGGCACTTTTTAACTTCTCCGAGTCAGGTACTAATATGGAACTAATGTGGGGTTTATTTTCCCTATAGGAATAGCAGAAAGAGCACTGCACATTAGTGTAATCACGCCGGCTCCTTCCAGAAACTGCAGGACTTTACATCAAAGCAGCCGCATTATGGCACAGGAAAAGAATTTAATAACAATTGGGGGACTAAGCATTTTTTTAATGTTAAGGGGGTTTTATTGAATATTAATCCTATAAAATGCTCCTGAAAGTTGGCAGAAGGAAAACTGATGTCCCGAATAGTTATCGTGGCCTTCCACAGTGCTGGTATGCAACTGAAGTGTAATCAGAATTCATCATGCCATTAGCAGAAGGACAACAGGAAAGGAGACACTTCCTCCTGCATCCTGGGGCTTGAACAACCAGAGCTGTGAGGACAGGCTCAGCACTGACAGCCTCAGCCAGGCTCTCAAACTTCACATGGTTTTGGGTTCAGAGCTTGCAGTTTCTCTCAATACAACTTATTATTTGGACTCTCAATTTTATCTTCTGCTTAAGATTTCCATTGTATTTTCATCTCTGAGGGGGTCGGAGGTGCTGGAAACAGGTATGTAGTGGAAAGGAACAAGAAGCACCCAGAGTTTTTGCCCCCCTGTTCCTAACTGCTGGATACTTTCCTTTTTTCTTTTCCTTTTTTTTTTTTTCCAGAAGGAGGTCACTCCACTGCCCAGCATGGCTGCAGCCATGCTCCAGCCACATTAATCCCTGCCCTGCTGAGTTGCTGGAGAAACAGGAATTCATCTGGCACCAGCAGGGGAAAGAGAGAAGGAAAAATGAAGGGGGAAAAAATGAATAAATAAATAATTCAGGCAGAAGATGAATACTTGAACAAAGCAGGGCCTGTGTGCAAGGGAATTCTGGGCTGCTCTGGCATAGAGAAGAGCACCAGCCCACAAAGTTGCACATTTATCCAAGCAGAATCAGTGCTCCTGCCCAGACGCTGAGCAGAGCTGTCCCCAGGCACCTCCTGGACACACACACTGTGCCCTGGGTGGGAACAGCCCCCACCCTGGAGCTGAGTGCCTGGCACGGACCCTCCTGTTGGCACACGCCCAGGTTTGTGCCAGGCAGGTCCATTGCTCCTGTACAGGCACTGGGACAACTCCTCTTTTCCTAAAGGTCTTGTGGCCCCTATTCCAGGCCTTAGGATTTTCAGAGTAGCTTCTGAGGGCCACTCCTGAGGGATGGGCAAAGGACCCACATGTGGAAAAGGCCCTTGCTTTAACCTTGCTTTTTTAAAATTTGAGATGGAATCTCAAATACCCCTTTTCTCTCTTTTTCCCCGAGCCAAGCTCTGAAGGGGTGGGTTTTTCCCACTGCACATGCCAAAACAAGGTCAGGAACATAGAAACCACTTGTGCAGAGCCTGATGCTGGAGGGCAGGGCAGCACAGAGCCCACAGGGGCTTCCCACACTCGGACAGCGTCCTAAGACACACTTGGTGTTAGTTTCTTGCTCTGGGATGCCTCCAGCTTCTTCTTCACTGGAAAAGGAAACTCGTTCATTATGTATCACAACAGCGTGTTAACAGCTCACAGCCTGGAATGAAGCGAGTGCAGAAAACACTTTCATCGCCGTTTCCGTCTTGTCAGTTGGGAGTTTGCTGGCACTCAGAGGAGACATTTTCCCGACCGTTTACCATACAGATTCCCCAAAACAGTAAGTGGAAGAGTGCCTGACCAGGTGCAATGCAAAAGACCTGTTGTTCCCCTAGTGCCACGCCCCTGGTCTGTGCCCTGAACGCCACTGTCACCGGGAGCCTTTGCTGTCGCGATACCTTCCCTGTCGCGGTGCCTTTGCGCAGCCCCGGCCCCGCGGCGCTGACGCCGCATTGACCTGTCAGGAGAATCGAGGCTGGAGCGGGGCAAAGAACACATTCATAAATCTTGATATCAGTGTTTTATCAATGTGGTCTTGTAAGTTTACGAGCATTTGGCTTTGTTTTACACCAGACAGCTCCACACTGCTCCAGAGCAGGCTGCCAGATGTGCAGCATTTCCCTCTGCAGCCTCATTGCTTTTGACGGGTCAAGTCCAACCGGAACCTCCTGGGGAGCTCCACTGCTTCCCCGCTGCCCCGCAGCTCCTCTGGGTGCTGCTGTCCCAGCGGGCTGACCACACCTGGCACCTGGCTGGGAGTTACTGTGCAGACAAGGTGCTGCTGCCTCCCGGCATCTGCGCCTGGGATGCAGAATTGTGGTGGAAACATCTGCAAGGCCAAGGAGGGTGCTGCAGTAGGGAGTGAAGGTGTGAACTCCGTGGGGATCCTGAGAGCTGCAGAGGCAGTTTCCATTTCTATCCATGTACAGGTTTCTCAAGATAAAAATGTTAAGCTGGCACCCATGCAACACCAAAAAATCTATATGCTGACAGGTGCCCACAGGAATCTCTGCACATTTGGCATCTCAGCAGCATCCAGCAACGTAAAAGTAGGCATTTTATTGTAATGGGGAAAAAATCATCCAAAGGGACATTGCCGTCTTGGCAATCTATTACAAAAATCAACCCAAGGGAGAGTTCTTGCCCAAGTCCCTGTTTCATGTGCCACAAAGCCCAGCTGAGTTACAAAAACAACAGACCCTCAAAAGCTGCTGACAGCTGAGTAGTTTAAAGTTGCTGTAAGGGAATTTTTTGGCAAGTGGTCATATAATTGTTTGTTCTGGACATCTGCATTGACTGCAGGAGTAGTGAACAGAAGATTGTAGGAGTTTTGCTTAAATGTGGAGCAGAAGGCAGTGAATGGTCTCTGTTTCCCAGCAGTCTGTCCCAGCTTGGGCTCAACTACAAGAAATCTCTATTTTCAGAAATAAACTTCAGTCTTACAACAGGTGGCTTAAGGCAAAAGCAGGTGTTGACTATTGCCCTTTACACAAGGCCTTCAGACATGCCCAATCCCAGGCTACTGAACACCTTAAGGAGAGGAGGGGGCTCTTGTGAGCAGATCCTGGAGATGGGCAGGAAAAAGCCTCCATGGGTATGTGCATCCATGGAATGTCAGCATCTCCAAACTGCCTTCTCCAATGACAGCTCCAGACCGACTTTTGTTACAAGGTATCTCTTGTTATGCCTCATTATGTTACAAGGAGGAAAAAGAAACAGGAATTAATAGATTTGTGGATGTTTGAGGCATCACTGATAGAAGAAGGCAGATGTCAAAGTCTCGGCTACCCAGACTTTGGACAGCAAGGAGTGTATTCGGTGTATTAGGACCAAAAAGAAATTCCAAGAACTGGTTTATTGTTGGGTAGATATGATTATATTATTAATAAAGAAGCAGACAGGGCAGAAGTGGTCAATAAACATTTTGTTAAGAAACTGAGCCAGTGCACTCAAATCAGATGAAGACTGAGAACCCATCTGAGAATTTCTAGGTGCAGGGAGCATTAAACAATCTAAAATCAAACAGCCTCTGGGTGCCTTGTGCTCCTACACTGTAAGAGAATTGCCAGGAGAGAGCCCTAATCTGTCAATAGGAATGGAGAAAAGTTACCAGAGCAGGAAAATCGTGGAACTCTGGAAATGATGTAGATTATGTTCACACTCAACCAGAGCAAGCAGGACTTGTAACTACAGGTTACTTAACCTGACATCAATCTCAGCAGAAAGTCAGGGAAGTTAATACAGAATTTGATCAATAAAATATTAGAGGATGGGAATAAAATTAACTCAAGTCACAAATGTTTTGTACAGAGTCTTGTTGAGCAAAGATTGATTTTTTTTTTAGATTTCATAGTGTTGTTTCAATTGACTGACTCAGAGTCAGAGCCTTTGGGCAAACAGGGCTGCTCCATGCAGTAAAAGCCTCCCAGGACTTTCCCTGCCCTGGGCTCAGGTGACCAGTGACAGCAGGTGACTGTCAGGGGCTGAGATATGGCCACCAGACAGCATATGGGTTTCACAGCCCAACCAGACCCTCGCTACCACAGCGAGCCACTTCCCGTTGGTTTGAGGACACCAAATTCTGTCCTTGACTTAGGCTGATCCTCTCACTGAACCACAGGATGGGGCAGGAACCACAGTGGGTCATCTGGTCCAACCTCACTGCTCTAGCAGGGTCATTCCAGAGCATGGGGCACAGGATTGTATCCAGATAGTTCTGGGATAACTCCAGGGAGGGAGACTCCACAGCCTCTCTGGGCACTCTGGTCCAATCTCATGCAGATCTCAGAGTTCTGGGTTGTACCACTGACAGAAAAACGCATGGCAAAACCTAAGAAAATTGGAGCTTTATCACCTCATTGCAGTAGGGGAGCCCCTCAAAGAATCCATGATGGTGGAGACACTCCTCACAGCCACTGCTACTGTGTGGGACCACAAATGCCGTGTGACACCGCAGCCAATCCCGTGGAGAAAACAAGAAGCCAAACAGAAGTTTGGCCTCCATCCACTGAAAGCAGGGGCTCATCTGTAAGTGTTACAAGGTGTTCCCATCCCACGTTATGGCCAGACTCCAATTCCTGCAGAAGCTGAAATAATGGCTTTTACTAAAGGAGGCCGAGGCCGGTCCTTGGCTCGTTCCTGTGTGAGCTTCCAGAGGAGCAGAGGAGTGGTGCTCACTCATGGGAGACTGGAGCTGATGGAGCCAGAGAGCTGAGCTCCACTTGCTCAGGTAAACCCAACTTGAGCTGAAATTTTATTGAAGTTAAATTCTCCTTGCACAGATTTACAAGTGACCAGCTCCAGATTTTAACGGCCAGCAGAGAATGGTTAAGCTGCTTATTTGAAAAGCAAGGCAGGGCGAGTGTGGTGGCCCACAGGTAGCACTCTGTAACGGGACACTCTCTGCAGCAGCCTCACCTTTGGGCAGAGGAAGAATCATCTGCTGGAAAGGCTCCAATACTCATCCAAAGCCATTAATGCCTGGAAAACAGGGAAAGCTGGGGGGCAGCTGGGGAAACCCTGTAAACACCAAGTGTGGGGTACCATGGTGAGCCTGCCATTGCTGGAGGAGAGAGGAGGCAACACTCAGCAAAGCCTGGATTTTCTTATTTAAGAGCATTTTCTGATGCTGCAAGGTTATACAGTCATTTAAACCACAGCACTTTCCCTGCACCCACTATTGCCAGTCTATCTGTAAATTATTTAATAATAAAAAATAAAAACTCCTCTTCAAACTCCATCCCTTCACCCACCCCCTTCACAGCCAGCCTGACACAAGACACCCACTCCCAAACAGGAACAAACCCCCAGAAAACGAGATCCAGCAATTGTAAGATTCAACTTCAAAGACATTAAGAGACATAACATTTTATTTGCCTTCTGCTTTTTAACTTTTGGGGTCCATTCAGGTAATGCTTTTGAATTTTTAATTAAAAATAAAAGCAAGGCTGCTTCTGCTGTCATTTCACTTTGAAGTTGGACATTTAAATATAATATCTGTTACCTGAAGACTCTGCTAAAGCTATGAGTTTAGGAAAACTGCCCAAAACATATGTCTCAGCAGATCTGGACACTTACTATGGTTTGAGAAGGTTTTATTTTGCCTAAAACTCTTCCCATACATTCTTTCAGCAATTTTAAAGTGATTTTTATTTCCATGCAGTTTTTCTTTTTTGCATTTTAAATTTAAATCAGAATCATAGGATCACAGAATGGCTTGGGCTGGGAAGGGACCTTAAAGCCCATTCCATCCCACCCCCCACCATGGGACACCTTCCACTGTCCCAGGCTGCTCCAAGCCCTGTCCAGCCTGGCTTGGACACTTCCAGGCATCTAGGGGCAGCCACAGCTTCTCTGGGCACCCTGTGCCACAGAGAGGAATTTCATTAAATTTAATGCATGCATTTAGTATCACAGGGACTAATTGCCTCCATTTCCATCCACTCCTGATCCCCCCCTCACTCATCCCCTTCCCCTGTCGCTGTGACAGTTCACATGTGCAGATGGACCACTAAGAGATGGTTCCATTGACACCTGGGAGAAGAGTAGGGATAGGGGTTGTGATATCCCTAGACTCTTGCTGCCAGGTGGGGATGGGTGCCCACCTTGACAGAGCCCTGCCCATCCCGTGGGCCCCTCCTCAGGCAAACAGCGCTGGCAGCTGTGGCTGAGAGAGCGAGCACAAGCCCGCAGTGTTCCTGCTCCCTCCTAACACAGCAGCACCGACAGCTCCGCTGTAATGGGATCCAGCAGCACAACGCTCTTGCTGCTGCAGGACTGGTGTATTTCATTGCTGAAAGAACTCAAAACTTTTGAAGCCTCTCCTTATTTTTCAATGAAAAGCATTTGGTTCCAGGGTGACAGACGAGGCTCTTAAGAGCTGTTACCACCTCAGGTAATTATAAAATGACGGAAGGGAAAGGGAAAAAAGCGAGCGAATTCCAGATTAACACTCAGTGTGTTTGTGCAGGGCTACAAAGGCGCTTGCACGGCTGCCTGCGCTGAGAGCTCGGCTACAACAGCTTCCAGTTGGAAAAAAAATTGAAGGAGGGTGGAAGTGAGGAAAGAAGAAATTGCAATTAAAAACTGAAATGAATACCAAAATAACATATGAACTGGAACACTACAAAATACATTAAAAAAAAAAAAAGAAAAGAAAAAAAAAAAAAAAAAAAAAGAGAGACTTTTGTAGCAAACTGAAACCAGCCCAGATTGGAAAGAAGAGTCAAAAAACTCTTGTGCAAGCTTGGGGCTGGCTCAGGCCCCAGGAGCTGGAGGAGGCCCATCATCTCCCTGGGAAGCAGGTAAATCTCAGCAAATTGGAATTTCACTTTGACACTTCACTTAATATACTCTATGTATAACTAGGAGAAAAAAAATTAAAGCAAGACAAAACCAGGCAAACAGGCTGAGCAAAGCCCTGTGAAATGAAATGAAATGGTTCCAGCAGTAATAATTAGTTCTTTAACTACAGAATCCCAGAATGATTTGGGTTGGAAGGGACCTTAAAACCCATCCTGTCCCACCCCCTGCCATGGGCAGGGACACCTTCCACTGTGCCAGGATGCTCCAAGCCCTGGCCAGCCTGGCCTTGGACACTGCCAGGGATGGAGCAATATGGTGAAATCCAGTGAAGTAAGAACACACAGACCATACAAGAAACATTTGGAGTAGAGGTAAATCCTTTAGTAAGAGATAAAACACAGCAGCTCTCAGTGAGGAGAGGAGAGCCCCAAGGAGGGACCATGCACTGAGTGACTGAACAGGGCAGAAGCAGCAGACAAGGGGCATCGCCAGATTCAGAAGCCTTCAACTTTGGACACCCTGCCCCTAAATCTAAATTAAACCTGAATAAAATGCAAGATTATTAGCCTATAGGTCCACATAATAAACTCCTCCTGAATTCTGCCTCCTGCCAGCAGTGTTTATAGCGCTGCACAGGGAAAAGCTTGGAAATTCCGTATTTTGAGAGTCCACACCCAGTGCCAGCTGCCAGCTGTGCCCACGGACACCAGCTGTGCCCACCCATCCCAGCCCGGAGTGGTGTGCACAGGGGCCAATGGCAAAGAAAGGGCCTTTAATAAACCAGCAGCATAATCCAGGACTCTGTCCTCTTTATTTTTTAATAGAAGCCTTTCACTATATGGAACTAATTATCGCCATCTGCCGTCCCCGTTCTTATATTTCCTCTCTCACAGCTCATTCTTCAAAAACTCAGTAGCTTCCTCCCCTTACATTTGTAAATGCTGTTGACTATGGATAAAATCCATGTTTACTTTGTATTCAGGGCCCATAGGAAAGCTTGTTTTAATCATCAACAGATGTTACATTCTGCTCTGCTGTGCTTGGCACACAACTTCAGAGGGAAATAAAAGAAAAATCTTTATTTTAAATTTAAATTGTAGATTGTTACAGACTAAATAAAATGCCAAATTGTTATTGGAAACAACATGGCCACTGTAATAACTGTAACTGACATTTACTTTTTACAATTAGGGTTGGGTTTTTTTTCTGGTGCTGTTTAACACAAGATGGTTTCCACATTTTGCAAAGGACTTTCTTTCCCTTTGCTCTGAAATGATTTGCAATCAAGCCACAGACATTTGTAATTTATTTTTATTTAATACTTTCCTACGAGCTTATGAAATACTGGGATTATTATGCTATATACAGTAGATAGTTTTTGAATACGTACTCTCCCTCTGGACTCATATTTCTATACACATTATCCCCTTGAACTCATTTATAAACACCCATTATTCCCCCAGACCCTGCTATAAACATGGAATATCTCCACGGACTGTTCCAGCCTTCTGGTCCTTTTTATCTCTGCCTTCTTTCCTATTTCTGTTCATCTTTGATGTCCACTGCCCTCTGCCCTCCTGAGCTGCTGGCAGCCTCCCACTGCTTGGCCAAGAAGAGCCGAGCTGGCAGCACGGCTGGCTCGGGCACCTGCTGCACGTGTGGGCATTGCAGCGTGCCCACGTTCCCTGCCGATGGCATCTGTCCCTGTGTGAGCAGGGGCAGTGTCACCATCAAGCCTCCAGTGCCTGAGCGTTCACTCCTCACCCAGTCACCAAGCTGGTGCTTTCTCTCAGTGTAAACTTCTCATTTCAGTTTTATTTCCACACCACTGGAGAAACTGATTATGAAGTTATTTAGAGGTTTGGTGTTGCTCAGAAGCAAAATGGAATAAAATGTTTGAACAGGAAAAGCTGAAATATTAGTCAGGATAGCTCTTCATTGTTCCTGACTATGAGAGAGATTATGAGGGGACATCTTCCACTAGACCAGGTCACTCCAAGTCCTGTCCGAATTGGCCTTGGACACTTGCAGGGATGGAGAAGATGGATTTCACACCAAAAGATGTTTTAAATGCAAGCTTTGTGCATCCATGAGCTTATGCATCAGAGTGTCCAGGAGTTTGTAGAGCAAGTCTGTAAGGGAGCAGAAGGAGCTGTGCTAGGCCTGGATGACATGGTGACACTACTGGGGCTCTGAAAGATCAGAGGTGGGGGCTTAGATGTAACAGAATTCATTTACAAAAACACAACAATGAACACCAAGGTCAGATGTTGCACATATCTGGGCAAGTATTGAGCGCAAACAAGTTTAAAAATTTTCCTCATGAAACTTTGTGATCTAAAAAATAAATCTCAGGAGGAAATAAATCCTTTTCTCTTAAAAATTGCAAACTCCAGCACAATGCAAACCAGCTTGGAAAGCACCAGACAGCTATTTTACATTGCTGGTGAATACTGTTATGAATTAACAGCTCATTAAGAAAAAAACCTTTGCAAACCATGAATCTCAAAAGAAAGTCAGAGAAACTGTCATCTGCGATCTCCAGTGTGTGAATAAATCTAAAATCCATCAAGGGACGGAGTTTTTCCGAGAGCCAAACAAACAGGTGTCCCCTGGCCTCCTGACCCCAACATCAACAGCGCAATAAAACTCTCCCCAGTGCAGGACCAAACCATTTGGTACCAGTACATGGGATAATACCTGCTCCTTAAAACACGGAAACTCAGATAACAAATGCCTCTAAAGTCCCAGAAGAAGCAGAGACGTGCACTGTGAAGTATCCCCCCAGGAATCCTGTAAATCATACCCAAATTTCATTTATCCTGGAACAGGTTTGCAAATCTGTTTGTGGTTTCTCCTACATATTTTGAACTGTATCTGGTCAGTTCAGAAATGAAAGAGTCCTTCAAACTCCAGTGGAAAGATCTCTGTACGTGTTATTTTAAAAGAGCCTTAAACTGCAGACAAATTTGCTCTGCAAACTCAATTATTTTTATGGTTTTAAAAAATTTACTCTTTTTTTATCGCATTTGATTGATCTGTACAGTCAAGTGCCATTACTTCATCCATTCATTCCTCTGTGCCAGATTTGTTCGTGTTGGCACCCAAAGGGCAATGTTATGATTGTCCTGTGTTATCCTCTGCTCCCTGAGCTCCAGCATCCCCAGCACAGCTCAAATCATCTCTGGGCAGCTGAAAGCACCAAGAGCTTCTCCTGTTGGCTTCTATGAGCCTGGGCTCACCTCAGCACCAGAGGTATGAAAACCTCTGCTTATGCAGATGGTGACCCACATTTAATTTCCATGACTCCCTTTCCATCCATGCATCGATTTCTCTGCACTTGAAGTGTAACACCAGCTTGGAAAGATATCCCAAGATAACCTTCAGTGTCACTTCCCAAAAGGCCCCCTCTGACTCAGGGTGAGAGCTCAGCCCCTCTCTGGGGTCACATCTTTGTAACTCACTGGGTTCACTTGGCATTGCAGCACAGCTCAGGCAGGAGGATTTTTACCAGCACAAGTTTATGTGCAGTTTCTTTACATTAAACCCCTTCTCTCTATTGTCACTTCTCCCTGCTCCTCGTGGTTTATCCCATTGCTACCCTACCACAACGTTCACACACAGATGTGGTAAACACCAAATAATAAAACACACAAACCAATGTTGTGACATGCACAGAAGGCAGCAGAATTAGAGCTGGGAGTGTGACTCCAGCCCTGCGTCACACCACGTGTGACATGGGGTGACACCGCCACATAAAGCATGGGAGATTTAACAGAAGAACAGATAGGAATATACAAAAAGGCAGAAACATCAAGATTTTTTTTAAATTATATTTTCCTGACAGCTCCTCACATTTATTTTCTGTACTTTGTTTCACCCCTGAAGAAATACCTGTTCAGACAATTCACAATGATGGACTAAAACTTCATGAAAAAAACCATCATGGTAGGACTGAGTTGTTCAAGAAAAAGGAAATTATTAGAGGTTGTGTTGATTCAGAAACAAAAGTGCCTTGTTAATTCACAGGACTCAAGATAATGTGATGATTTGATCCAACACTTTGCATAATAGAGGTCCCCCGAATTTTCTGTATTACTTCCAGTTTAAAGCTCAATAGTTGCACTTGAACTGCAGGTTTAGAAAATCATCCGCTCTTGATGTTAAAATATCCACCACAACAGCCATTAAGTTGTTCCAGTGATTAATCACCTTCCCTGATTAACACGTACGTTATTTCTAGTCAAATTTTTGTCTACCTTTAATTGAATTCACTAAACCTCTTTGTATTTTTTCTTCTACTCTTAAGAGCTCTCTATTTGCTAATTCTTTTTGCCCATGTAGGCACTTACTGACCAAATTCAACCACCTCTTTAGTGCCTTTCTGATAACAGAAGAGGCTTAATTTTTTTTTTTTTTTTAATCTAGCACCATAGGATAAATTTTTCACTTATTTAATCCCCTTTGTGGATTTTCATTACATCTGTTTCAGTACCTTTTTTCTAGTGTCAGGCCAAGAAATGGACAGCAGCACATGAAGACACCAGAGGAGCTGCAGAGACTCCCAAGATCAATTAAAGGGAAATTTTCAGCATACAAAAACTTTTCAGCAATTATTTTTGATTTTTCAAAAGAGTCACGTACTTTTAAAGTACAATTCAACAAAAGGCAGTATCGTTTGTTTAATATAAACAGACAACTTTGAAATGTATTCCCTTTAAAAATTATACCACTTCTTCACATCTTAATTAATGCCAAAACTTGATTTTCTTCCTAGCAGTGTATTAGAAAACTGCTATTAATGTAATTTAATTTTTGTAAAGAGCAGCATTTGTTTTCTATTTAAAAAAAAATAGGTGGTTCTGAAATGCTGGTCTGTCAACATCACTTAGAACATTCCCATTCCATGCCTCTATGTAATAAATTAAATCAGAGTTTTAATTGTGCCCATGCTTTGTGGTTCCTGGCAGTACAAAAAGATCTTCTGTGAATTCACGTCCCAAAAAGTCCTACTGAGTGATTAATTACTGATCTGGAAGATATAAATATGCTTTTCAGGGAAGTCAGTATGGACTGCTGGAAGCTTTGGTCTTATATATGGCTGTAGGTGTCTCTCGCCCAGCAGACATCCCCCTAATTCAAACAAGATTCCAGTTCCAATATTTACTGGTAGTACAACCCCCTTTCCTGTCCATTTGCCCTATTTAATTAATACAAGATCTATAGATCTGAAAGTGAGGAACATGAGATATGTTTATTCATATTTTAGATTTCTCTGAGTTTTCCTCAGCCTGGAAGAAGCCACCAGCACGATGTCTTCAGTCCTGCACATTCTGGACAGCGAAGCTCCTCCAGACCCTTGTTCTAATCAGCAGGGGAGTAAAACCCAGCCCAGCTGTTGGTCCCAACCCCATGGATCACTTTCCTCCTGACCCAGGGCTGTCACAGCCGATGGCTTTGCTCTCTCCTCAAACTCCTGTGCTCCAAGTCAATTCTCAGGGCAGCCCGTGGTATTTGCAGTCTGCTCCCAGAGTGTCATACGATAAACACACAAAGAGAGGAGCACCATCAATATTAAAACCAAAACCATCCCACCTGCACATCTGGAGCAAGTCAGTGCCACCTCAGCCAGGCAATGGGGTCCAACTGGAGCTTCTATCACCCCGGGGGAACATCTCCCAGCAGGGTGAGGAGCAGCAGGCAGGAGATCAGTCAGCAAAAGGCAAACTGATCAAAACCAGCAGTGATTTGAAAGGACTTGGAACCACTAATGCGATACTGAACTCCTCACAGTCAGGCCACCAGCACAAGCCAAAGCAACCCAAGTGGAGATTACTGCCTAATGGCCTGGCAGAGGCGACTGAGGGATCACAGTCCAGCTCCTTGCCATAAGGAGAACCATTTATGTCACTACAAGCAAGATAAACAAAGACAAACAAAGACTAACTCTGTCCTTCCTCTTTGAAAAGGTCTGTCCATAGTCAAGGAACAGAGTGAAATGTGAAAGAGAAATGTGTTCCTGTTTGGGGGATAGAAGACAAGAGCTTTGCAATCCTCTGAGCACCAAAATTCACTGAAATCACCGGGGCCATTGTGATTGCTCATTAACAATACACATCTTCCAGCTGACATTTTTCACTTGGACCTTGTGAAAACCACAAATCAAACATACATAAGAAGGTAGCCAACTTCAACCGAGGAAAGGTCTTTAAAAAACAAGAAAGAAAATAAACCTTTGATAAAATAATTGCTTCTACTGTTATTTTTTTTGCTATTGCTTCAAAAACAATTTCTCTTTCTTTCTTGTTCATCTATCTGGTGTCCTGCTGGTGTGCAGATGAAAGGTCCAGTCTCTTTAAAATTTCATGCAGGGCTCTTCAGAACATCTCAGTTTTAAATGCCCATGGCAAAGACAACAAAATGTACCAGTAAATGGGAAGCAGATGAAACCCCTGTTTATACGCTCCGTAAAGGTAGCGTGTGCGACAGGGTCTGTTCTCACACCCACACAGACTGGCAAGAACCATCTGTAAAATCACTAAACCACATCACTTACATTCACCCAGTACTGACCACAGCTCAGCATCCCAAAAACTACCTGGGACTTAGCAAACCTGGGTGGGTACAATTCTATCACCTGGTAAGGGAGTTTTTTTCTTCTTTCTGCCCTTCCAATACTTGAAGGGGCCTACAAGAAAGATGGTGACTATTTACAAGAAATGACAGGACAGGGGAGAATGGCTTCACTCTGCCAGAGGGCAGGGTTAGATGGGATAGTGGGAAGGAATTTCTGGCTGGGAGGGTGGGCAGACCCTGGCACAGGGTGCCCAGAGAAGCTGTGGCTGCCCCTGGATCCCTGGAAGTGCCCAAGCCAGGTTGGACAGGGCTTAGAGCAACTTGGGACAGTGGAAGGTGGGACTGGATGAGCTTTAAGGTCCCTTCCCAACCCAAGCTGTTCTGGGATTCTGTAGTATCACTGACATTTCCTTCAAGTGATTTTGCCACTCACTAAGAGCATGTTCTGAGCAAATTCAAGACAACAGATTCTTACAACGTACTTCAGGTTTCTCCAGCTCTTGAGCCAGCATGGTAACCACCACCAAGGCTGCAGTGTTCGAGTCTGACAGGTTTGTGTGGGTTTGTAGCACCTTTTTCCATCTAATAAGTCTAAAGTATTTTGCCAGAACAGCCATTAAATTTCCAACTGGAAGCCACAGCATCTGTTTCCTATATCTCTGCTGTTGCTGCTCTCATTTACAGTGTTCACAACTCTGAGCACTCATGAGGAGATATTTCTCAGCTCACTGTGGAGTTGAAGCAGACAATTCACATCTGTGGTGCTGAAGCAGTGGACTCCCTTGCCCAAAAGTGGGAATATGTATAATTAAAAAAAAGCAGAACAAAACACCAAAAAAAACCCATCAGAGGAACCAGCTGTCAAATACTGAGACACTTGAGGAAGAGCAGAAATTTGTTGACTATTTTTCAGAGAACTGTTCCAATGGCAATGGCAATCTAAATTCTCCTTAGGAATAGGGTAGTTTCAGGTGCATAACCTCATTATGAGTGGAGTTATTTTTTGTACGCTAACAATGAAAAAAACCCCAAAACTGTATCAAAGTAGGTGAGACAGAAGGTTTGGACTCTCAGCATCCTGATGCAGAAGATGTTACCCTGCAGGAGTCATTTGCATTAATCAAAGTGCTCTGGTAGTGAATTGCACACTGAGAACAAGGGCCAGCCACTCAGTGGGCCCAGGTGAGATGGGGATGGCTCAAAGTGGGGATGATTCAACCACAACACACCTCTGCTGCAGTCTAGAGATCGAGTTTGGAGAGCACTGTGCATCACCCACAAGGAAACCTTTCAGTATCTGAAGGAGCTGCTGATCAATAGGTTCATCCTGGATAACCTTGTGCCAAGGCAGTTCCAAGGAGACAAATCAAAATCATCATCTGTTCAACAGAGCAGCCTTGTAGATGAAGGATGGTATCACAGAGTGACACATGAGTGAGTCATGGGCTACTCAATGTGCAGAAGTGAGTCATGGCTCAGTAAACGGCCACATCCCTTTGTCACATAGTGCTAACAAGACCAAACCTCCCTAATTGCATCAGCCATGCAGAGGAAACGATAAAACTCCTTCAGTCAAGCCTGAGCTTCTGCATCCAGAACAACACCACCCCAAGGGATTTTGCAGTCAAGTGCTGTGAGGTTATGAATAGGGATAAGAAGCACAAAGCATTTTCTATATTACGGACTAACACCAGAGGTGCAAAAGCCTGGAGAGCCCCAACTGAGAACGAGGCCGTTGTGATTTGCTCCACAGGATTTAATACACACAAGAACCTTTCTCAGGAGTCTCTGCTGCAGCTAGGGTGGACACACTTCACTTTGGGCTTTTAAGGCTGAAAATAACAGGTGATTTTACACGATAATCAGACTGGTGCAGTATTTCCACCCAAATGGCATCTGTATGACCATAATGGAAGGTGTAAGTAAAAGGAAATCTCTGTTACTCATCCCAGAATTTAATCAAATGAGAAGGATGAACGGTGTTTTCTTTGACAATCATGTCTATGGTACATGACCTGCTGTCACACCACAACAGCCTCAATACAAAATGAAGAGCTCAGGGCTATTTTCTGTAAGTAGAGAAGTAACTTGGGGTTATCCTTTTAGCTTACTCATGCATTATGGACTCAACAGCTGAGTCTTGGTTTTTCACATGTTAGTACTAATTAGACACGGTGTAGCCAGAGGCAGAAAGCAATCAGAAGAAGCAGCAAAGATCCAGAATCAACGCATCCCCGTCCATAAGACCCTGCTCATTGCCCAGCTGTACCCTCACTGCCTCTCACTGCCCAAGAGACAACTCTGAGCATAAAATTAGTACAAAACCTGTGACAGTCTTGGGCCAAGACCTCACTGGCTGTAAAGCTGCTGTTCTCTCTGTCTATAAGGGAGCCATGCCAACAGCTGTGCCTCCAAAGTCCCACACCTGCAATTCTGACCTGTACATCCCAACCAACAAAGGCTTCTCTCTTCTCCACTGCAGCACCGAGGACCAGGCCAATGACATTTTCAGTTTCACAGGCAAAAAAGCTACAGCAATAATTCTGATGGACCTTTTCAAACACGCCCTGAATTATCTGCACATTACCTACAGCCCTCTGCCAAGCCCCGTGGTGCTCTGCTGAGGGCAGCTTTCACCAACGCTTCACAAGAGCAGCACCTGCAATGCTTGGGTGCCTCCCACCCTGCTCTGGGCACATCCTGTGCCCAGTTCCTGTGCCAAATCCCATGCCCTCTCCCGTGCCCACCAGCCCAGACAGCCCCATGCATGTGCAGCCCATGGACAGCCAAGCCCCAGCACGGGGCTGGCAGGGAGGCAGCAAACCTGCCCACCTGGACACAACCACCTGACCCAGGAGCATCCTCATTAGAATCCTCATTAGCCACTCGTGTAATTAGCTCCAAGTAGTTGAAAGCACATTTTAGCTTGGCCTTTCTACATCTGTGTTTTCCCCAAAGACTTAACTACCTGGTTTAATGCTCAAACACTAAAACTCAGCTCTCCTTCCATAAAGCATTTTAATCTAAAAATAATTTGAACCATGTTTATTTTTAAGAACTTTTACCCTCCCAAAAATAATGTTTAAAAGAAAGCAACTTTAACCATGAATACGGAGTAAATAATTGCTGTTGCTTTCCTTGCAAATAAATCACTTTTACTCTGATTTTTTTCTTAAAAAAAAGATCAAAAGTAACATTAATCATGCTGGCCAGGGAGCAAAAGGACATTCCCAGACATTAACTGCCTTCCAAATATGAAAAACATATTAAATATCTCTCTAAAACAAGATGTTTTCCTCATGTTTCCTTTGAGGGAAAGCTGCTGGGCACATTCCTGCCAGGCTAGGCTGGGGGGGCACCTGCAGTGTGCCACCTCAGCACACCTGGCCCACGGGCCTGGCATCCAGCAGGCTGTGGCCCTGGGATGAAGATGCTCTGGTGGTACCAGGCCACATTGCCTTTACATTGGAACTCTGCACTGAGAGTCAGGAAAATGAATTTTCCCAAACTTTTGCAAGAAAGCACACACATGGAAGCTGCCAGTCATCTGGCTGCCACCACAGCACACGTGGACCAAACACCACAGATTGTGCATTTAGTTAATTATGACCTGTGATTTCTGTTGCCATAGGATTGGAGGCATGAGGGAGAGAAACCCATTTGGGTGGTATAAGGAAATACAATTAGAGTCAGTCCCAAAAAGGACCCAGGAAAGCTGGTTTTCCCCCAGCCCAGGCTGGCCCAGAATCCCAGCACAGCTACAGCAACCCTGAGTCATCAGGAAGGTGCTGACTGGGCCCACAGTTCCAGTAGCAGCCCTTAACCCCACAGTGTGGGTTTGTTATTAGGACAAAAGAACGGGGGCAATGCTTGGTGCTGGGCATTGCCCACAGAATGAAGGCCATCAAGAGCACTGCTTCTACAGAGGGGTTTCCTCCTTCCCCTTCCCACCTCCAGAGACTTTTTAATGATTTAAAGACACATTAAGAAAACACAGATACCTTCTTCCCTTAATGGGAACCGGGGAACTGAGTGGTCAGTGCAGCCCCTGTGCCCCACGCTGGGACACACCAGGTGCTGGCTACAGGGACCACCCATGGGAGATGCCCGTGGCTGCCAGGCTGGCACACCCACTGCCAGGGCCATTCCATATTGCAATGCCCAGTTACTGGAATGACCCCTTACCCTGAGCCTTGGAGCAGACACGTATTGGAGCACTCCTGCCCGGTGCCTGCTGCCACACCACACTCCACAGCGAGGCTACTCATGCTCCTACTCCCAAAAACAGAGCTCTGCCTAAAAGGAGAGGGATGAGTTTGGTGCCCCAGCAATAAAGGCTTCTCAGCACCATCTGTAACTCCTCTGCCCCTTCATTTCCCTGCTCCCCCCCACAGCAGGAGGGACACACAGATGGGGAGGCTGCGGAGCAACAGCCAAATCTCATGTTGGATTTGCTGTCTGTATTTCTTTGTTACTGATGTCCCCCTAATTACTTTGAAAGTCTGTGGATTCTGGTCACATGAATGAGGGGTTTCTGTCAAAGCAATTTTCCAGAAAAAGCTGTTTCTCTGCAATCAGTTTCTCATCTGCTAATCCACCAGTGCTGCAGTTGCCGACTGGCCCAAAACAAAGGAATAAGGTTTTCCTCCCAGATACCCTGAGGAAGAATTTTATTAGCAGCATACATGTATGATTAGAATAACAGAAAGAAGAGTTTATTTGTGAAAGAATTGACATCAAACCAATACCCAAATCCTCTGAGGACAAGGTAGATGCCTTGGAGCAAAAAGGTTTAAAAAACTACCAAAAAACACACAGATCCCTCACTTTTTCCATCAAATTTCTTCTCTGTGTCTTACCAGAAACTTTTTCTTTTAAAGCAAAAGTATTTGATATTGTACCAACTCCTAAAAATTAGAATTTTACATATTTATCATCCCTCATAAGAAGAAATTCCCATATATCCAAGTGGAAAACAGCACACAACACAAAGCGATAAAACTTGGTGGAAAGTTCATAACTGTAAATCTTTAAAATGTTTCATGTGAAAGAGCTGATAATGCAAAAGCAAACGCAGTGAGTGAGCACCCCAGGATTTGTAAATTAAAGCTGTTCAGTACCTGACACCCAACGTTCCAGGTGCTGTTAGAGCAGGAATCAGCTGTCCTTGACTTACCTGCCCTCCCAAGCAGAGCTCTGCTGACGCCGTGCCACGCAGCGTGGGTGGGTGCAGAGGCTGCTGCAGCTGAGGGGTCTCACAGCATCCGGGCTGGCAGCGAGGCTCCCTCTGCACCCCTCGTGTCCCAGCCGGTCCTGATGGCACCAATGGAGTTTGGGAGGTGTTTGGGATCACAGCAGGACAACCTGACAACGCCTGTCCTTGGCTGTGGTGAGAGCACAGTCCTGAGGGGACCAGCCCAGTGCCCGGGCTGTTGGAATGTGTGCCCTTGGCTGAATTGTAGCACCAAAAAAGGAGCCTACAGAAATTATTGTTTTCTGATTCACTCTTAGACTAATACTCAAAGATATACAATCTCAAGTTATTTTCCAAACATTAGGAGTAGAAAAAACAAATATTTAATAAATTGATTAAACTTCTGTTGGGCAAAAGTACTTCAGAGCATACCCTGAGCTGTGGGTGAGTCTGTGCCACCCGCAACACTGCCAACAGACCTTGTGCAGAATTGCTACAGTAAAAAGAAAACAAAAAGAGAAAATATAAATACATGAGGCTTCTCCTCAACCTGTTTTCCTTTCCTAGGAAGGAGACAGTTATCCGTGGTCCAGCAGGACAGAGATAAGCACACGCAGAATGCCCACAGGCTACAGTTTTTCATTTTCCTCTTGGCCGATCTACAACTAAGCTGCCAAAATAAACAAACTTTGCCTTCCAGTCAGGCTCAAAATGAACCAAACTGAATTTTTATATCATAAAAGGAAGCAAAAAAAAATAAGCAGGAACAGTTAAAATGCTTTAAATATCAACACTTTTTTCCAGAAGGGAAAATAAATTTCGGAAGACAAGCTATTAAGAGCTGATTTCAGACACTAATTACGTAGTGCCAAACACATCCAACTCAGTATCTCAGTCACAGTTGCCTTCCTAAAGTCAGTGAGGTGAGAAAGTTTGGCCTCATGACATCAAGGACCAAATCCAGACTTTTTAGGTCAGAAGAGGACCAAGTACATATTTTGACAGCTACCTCATCTAAACTTCTTTGCAGAGCAACAGCTACATTAAAAGACAAGGGGGGTTGAGTGATATTTTTGTGACCCAGTGAAAGCTCCAAAAAGAACTTGGAGAGAAATCCAGAGTCTCCTCACTGACTTAGAGCAGCAGGAATGCCCCGGGGTCACCTGAGCAGCCAAGAGCCAGCTCAAAGAGCTGGTATTGGTATTTTCTGGAGACACTGAAATTTCTCTGGAGGATCCAGACTACTTTCAATTTTAGACCTACTATGACCTTTAAATGATTAAATGTTTCATTGTGTAGTGAAGACCTGAAAGGTGAACTTCTTTAAAATGCTGAAAACACAATAAACACTATGAAAACCTAGACCCAGAGACTACCCTGCCATGCTGCCATCAGTGCATTTCCCAGGGTTCTGGCCCAGCTCTGCCTCTGGCAGGCCAGGAACCACAGAGAGAGCTCAGCCCAGCCTGTTCAGGCTCCCCCAGGCAGCAGCTCACACCTCCTGCCCGGCCAATTTGACAGCTTTCCCTGAGCTGCTGTGTCGTGCGCCGCCTCCTGCAAGAGATTGCTCCGACCACCCGGCATTAGAAACCGTTCCGTTTAATTACCTCATGCAAATGAGTTGTTCTTCAGAGCTGGGAGGGGCAGTCCGCCGGGGAAATGCCCATACTGGCCACTCCAGCAGGATGGGATTCTGTGCTGGTTTTGGCCATGGGACAGGGGCAGAGCACTGAAGATTGCTCCAGCACCACTCCCGCCTTACCTTGGAGCAGCTCAGCATTATTTTAACTTACCAACGCTTAAGGCACCAGAGAAGTTGTACACAGGCAGGAAGTTCTCTGGCAGCAGATTATTTTGTAGGATATCAAGGAAAAGGAACCTGAGGAGCAGCCAAGATCTTGGAGAATTCTTCTGAGGCTTCTGCTCCCTGCTCCTGTGCTGACTGTCCCCAGGTTTCACTGACCTGCGAGTCTGAGGCACAGGCACACCACTCACCACGATGCTGCATAAAACAGTGCAAAAATACCTATTTTAAAGAAAAGCCCATTTTGTGAGTCACATTACAAACATTACACATTACAAAATTCTGTGAGACAGAATTACAAACCCCAAGCACTAAGTATTTTGCTGTGTCAAGCAAAATACATAAAGCCCAATCAGAAAAAAACACTGGAAAAATGTGAATGGCACACAAAGCAGTCTGGAAGAGTAACTTAAAATAACTGATGGGTTGCTTGTCACTTTTGTATGTATTTTTACCCTTCTTCCACTAATTACACTCATTTTGCTTTTTTAAAAACCTATTCCCCTTATACAGTGTCTTTGATCCTTTCAGAGTATGACACAACATTAATAACAGAGGTAGACAAACAGACTGAAACAGAGCATGTCATCTATCACACTTGTCTCCTCTCAACGTACAAGCTTCTACTGGAATTTGTGTGACCAGCAAGACTGAATTATCAAATTAATTGTTTTCCCCTTGTTATTCTAATGGAAGAAAAAAAAAAAAAAAAAAAAAAAAAAAAAAAAAAAAATTGTTTCCACAACATATATCTAATGACAACTGCAGATCCAGATGGACAGCGTGCCAGAAGGTTGGAGAGCACCAGCCTGAGACACCAGCCCCATGCGTGCAGCAAGTGGAACCATGGCAAAGCAGCCTCTGTTCTTTTCAAAAGCCCAGCTGCAGGTGAGTGGGAAGCCACTCCAGGCGAGCACGGGGTGTGAGCCGGGCCAGGCACGGGCTCCTGGTTCTGTGCTCCAGCCCCAGCAGGAACACGGCCACGGCACTCAGCCAAGACCAAGGCCAGGCTGCTTTTGCTGGGGACAGGCTCACCCACACATCCAGCTCGAGGTTCCAGCGATGACAGGGCTGGTGGCTGAGAAGCTGCCCCCCAAAGGCACGGCTGTCTGTCCCTGCACATGGCCAGAGCAAGGTCTGGGCCCTGTTACAAACACGGGCGTTGATCCATGACACGTTACTGAGCCCCGTGAGGGACCATGGCCACAGCTGGTGGCTCCTCAAACAGGGGTGTCGAAAGCTTTGAGCCACACAGTCAGGATAATTTTCTATTTAATCTCATGGACATTCCAACTGACCCCTGCTCCTGACATTGCCATAATTAGAAGCATTTGACATTACGCTTTAACAACATTCTTCTCAGTTGGCATTTTTGTGAGCAATTAATTAACTTGACTAAAAATAAAATTTATGTATATATACACTGCTATGAAACCCACAATATTTTAAAATAGTGTTTCATCTGAATGCTTTGTTGAGGTCATGTGGAGCATCTATCTCTTTATATGGATAACTAGAAGCAAAGAGGAATCTGTCATGATAACATGCAAATAAGTACGGTGCATTCATACGAGACCAAACACTAGAGTAATAAAAAGGAAGGAAAACTACACAGCAGGACAGATATTTCCAGCATTAATGTAGCATTTTCACCTGCTGTGCAGACACAAATTCTGTGTACATGAATTAACACTTGCTCTTATTTGTTTTCTCACCTTCTTTATAGACTAGAAGCCCTGTGTGCATCTTTACTTTCAACTAATATTAAGAAGCATCCATGGCTGCAAAGATTATTTCCATTTATTCATGTGAAAAATGGGGTTGTTGTGTACACTTCTTGAGGGAAAAAAATGTAAAGAGTTATGCCAAAAACTAAGACAAAAAGTCTGTTAGACGCTCATCATTTTATCACCAAGATACCTTTAAAAAAATAACTCTTACATCCAAGCAATGGTCAATGTATTGCCAATAATAAGGGCTTGTAATCACTAAGTTTCTGTACTTGCTGGTTGAGCAAAGCTCAGTAGGAATTCCTGGGCTTCACAGAGGTAGAGACTGTCCTCTGATTTCTTATCTTAATGTTTTACATTAACATTCTTTTAATATTAACAGGAGCCTGAAAACAGCCCTGCATGTGCAACTGGACCATGTGCTTATTTCCATCAGTGTTCCTCTTGCAACCAGCTCCTTGTAGATAAGATTTCTAAAATAATTAGTACCTTCATGGAGCCTGCTATGCTTTAACGTCAGAGACACGCAAGGAGACGGCTCTGGAAAAAAAAAAAAAAAAAAAAAAAAAAGTCATTACCTAAGCAAGTAATTTTTACTGAATTCCTGAGGGGTTCCAGCACACGGAATTCCCTCGGCTGTGCTGTACGTTCGCTATCAGAACGTGTATACCTCACTCAGCTTGGCTCATAAAATCCGAGTGTGTTAAACCTCTGGTGATAGAACAGTCCTGATTGCCTTTGTTCTGCTAATTAGCAGGGAAAAAACCCTTGGAACAAGTTTTTCCCAGTGAGTGCGTTAGGGCACACACAGTGCAGTAATAGCACCACGAGAAACTTGTGTACCAGAGAATTCTGGCTTCCTGCTTTCTTAAGCCTGACACAAAGCTGGAATAATTAGGGTGATAAAGTCGAAGCAGCCCGAGCAAATTCAGCTAAATCTGGTATCACCACAGTTGGGACGCTTATTTGCATGTTTAAATTACTCAAGTGACTAATTTTATAATTTCGTTTTCAATTGCTGAATGCCTTATGTCTCAAACGAGTCCCCTGGGAGGCAGAGGCACAGCGCACGGTGTGTTAAACTTACAAACTTGTTATACTGCACCAGATTAGCATAATATTGCATACGTTATTCCTTATTTAATAACAATTTAATTGTGCATATAATTTGATAATTCAATACCAATAATTTGTTATACAAATCTAGAATGCACTCATTTGGTTTCTTCCTTGGAAAAAAGTTACCTGTGAGTTCTCTGTGACTAAAGATTCTCACTAGAACTCCCAATTTTGCCGTATTTTACCTGCAGCCTTCCTAGACAGGACACGGCTCACACGCAGGGAAATCAAAGCCTTTTATTGGCACTCAAATGTCCTTAAATCCAGCCCCTTGGGCTGTGAGTGTAGGATGCAGAACTTGGAGGCTGCAGCTCTGTGTTAATGATGTTCTGATGATACTCCTTGGGCATATCTTTCACGCAAAACCAGGGAATGACCACGGAACGTGACCACAACAAACAGAATTCTGCGGCCAAGTTCTCCACGAAGTCTGATGCCATGTGAGGATTTCAATCACAGACTGCAAACAGCCACTGAAAACATCTTGAGAAGTGTTTGGAAAATTCCGTCGTTATGTCATTCCCAATTACCATCCCTGGCAAACCAGCCTCGCCACTGGTGTGTTGACATGCAATTTGGTTTTCCATGTCCTGGGGGGAAACGGTGATCTTGGGAACCTCCTACTGAAAGTAAAACTCACTCAACAGGATCACAGCAATGACAAATTCGTTCTCTTCTGTAGAAATTAGCAGAAAATATTTGTCTCCGGTGTTCTACTGACATGTTATTTCTTCCCTGTTTTCTCGCTTGGCTCTCCGGAGCTCATGCAAAGCTTCTGACACAGAGAGGACGACAGGGAGTAGCTCTCCAGCCCGCAGGGATTTAACACCCAGCATCCTCCCCCTTGGGTGCCAACAGAGTCCCAGCAATGCATTTTAATGGAGAGCAATCGCTCCACTTACGGAGGAATGCCAGAGAATGCATTTTTTCCATTGAGAAAAAAATTCCTAATAAACAGCCACCTTCACACAGGTGTTAAACCCATTAACCCCCACAGAGGAGAGAGGAAAGGGTTCTTTCTCTCACATGAAAGCAAACTTTTTGGAGAAGGCGGTTTGGCAGAGCTGCATTAACGTCCTCCCACAAAGGTCAGTGCAGCTCAGCCCGGAACCTCCCGGAGCCTGCTGAGCAATCCTCTACATCTGCCAAGCCTGTTTGCAATCTCAGTGTAACACACAGCTCACCTTCCTAAGCCTCTCTACCTTCTCGACATTTAAATTATTAGTATCATTTTATGTAAGTTTCCAACTTGCTGTGGTGTATTAGCGTATTAAAATTAACTCTGCTGGCTGTAATCACTTTACCTTAATAAAACAATTTACCGAGGCAAAGTTGATAAAATTATAGTACCCCCTTGTGGTGTTACGTTCGTGCCCCAATAGAACACATTTTAATATTATATTTTTAAAAATCCTCTCTTATCAAGCTCAGTGGAGAACTAATTAGCCTTTTCTGGAATGCAGCAGGAGCAAAGGGAACTAAAGGGACTATCACTGGAATCCAAGAATGGATGAGCTAGAACACCACTTTTCCATGAGGCGAGGGAGTAATGTTTACTAAAACTGACTCATTTTCACATCAACAAATACAGCCTATGACACTTCCATATGAAAACATCACTTGGGCAATTGTCTCCCTGATGTAAAATCAGTAAAGAACGATTTCCATTAAAAAACCAACCTCAACAGGCAGAACACAATCAGCCCAATCAGTTTACCAGTTAAAAAGTAATTTGGGAGTTCACCAGTGATTATACCCCAAGGAGACGTCCCCCAAACTGTACACACAAACCTCCTTGTAGATCCTGAATATCCTGCACCATTGCACCGCTGTTTCCAGTGGTGAGAACTCATATGGGACAGGTTTAGTACCCAGGAGTTCAGGTGCCCTCCAGAACCTGAAAATATGGGAATGTGGGAGCATCCAAGAGCCTGCTCAGTGGAATTCAGGGAACCTTGCTGGGACAGCCTGGACACAATTCACAGCTATTTTTAACCCATCAGCCACCAAGCACGACCCATAACCTTCCATCACAACATTAAAAAGTTACTGTCTCCTGTTCATGACAAATGGAGCTTTGCAGACACAACGTTCCCTATATTTGGCTGCAGTCTAGGAATGGAAAAGAGAGAGTCTGGCAGAAATACACCTAAGGAGATTTTATTCAAGGAAGAGAGGACCTCCTGGTTCACACACACAAGCCATTAAGAATTTTACAACCAAATCATATGGAGCTGCATGCACAGAACGTGTTCCTTCTCCCTTCCAGCAGCCCTGATAAAGGAGCCTGGCTCTGGGCTGGATGTGTTTCCCTCTGCTTCAGGACTCAACTCTGCTTTTCTTTTTCCTACTGCCTTTCTGAAATTCCATGGAAAGCCATTGTTGTTAAACAGCAGTAAGTGTTACTCTCCCAGCAGTGTACACTAACAATAATTCAGCCCTGTGTCAGGGGAGGCTGTGAGTTCCTAGCTGAATTTATTTGAAAAATAAAGTTTGTTCTTTTTCTCCAAGATCTTTCCTTAAGCCAGCATGGAACTCTTGTAAAAGAAAAGTGCCTCTAAGTACCAACTACCCAAGGAACAGCCTTTTTATTTTATTTTTTTATTCCTTGCTCACCATGACAACATAATAAATGAGCCCTGAGAGACTTGCAGTGCTTAACTATTTAAAATTGTGTATTTTATCTTTCACTGTAGGCTTCCAGACATAACATCCATGATCTATTTTTCAAACCCTCTTCAGTGTCTCTGAGTGAAATGCGCCAATTTTCACCTGCAATACGCTATGATCAGAAGGACACCTTGAGCGGGGACTCTGGTAACACTTTACAGAACTACTCTTACAGTATTTTTGTGATCTATTAATAATTACTCACTCCTGTAAAAGAAAGGCAACGAGGCAATCGTTTCACCATCTGCTTTTTCCATTTTTGTTTGGAATTCTGCTGGATGGCTCTGTATTCTTTCATACATGACTAATAGGAAAGATACAAGTCTAATAGGAAACACAACTGCAACTTCACTTAGGGTTGGTTTCAGTTAACAGATGGGCTTTAAACTATCCAACATAAAAGCATTCATTTCAGAAAAACTGACCCCAAAACTGCTTCATAAAATGAAGTATTTCCATTTTTTTTCCCCTCAAAGCTTTAGGATCTTTCATGACACTACAGTATAAGAGGCCCCTGGGTTAAAAAAAAAAAATAGCACACACACACTTACAATTTCTGACCTTAAATATCAGAGACTAAAGGTTTTACAATAAAAGTATCAGCAGTAACATACACGGCTCTACAAAAAGCCTCCAAGACCACAGCTTTCCTTGCTAAATTTCAAGTGCCAACATAAAATTACGGCAAAGAGATCTCCAAAATCCCTTTTTTTGGTCAAGTGGAACTCTAGTTTTCCTCCAGCCATACAGCTGTGGTGGGACTCAGGGCTGTTGCAGCAGCACTTCCCTCTGGATGAGTAACTCCCACGAGGTTGGGATGGCCCATGGGATGGCCCATGAACCCCTCAGTCACACGGACTAGGGGGGCAAGAGCACAAGGGCTGCTGCCAAATTCCTGCATGTAGAGCACAGCACGTGGGAAACTGCTCAGCCCGGGGATTGTTGAAGAGCATTTCCCCAAGATCAACGAACAGGTTTGTCAAGATCCTTGGACGTGTCCGAGGCCAGGCTGGAAGGGGCTTGGAGCCATCTGTTGTAGTGGAAGGTGTCCCTGCCCAGTGTGGTGCCAGCTTCAATCCCAGCCAGGCTCAACACCGGAGATTTTCCAGCCTCCCACTTCCAGAGGCTCTGGCTCCAGCCCAGCCCACACCACGGCACTGGCAGCAGCTTCACACAGCTTTTCATTTACAATTAAAGATGTTCAAAATTGTACTCTACAGTACTGTTTGCAACTTGGTTCTCCTACATCTGTCGCAAAGGTGCCAGTGCAACCCCCCGGCCGCTGAGAGGGACGGGGCTTCCCAGAACTTCCATGCAGAGCCCGTAGGTGGCGGCGTTTTCGTATGGAAAAAACAGAATTCCCTTTCCCGGAGTCTCTGTGCAGTCACATTCTGAGCCCGTTGGTGACAGGCAAAGATTCTCCTCCCCATGTGCCCCTCTCCCCAGCCGGGACTGGGCAGTGCCCACACAAGCAGCCCCTGGACCAGAAGCCCAACTTTTCACTGCTGTTAAGGAGCAGCGTCCCAGAAGTCACCAAAGCACAAGTTTAGAAGCAGAGAAAGCAAGGGAAGCTTTCCAAATCTCACTGTACCCCATGAGCACGGCTCTTCATTCTGAGTACTTTTATTACTTCCTAACCAGAATTCTCTGAGCTTTCCAGACAGGTATAGAATCACTCACAAAAATAATAATAAAAAAAAGAACACACCAAACAAAACTCCCCAAACCCCGTAGTTAAAAAAAAAGCTGTTAAAATTTCCTACAAGAATTAACAATGAAGAAAAGTTAGCAAATAAGACTGAGCAGAAAATAAGTTCCTGTTTTCCAATAGTGGCTTTGCCAGATGCACCATCACATCTGCATGTGAGCAATTTTTCATTATTTATAAATGCGTTACAGGAACACGGCCAAGCTACAAACCAAGGAGTCCAACACACATTTAAAAAAAAAAAA
>CM031867.1:20276370-20373593 GCA_018697195.1 Certhia americana | reverse complement strand
AATTGGCTCACCAGATGATTATTCTAACGCTGCGGTGAAAAAGTCCGTGGGTGGACATATTACAAATCATGGGGAGGAATAAAAAGGAACGAATATTGGGTAAACTTCCCGCAAAGTGATGATGTTGGGGATGAGAAAAAAGGAACACGAAACGAGATACTACTCATGGAGCAAAGAGGACCAGGGTTAAATGACGTGGATGATGAACATGATTAGGAGGGTCAAAATAATGAATTCGATTCAAGATACCATCAAAAACTAGAAAATCAATCCCGAAGAGATAAAGGCGACAAGGGGGGCAAAGCACAAAAGACGCCAATATGAAGAAAAGGAGGAAAGTGAGGAGCGGTCAGAACGGGAAGGGGGTCTGTCGCTGGATGAATGGCCTTCTACTCGCTCTTTCCCTCAGCCGCCTTAAGGCTTGCCTCCCGCTAGCCCAAATCGACGACATTTCTAGGGGGCGGAGCGAACACAAGCAACCACGCTCCCCACGACAAGATGGCGTGGCGAGGTTCCCGCGGACCGCACAATGTGCTGGGTATATTGTTCCCTCCCCAATAATGGCGAGGCGTGACCCTCCTATGTCCCAACATGGGTCGGGCGGCATGTGGGTTCCCTATCCTCAAGGCATGGGTTGTCGATTGTCCCACTGAGGGCAATCCCCCTCCACTAAGATTGGCGACAGCAAGAAGCCTTCCCAAGAATGTGTCCGGTGTTCCGACTTTCGCCCCTCCCTCCGTCACCAGCGGCCGCTCGCCCCGCGCAAGGAGCTTGACACGCTCGGGCCGCTCAAAAGGGGTGCGGCTGAGGGCGCGGGGTCCGGTCTGGCCTGCTTGGCGGTGGCGCGGATTGCGGTCTGAGCGCAGCGGTGGGGCCCCCACGGGCCGGGCCTTGCAGTAAGGCAGGGGCGGGCGGCCCATTGTCTCCGGAGCTGCTTGATTCGTGGACATTTTTGTTGCGTGCACCGACCCTGGCTGGTTGGCTCTAGCTCGCGTTGTCGATCCACTTCAAGAGTCCACCCGTGCTTGATCCGGGCGTGATGCTGGCCCGGGCCGCGCAGTCGCTGAGTCACGGCCTTGGGACCGCCACTCTTGAGGAGCCCGGCGCTGGGAAGGGAGCGGGCGGAGCGGGAGGGCCCCGGGGCCGGGAGGGGTACCCTGTCCCTCCGGCACCCCGGGTGATTGGGGCCTCATGCCGCTCTCTCCCGCCGGTGCCGAGCGGTTTTAGAGTCAGAAATAAAGCCCTAAAATCCCAGGAGGGGGCCGAGCCCGCGGTGGGTGACACTGGGGTCGGTCGCTGCTCGCTGTTCGCAGCCGGGGTCGGGGTCGCGTCCCCCGTGGGTGACATTATCCCGTCCCTGGGGACAGGCTTGGGTTCCGAGAGCACCGGAACGCCTTATTGTGGCTGTAAACACGAACAGTGATAACACAATCATAGCCCCCCTCTCTTCCACCCCATCTCCGACATGGGGTGGGGGGCCCTTCTCCCTCCTCCCCGTTTGTGGCAGGGAGGGACAGTCGTTTTTCCTTTTAGAATAGGAAAAGTGGGAAATCAGAAGCGAGTGGTTGGAGTGCTGCTGGGCTCCTGGCAGAAGAAGATCCTGGATGTGTCCAACAGTTTTGCAGGTGAGTTTGGGTGTCATGCCCTTCTCCAAAGCCAATGAATTATTTAGTGGATGGATTGTGTTGGGGTTTTTGAAGAAACCCTTCATCTCTCCATGTACAAATCACCCCATAACCAACAACAAATGCAAACTGCTGTCTACAGCCCTAAGTAAACTTCACTCTCCTTTGGCAGCCAAAAACACCCAAACCCAGAGATTTTCATAAACATTTTAATTCAGGAAGTTGGATTCTTAAATGCTGGTGTTTTGTTTTATTGCCAGTACCTTTTGATGAGGATGACAAGGATGATACTGTGTGGTTCCTGGACCATGACTATCTGGAGAACATGTATGGAATGTTTAAAAAGGTCAACGGTGAGTTGAGCTCTTCTGACATTCAGGAATACACTCCCAAGAACTTTCAGGACTGTGGAAAAGGGAATTCCTATTAATCACAGAATCCCTAAAGTGGGAAAAGCCCTATAAGATCATAGAGTCCAACCATCAACCAGCACCACCGTGTTCCCCACTAACTGTCCCACATCCACATGGTTTTGAACACTTCAGGGATGGGACTTGCATCTTGAGATGTCAGATGCAGGCTGTTGGACCCTGAGAGCACCACCATTAGCAGAAGCTGTTAATTACCCAGTGAAGGGGCCAGGAGAAGAGCTGTGGGTCAGTGATGGTGATGAGTGAGTGTGGTCACTGCTCAAGCCATGGCCTTGTAATCCATTTCCCTGTCCTCCACACGGATCAGACTCTCCCCCCTCCACCAGCCCACCCAGTCTCTGCCCTGGTCTCTCTCCCCACGGTTCTGATTCCAAATCCTTTCTGCTTTTGCTCAGCCAGAGAAAGAATCGTGGGGTGGTACCACACGGGCCCAAAGCTGCACAAGAACGACATTGCCATCAACGAATTGATGAAGAGATACTGCCCCAACTCTGTAAGTGAGGCCACCTTTGGCCTGTGGGGTTGTTCTTATCCATCTTTCCCTAAAAGTGGCATCTGGGGAGCCTTGTCCTCCACCTTTTTTTGCTGGTGACACAGCATGGTGGCTGTAAAGTGATTGAGGAACTGGGATCAGGAGTTTTTGAATCATTGTCTCAGTGCCTGAGGTTACGCCTCAGCAGCCTCGTGCTGGTGCTGAGGAGGGAAGAGCTGGTTTGGGTATTTTTCTCCTACTCCTTGACTGAAATCCAGTTTTCTGCACATTTTCTTTCTCCCTGAGGTGCTGGTGATCATTGACGTGAAGCCAAAGGACCTGGGATTGCCCACAGAAGCCTACATCTCTGTGGAGGAGGTCCATGATGTGAGTGTTCACTCTGTGAAGTGTCACAGTCGTGGCTGGGAGCACTTGCAAGTTGTCACTTGTGCCTGTCACTGGCTGCAGGTGCTCCCAGGTGTGCCCAGTCATTGTGGGCCTGCCCTGAGCAGCTCCCTCCTGGCTGAGCCCCATGCACACAAACAACACCCAGCAGTGAGTCACTGTAATGTTACATTTAAATTAATTCTGGTTACGTATGAAATTATTGGATTGTTTTGCCTTTCTGAGGCCTTCACTGCAGAGCAGGAGCTGCTCTCCCAAAATGCAGCAAGGCTGGATCAGGGAAGAGAGAAATAATTGTGATATTTGGAATTTGCATTGCTGCCCCCTGGGCACAGATACAGAAATGGGAAGTTACCCAGAGCAGGAGAGATTGCTGGGGCAGTCAGTGACACTGATTAAATCAAGGACATCCCAACTAGAGCCATTCCTCTCAGACCCCTTGTGGCCTGTGTAGGGCTGCTTTTCTGGTTTCCTTGGTGCAATCCCTCATCCCCTGGCTAAAACCCCTCGTTCGTGTGTCCCTTTAGGATGGCACCCCGACCTCCAAGACCTTTGAGCACGTGACGAGCGAGATCGGTGCCGAGGAGGCCGAGGAAGTGGGTGTGGAACATCTGCTGAGGTGAGGGGGTGACTGTCCTGGGCCCTGCCCGTGCTCCCAACGCCGAGGAGTGTGGCATAAATCCTGAGAGCCTGGATCCCATCAGCCCTCAGCCATGCTCACACACAGCTGGAAAGGTCCCCGGGGACAGTGCCCAGCAGGGTGAGGTTCTAATCCAGATTCTCTCTGGGTTTCAGGGACATCAAGGACACCACGGTGGGCACGCTGTCCCAGCGGATCACAAACCAGGTCCATGGCTTGAAGGGACTGAACTCCAAGCTTCTGGACATCAGGAGCTACCTAGAGAAAGTAGCCCTGGGCAAACTCCCCATCAACCACCAGATCATCTACCACCTCCAGGATGTCTTCAACCTGCTCCCAGACGTGAACCTGCAGGAGTTTGTCAAGGCCTTTTACCTGAAGACCAACGACCAGATGGTGGTGGTGTACCTGGCCTCGCTCATCCGCTCCGTTGTGGCCCTGCACAACCTCATCAACAACAAGATTGCCAACAGGGATGCGGAGAAGAAGGAAGGACAGGAAAAAGAGGAAAGTAAAAAGGAGAGGAAAGATGAGAAGGAGAAGGACAAGGAGAAGAGTGATGGCAAGAAAGAAGAGAAAAAGGAGAAAAAGTAAAAGGTGTAGTTTTTTTATTTGTAAATTAAAAATCTTGTAAACTAAATCCCTGGTACTGGGGTCTTTATGTTGTGCTCAGCACACTGCTCCTCCTCACCCAGGCAGGGCTGGGGGGAGCCATGGGGAGTTTTTTGATTTGATTATACTGTTATACAGCACTTTTCCTTCCCCCAAAGCATCTTTGTGGGTGTTGAGGCCTCAGCTCATGCACGCTCTGCTCTCACTGAGTATATTCCCATATTCCAGGGCTAATCCTTTGCCATCAGCCCATTTCATGCACCACAGCCATCCCTGTGTTTGGCACAGCTGGGATGTTGGCACTGCTGTCACAGCTCTGCCCCTCCCTGGGGACAGCGCTGGTGGCCCTGTCACTCCAGGCTGGGACCAAGCAGCTCTCGGGGCTGCAGGAGGCTGTGAGCCTGGGGAGGCACTGGGGCCATCACCACTGACAGAGCAGGCAGGGACAAAATCCACGGGATTTGTGATCCAGGGCTGAGCTCCAGATGCCATTGTGGCCCTGGAGCCCCTGCACAGACCCCACCCTGGGAGATACCCACTGACCCAGGACAGGCACAGAGCCGGGACACACACAGGGACCTGGGATACACAGAGGGATCCGGGACACGCGGGATCCAGCACACGGGCACACCTCGGCAGCTGCTTTGTTGTTTATTGCACACGAAGCCGTGCGGGGCAGGCGGGGCCGTGCAGAACCGGCAGGTTCCCAGCCCGGAACCCTTGCAGGGCCCCATCTCCACAGGCCCCCGGACACGCCCGCACGCACGGGGAGGGGCAGAAGTGACATCCAGGTGCTCTTGCCCTCACTGCAGCCTGTGCGGCAGCAGAGGGAACACAGGAGTGTGGGCAGAACCCAGGATCCGAGTGAAGCCCGGAGCCCCCGGGGCTGCTGTGGAGCACCAGCTCCGAGCAGAAACCACATCATTTAAATACAACTGCCCAGGGGCCACGGGCTGCAAATCAGGACATGCCAGAGACACGCTCAGCCAGGCTCTGGCTCCAGTGGCTGCGGGTCTGGCTGGGGAAGGGGCTGTCCTGGTGCTCAGACAGTGCACAAGAGCCCCTCAGAAGCATTGTCTTGGGGGTCCCTGGCACTTGCTGAATGCTGGGTGCAGGAGGGGGCACAGAAGTCAATCTGAGAGCCATTTTCCCCCTCACATGCCACTACCACATTGCCAAGAAAAGGCAGAAAACAGGAGGGGGAAGAAGAGCCTCTATCAAACACGTAACTGTGTCTGCAGGGGGGGACAGGCAGCCCTGGTGCCCCCTGTGCTGCCCCCCAGCCCCTCTGCACCAGCCCTCATGAGCCAAGCCCTTGTGTCCTCCTCTCCATCACACCTCGGATTTCCTCAGGGAGGGAAACACAGCCCCATTCCCCCAGGGCCGTGTCAGTGCAGGCCTCGCCCAGGAACAAGAGCCACAGTGTCCAGAGGGGCCTGTGCACATCCCGGGGAAGGCTCAGCCCTGGGCACGGGCTGGCAGCGCTCCGGGAACATCCCACAGCTCCATCACTCCTGTCCAAACCCTTCCGTCTCCTCGATGGCGTAAAGCAGCTTCTCCTTCAGCTGTTCATAGCTCTTGTAGGGAGGCAGATCCAGGCGGTTGAAGCTGGGGAAGAGAGAGCAGAGGCTGGGACAGGCCAGGACCAGCAGTCCCATCCCATGGGATGGAGACCCTGTGCAGAGTTCCCCGTGTCCCTGCATGCTCCAGACAGGATGAGGGGCAGTGACTTACCACGTGTGGCTCCGTGGCAGCCACGTCTCTTTGCCAACTTTATCAATGCAGAATTTCTGGGGCCCGTTGCTGCCTGTTAATGATGAGCACAGCAAAGCCCTTTATGTGACCAGGAGCTGGAAAAGAAACCCCTCCCACACACACTGAGATCCACCGTCACAGCCCTACGATCCCAGGGTCACACAGGGCATAAATCCATGGCAGCACTCCCTACCTGTTCGCAGAGAGGACATTCAAAAAACAAAGGAGAAAGCAAAAAGCAGATTCACAGCACAGAGGAGCAAGAGCACCATCTCTGAGCACAGCAGTTCCACAGCAAGTGCTAAAAGTTATTGATCTCTAAACCCTCAGGATTGTGCAAGTCCATCCAAGTGTTTTAAAGGACCTGGCACAGGAAGTCTGAGTCACTGAGGTGGCTTTTTAACACATTGGGAATGCTGGAGATGTTCCAGGGGGAGGAAGAAGCTAATACACCAGCAAGAACAACTGAGTGGGTTAAGCAAGCTGGTTAGCTTGACACGAATGCCAAGAAAGTCAGGGAAAGGCTGGTATAGGCCCCAAAAAGCAGTAAATTAAAGGATGAGTGGAACCACAGTGTGGTTTTCTGAAAAAGAGGCTTTGTCGCACAAGAATCAAAATTGAATCAGAAATCCAATCTCATTTGGATTGAGATCACAAACCAGACTGACAAAGTTAACCCTGGTGGGATGGTCACAGCCAAAGAACGTGGCTGGAAATGGCACACCACCAGATGGGATCACTGCACTCAGACCTCGCAGCTGCTTTCCTGCTCATGTGCTGCCATGTGCTCTGTGTGGGGACAGGGACAGGGACAGGCAGGTGCCACCCCCCTGGCCCAACAGGACGCACCGATGAGCTCAGCAAAGCCCCCAACAGGCAGGCGGCAGGTCCCTGTCACAAACTGCAGCAGCCGGATCCTCTTCTCATTGTCCATCTCCTTAACCACCTGCAGCAGGAAGGCAGCAGCTGAGTGGGATCCTGCTCCCATCCTGCAGGATTGGCTCCTGCCAGGGCACCCCATGCCCTCAGCTGGGCTCAGACTGACCTGCCAGAACCACTGGATCTGTTTGCTGTTCTTGGTGTAATGCCTGTAGATGGTATTTTTCTGCCAGTCGTTCATGTCGATCTCCTGCATCCCGCACAGCATCAGCTGGGGACAGGGGACACTCAGCAAGGGACAGACAGGGCCCTGCACCCACGCTCTGAGCTTCTGGTGGCAGCCTTCACCTGGCCCAGGTGCCAGCACTAAGGTGGCTGGCATGAATTCTTCCCATCCAACAGGATGTTCTCTTGCCAATGGACCCAAGGAGCCACCCCCAGACCCAACACCCGGGGCTGTACCCTCATCAGCAGAGCAAATGGGCACAGAGCATGAGCAGGGTCACCATGTGCCACTTTCCATCCACGTCCCCACCCCAGGTGCCAGCTCACCTCCAGCTCCTTCTCGTCGAAGTAGCGCAGCCATTCAAGTGGCACCACCTCGTTGAAGCCATCCAGGAACGCCTTGGTCTGTTCTTCCACACCCCGTGTGAACCTCCAGTCTGTCAGCAGCCTGGGGAGGCAGACGGGGTGGGCACAGAGCCAGCACTGCTGGCCTGGCACAGGGCAGCCCCAGGATCCCTCCCACCAGCAGGGAGGGCCCCAGGAGTGTGGGGAAGGGGAGAGGGGCTCCCTCAAAGCACCAGGGCTCCCTTCAATTCCCCCTGGTAGGTTTCTGTCCCTGCCCCCAAACCCATGAGCAGCATTCAGCCCCAACAGTGGCCTTAGGAGCTCCAGGGGTGCAAACCACATCCCCTGGCTGGAGCTGAGCTGGCCCTGGCAGCCCCCAGGCAGGCAGGGGGAACAGCCATGGGACGGGAGAGCAGCCTCAGCCTCTCTCCCCTCTCCTTTTTCCTGAAAGTACTGGCAACTGCCCAGCCTGCAGCAATCCAGACCGCAGCAGCAGAGCTCGGCCGACCGCGCCAGCCCGGGCTTGTCACAGGCCACGTAGCCCAGGGAAGCAGCCACATCCCCAGCCCCACGGTCCCACCCCTGCAGCCACTGGGGGCGGGTGCCTGACAGGACCCTCAGGACAGCCACTCACATGATGTACTCCTCCTTGTTCTCCTCTGTCACACGGATGCTCTCACCACCCTCCTTCAGCTCGTGGGTGGTCACCTTGCCCAGGATCTCCATGTCCTGGATGAAGTACAGCTCCAGGCCACACTCCTCCAGGCTGTTCTCCCTGTGGGGAACACCAGGATGTGATTGCTGATGGAGGCACCCAGCAGCAGTGAGGGGCTGTGGGGACAGCTCTGCAGGAGGGATTGCAGGGCACTCACTTGGTCCAGACGATGGAGTTGTAGAACTCGGGGTCGATGGACTCCAGGTCCTTCAGCGTCGGGCGTTTGTTCAGCATCCGTTTGTAGAAGGGCAGAGTGAAGCCAGTATCGATGAACTTCCCATGGTACAGAGCCTGTGGCAGGCAGGGGACACCAGGTCACGGGGGACCCTGGGACACAGCCCTGAGGCTGACAATGCTCCACCCTGGGGCAGCCAGGAGCAGAAGGGACTCATTCAGGGGTCCCTGAGCCGTGACACTTGCTCCTGACTGGCACACATGGAGGGCAAGGGTGGGCTGCCCCAACAGCACTTCCCGGGCCGGGTGGGCTGCAGCCCCTCTCCCTCCCCACCGCAAATTCCACTGCATCTCCCTCTCCCCTCACAGCTCTATTAAGAGCACTTGTTTAAACAGAGCTGTACTGTGGCTTCCCTGAATCCCTGGCTTCCAGGAGCCCCGAGGCAAAGGCAGCCAAAAATAATGCAGACGCTTGTCTAGAACGGCCCAGCGGTGAGTAATAGTCTGGGGTTTTATTGGTATCCTGCGAGGCGGGGCAGGGCAGGGCAGGACAGCGGGGCTGGAGCCGCCCCCACACACACCCCGATGGGCTGAGGGCCAGGGACCCTTCCCCGGGCTCAGGGAGCCCCGGCAGCCCCCCTGCCAGCCTGGGGCACGTTGGCCTTGAGCAATCCGAGACAAACGGGAGGAGCTGCTCTGGAGCTTGGGCAGCTGGAAAATCTCACACTGCTGGGACTAAAAATAGTCCACAGAGCTGCAGACCCGACAGCACCTGGGGTGACAGCCAAAGACCTGGAGCCATCCATCCCCGCCACAACTCCTGGGAAACCAGGTCTCCTCTGGCCCCACAGCCTTTCCATGGATTTAAAATGCATCACCCCCGTGAAGGCACATCTCCCACTGACCCACACGTGGGCAAGAAGGGGCACAGGGAGGGCAGCAGTGCCAGGCCCAGCACAGCCACGACACATGGAGCTGCCCCTTGTCCTGCTGACCACCCTGTCCCCTGCTTGGCACGGGGACACAAACCCCAGGTGCCATCCCCCAGACTCTCACCATGGCGATGAAGCGGCCGATGAAGCGGAAGTAGGTGAGGTGGTCGGGGTTGATGGAGGAGGCAGGGTTGATCTGCAGGCAGTAGTTGTTCTTGCCCGCGTACTCGAAGAGGCAATACATGGGGTTGAGCACCTCGTGGGACAGGAGGAAGAACCACTCCCTGGGATGAGACAAGGGTGACAAGCAGCTCAGGGAGGGGACAGTGTGTGTGTGTCCCTGCACCAAGCAGGTGTCCACCTCCTCAGGGTGCCAGGCAGGTGCTGGGCACTGGTGTGACTGGGCAAGGCTGTTCCCCTCCCTGGGGTGCTGTGTGAGGTTTGTGAAGTGTTTCTGGAGACACCAGCTTGCTGCAGGCCCTGCTCAGAGCACCAGGAACCTCAGCAAGTGCCACACACAGTCCCAGCTGGGCTGTCCCACACATACACACTCCCTGAGTGCACCCACTCCCTCTGCACACGCTGCCCCGGGAGCCCCACACCAAGCTCGGGACAGCACCATCCTGGCTTTGCTCCCCCGGCCATGCAGGCAGACAGGAATCCTCAGACGTGGAGGCAGCCCCGGCATCCCGTCCGTGGTTCTACCCTGTGGTAGAACAGCATGACGTAACCTACCATAGGGTAAAACCACTGGCAGGACACGGAGAGAGGTGGAGTAGGAGCAGGAGCTGGGATAGCAGCCCCACAAAGGACAGCAGGCGAGCATGGGGTGGCAGCAGGCAGGGACATGCCAACTCAGCTCCAAGGAGATGTCCCAGGCGAGCCAGAGGGGGCTTACAGGGACACAGAACCCCGTCCAGCCAAGCCACAGCCCATGACCTGTGGTAACATCATCCCAGGGCATGAGCAGAGCTGCAGCAACCACATCACACCCTGTCTGCCCTGGCACACACTGACTGTCTGGGAACACCAGGGCCTGTTTGCTGCAGGGAGACGAGGCCACTCAGCCCATCACTCCCACAACTGGGGGGCAGCAGGGGAGCCCCAGCTGGGTCCCCTGTGGTCTCACTACCAGGGACAGGCTGGTGCGATGCTTTCAGGGTGTTCCACCACTCCTAAAACCCAGTTTCTGATTTGAATGCCCCTGGACTCCTCTGCTCAAGGGCTGGGAGCCCCAAGTACAGCTGCCTGTACTGTCCACAGACAACATGTCCCTGTGGCCTGGCACACTACACTCACCTGGCAATGCCACCGTAGTCCAGGCCCTCCTCCCCTCGCATGATGATGTACAGCCGGCGCCGCAGGTCGTATGGCTTCATGTTCATGATCTGAGGATGAGCAGGGCAGTGTCACCACAGCTGGGGCCAGCCCCACTCCTGAGGGCCAGCCCCACTCCTGAGGGCCAGCCCCACTCCTGAGGGCCAGCTCCACAGCCATAGCACCTCCCTACCTGCTGGAAGGAGTCCTCGAAGAGCGTCTGCCGAGACACGCTGATCTTCACATGGCTGGGCAGCGCGTTTGACTGCAGGCAGGGCAAAGGCACAGGGCTGTGTGAGGCTGGCACAGCTCGCCTCACCCACACGTGCCCACAGGGCTCAGGGCACCCCCACAACTGCCCACAGCAGCTCTACTCACGTGGCAGAGGAAGCGGAACTGGTGGTACTTCCAGCGAAAGCTCCGGTCATACGCGCCTGGAGAGCCACCGTGCTTGCTCCTGCCAAAGCAGCAGGGCCTCGGTCACAACCCCTGCCCCGAGCAGCCCCCAGCACCAGCAGGGTGGGATGAGGGTCACTGAGGTGCAGCGTTCCTGTCAGAGCCCACAGGAGCCCCCAGACCTGCTGCTCGGGGCTTACCCAGACTCGAAGCCCGGGCGCGGGTCCTTGAAGGTGGTGGTGCGGGTGTTGTGGTCCACAAAGTACCGCACGCTCTCATTCGTGTACTTCATCTCCCAGCCTGGCGGCAGAGGCGGCTCCTGGATCATCCTGCTGGCAAGGAAGGGCTCACCTGACAGGCCCTGCAGGCAGTCCCCCCCTCAATTACAGCTCTGTGCCAGGCCAAAGGAAGGATTCATGGCGTGGGACTGGAGAGCGACTGTCCACACCCACTGGCCATGGCCACGGCACTGTCAGAGCTTCACTCTCCATCCGTGGGACACACGGCCTCAGTGCAGGCCAGGCCCTGGAGAACTGCACCTTGCAAACCCTGCTCCCCCCACAGCCACCTACCCCTGCGTGCGAGGATCTTCCCACTGCGTGGTCCGGGTGTTGTGGTTCACGTAATACACTCGCCCATTGTCCTGTCTCTTCTCTAGAGAAAAGGGAGAGGTAGCGTTAGCTGGAGTCCTGGGAACAGCCCTCCCCCTCCCAGCTCACAGGAAATTTGTCAGCTCCCCCATTCCACCTCCCTGGCTCGTTTGGAAAAGGCAGGATAAACCCCACATTCCTTCCGCGTGCCCGAGCTGCCTCAGCCTGGCAGTGCCAGCATGCGGGAGGTGCCAGGGCAGAGGCCAGCGCTGTCACAGCACTGCCAGGCCAGCACAGGGGCTGTGCTCAGCCACACACCCTCAGGGCACACACACAGCCCCTCCTGGGACACGCAGCAGTGTCCCTCCACACAGATCCACAGGTGCTTTCCCAAACTCCCTGCATGGCCCTGCTCCAGTGCACACGTGTGAACACACACCCCCTCCTTGTGCTGCACACAGGCACAAACAGCTCCACCACACACCACCACCACCCCTGCACACACCCCCTGCCTCCCCAGCACTGTGTGTGCCCCACACCTCCTCCTCCTCCACGTGCTGCGTCACTCCCACATGGTCAGCCCTGCACCATGCAGGCAGGGACACCTTGTCACCTCCTGGTCACCCTTCTGGCCAGTGACAGTCCCTTGCTCCGTCTCACTCCTGGACTGTGGGCAGCAGACCCCACATGATGGCCAGGACTGCATCCATCCCAGGGATCCCATCCATCCTGGATAGCCCCACCCCAGGGTGCTCAGGCCCACGCAGAGCTGTGCCTGCCCAGCTGGCACTGGGGATGGGTCCCTTCTCCTTGCTAGCGGGACACCCAACAAGGGCTCCACCATCGTCCCCACTAAGACACTGCCCCTGCAGACTGCCTGAGCAGCCTTGGCCCCTCTGTCCTGCTCCAAGCTCCCACAGCTTTAACCCTTCTCCTGCTCTCTCTGGCACAGCACAGCTCAGCAGCACCCACAAGCATCCTAGCCAGCCCTCTCCAGGGATGCTCTCACCATGGAGGGGATCTCTGTCCTGGGGGTGGCACAGGGACTTTGCAAAATGTCCCAGCTCACAATGCTTGGGCCATATGGGGATGACCAGCCCTGCTCCAGAACCAGGCAGAGCATCCTGGGGGGGCAGCATGGCAGCAGGACAGATCCCTGCTCGCCAGAGGAGGGGTCCAGGGACAAGCAAGGATTTGATCCCCAAGTTGGGGATTTTCCCCAATCCAAAGAACAATCATAAGCACTTCTGCATTAAGCAGCTGAAAGAGACCAGGAACTCTTCCAGGAAAAGGGGAAAAAAGAAGGGGAAAAGCCAAATTTCACATAAGAGCCCGTGCTAGCCACAGGCAGTCTCAGCCCCACGTGCAGCCGAGCACAGGGAGCACTGGCTCCAGGGCCACCCTTCACCCTTCCCAATAATTCCAGGGATGGGAGCAAGGGAGCCGCTGGCAGCACACGGGATAGGCAGGGTCCTGCTGTGGGTGACAGGAGTGTCCCCTGGGGGCCATGCAGGGCCAGGTGAGGCAGTGCAGTACTTACCCCAGCCGGGAGGAAGGGGCCCCAGAGGATCATTGTCAGACGGGGCTCCGGAGGACTAGAGACAACAGAGAGAGCAAAAACACGGAATAAACCCCAGAGCCGGGATGGCTGGGAGGAGCACAACATAGAGGTGAGCCGGCCAGCCCCGCTTCCACTCACCTCTCCTTGGCCCACAGCTCTCAGGGAACTAAAAAAAAACTTGCACACTCAAGGGGGGGTTAAAAAAAGAAACACAAAAAAAAAAAGAAAAAAAAAAAAAAAAAAGAAAAAGCACATTAAAAAAAAAAAAAAAAAAGAAAAAAAAAAAAAACAACCCCAAAAGCTCAGCCTAAGCAGGGGCTGGGGCAGCCAAGGGGCAGCGGGGCAGGGGCTGTGCCGGCCGAGGGCAGCGGGACAGCCCGGAGGGCTCCGGACGTGCGCGGCTGCTCGGCTGCGCCGGCGTCCCCTCCACATACACCTCCAGCCTCCTCCAAGAACCACACACAAGAGGGGAAAAAATATCGCAGGCCTTTCCAATGAAATCATTCCCACAAGCGCTGTCCACGCCCCGCGCTTCCTGGCGGGATGGCTGGCGGCCCCCTCCTCGGCGGGCAGGGCCGGGCTGCGGGATGCGCTGCACTGAGCCCGCATTCAGCCAGCACAGGAGGGCGGCCCCCGCCCCGCACAAAGCCCCTTTCTCCTCAGCCGGGACTGCCCCAGCACGGGGGAACCGCTGTCCTGCCCCGCTGGGTGCAAACCCCCACCCCAGCCCTGCTGGGCTCCCTGGGGATGGAGGGGCTCCGGGGTCCAGGGCAGGAGGGGGCCTGGAAGTGCTTTTAATGGGTAGGTAAGAAACGCATCATTACCCGAAAGGTAAAAACCCGTCTGCTGGAGGGGGGCTGTGCCCCAGCTTCCCATGCCGGGATGGATCCGAGCCAGCCTGGGCCCAGGGAATGCCACCCACAGCCAGACCTGGCCCTCCTGCCTGGAGCCAGGGGCAGGCCCTCGGGGTGCCAGGGCCCCCCACTCCCAGAAAGGCACCAAAAGCTGGGTGGGTACAGCTCATGGCAGCCCAGCACCCCGAGGACAGCCTGGCACAGTCTGTGCCACTCTGAGCTTTGTCTCCTGTACCCACCCCCTGTGCCAGGACTGGCATGGCCAGCACAGCTCGGACGTGGGGCAGTGTCTGTTCCCTCCCAGCCAGGACAGGCTGCCCACACACACAGCCGGGCGTGCCCAGGGGTACCACCTCACTGCCACCTCAGAACTGCTCCTTAAAGCTACCAGGGCAGAGCTCCAGGCACCTCCTGCAGCTCCCCACAGCCCCCAGGAACAACCTGGCCCCCGTGCCAGAGACCCTTTGTGCAAAAGATGTGGCACTGGGGCATTTGCTTGGAGTGTGGTCCACAGCTTCACCCGAGCCCCCCAAACTGTGTCTCCCATGCTCTGCACCTCTGCTCATCACCCCCCTACCGTCCCCTCCAATAAGGAGGGCAGAGGGATGCTGGAGGCAGGGGCAAGTCAAGCAGAAAGCCCCTGTGGGGCAGGAGGCAGAGCAGGAGCCATCACTGCTGGCAGCAGAACTCGAAACAAAAAGTACAATCGTTTCATCAGGCTAAATTTGGAGCCGAGTCCCTCCCTCGGCAGAGCATGGCCAGGGCGAGTCGCAGGGTGCTGGAACAGCTCCAAGGCTGGTGCTGGGGGGAGCGAGGGATGGGCCAGGAGCTCTGCTGGGCAGGGTGGGAGCCACTCCCAGGGGAGCCCCTCCCTGGAGAGCCTCTCCTTGGGGAGCCCCTCCCAGGGAGCCCCTCCCTGAGGAACCACTCCTTGGGGAGCCCCTCCCATGGGATCCCTTCCCTGGCAGCCCCTCCCTGGGAGCCCCTCCCATGGGAGCCCCTCCCTGGGGAGCCCCTCCCTGGGGAGCCTCTCCCATGGGAGCCTCTCCCTGGGAGCTCCTCACAGGAAGCCCCTCCCATGGGGCCCCTCCTTGGGGAACCCCTCCCATGGGAGTCCCTCCCTGGGGAGCCCCTCTGCTGGGCTCTGGCACAGGCAGGGCCAGCACAGTAGTAGTAGTGGGGGTCCAGCTCTGCCTGTGAGGCTCAGAAGGGTTGGAGAGGAACCCAGGGAGGGACAGGCAGGGGGGAGGAGAGGGGCTGAGCTGCTCCCCCAGCCCCGGGAGTCACCCCAGTTGTGTCCCACACAGAATGCACTTTGCACTAACCCACCTCCCAGAGAGCAGCAGAGCTCCTCAATGGAGCCCTGAACTCACTCCAATCCCAGCTGGGACTCCTGTCTCTCTCTGAGGAGTTAAAAGTCAATGAGGAGTTGGTCCCTGTACGCTGCCCACCTTCCCTCCACAGCTGGTCACCTGCCTGTGGCACCCCTGCATGGGGCTGGATCGCTGCTCCAGGAGGCAGAACTGTTCCAGCCTGGCCCTGTCCCTGTCCCAGGCACTGTTCTCCCTGCAGCCCATGACCACCAGCACTGCTCAGGTCAGCAGAGGTGCTCACCCCCACACCTGGGTCCAGATCCATGGCAAAGGTATGGCTGGGACAGGTGTGGTCCCTGCCCAGGAAAAGAATGGTTGAAACCATTCCCTGAGCAAGGAAATGCAAGCACTCAGCCCAAACCAGGAATGAGGGGATGTAGCAGAGGAAGCAGGAGGATGCTGACCAAGTCCAGCTCGTTCCCTACACTCTCTGGTCCCTGGCTCCTGCAGCCCTCTCCACTTGTATTCCGGGCCTGCAGCTCCTGCTGCACCCAGGACCCAGCCACGAAGCCCTCAGCCCAACAGAGACCCAAAGAGGGATGAGCTCAGGCCCCAGAGCCTCCTGTCCTGCTCCACACCAGACTCCCACAGCAGGTTTTGCAGCCCCACAGGTCAGCAGCAAGGCTTGTCTACTTGGAGTCACAGGACACAAGGCTGGCCACATTGGCACTGGAGAAACCTTGAGAACCGGCTGCTGAGGATACCTCCCACCACCCCTCAGGGCCATGCAAGCTGCTTTATAAAAAGCAAGTCACTCCCCCACAGCCTCTGTGGGCAAGTTGAGGAGTTTGTGAGCTCCCATCCAGGCTCTGCTCTGAGCTCACACAGACCCCACACAGCCCAGCAAGAGCCTTCCCACACTCTGCGGCTCCTGGGCAGCCCTGGTGAGAGCAGCCAGGTGAGACCCTGCCACCAGCATGCCCAGCTCTCACCTGGTACAGGAACCTCTGGCTGAACTGCTGCATGGCCCCTTGGAGCTGGTTGCGTTGTGACTGCCACTGCTCGTAGTTCCTGACGTACTCGGCCGTGGGGCGCTGCCACGTGGTGGTGCGGGTGTTGTGGTCCACGTAGTAATACCTGCCTCGAGGATCCACACGTTTCTCCCACCTGGAAGAGCCCAAGGAAGTTGTCACTGTGTGTCACACGCTGCTTGGAGGGTCCTGTGGACTGACACCCTCCGACACAAGGGCTCCATGCCCAGCTCCAGCATAACCACTGCTTTCACACCTAGAGGGGCTCTTTTGGACAAGGACCCACCAAAAGGGAAAACAAAGGATGAGTAAACTCTTCGAGTAGCTCCTGCAAGAGCACACAAAGCCTGACAGGATGCTGGGACACCGGTGGAGCTCCCACCAGGATGCCGTGAACAAGGACAGCCAACCTCTGACCGAGTGAAGGCCTGGAACCCCGAGCCCCTTACCCTGGAGGAAGGGGTCTCTCCCACGTCGTGGTCTTGTTGTTGTGGTCTACATAGTAGACTCTACCATTCGGCAGCTCCCGCTGTTCCCACCTGCAAGGAAAATAAAATCATGAGGCAGGTGGTATTTGCTGGCACCAAGAACACGCAGAGAGCTGCCCCTGCTGGGTCAGGGAGCCCAGCCCCTCACATCCTTGGCATTCCAACCTTTATTTGACAGGTCTACGTGGCAGCTACTAGGCCTCCTAGATGGAGACTCTAGGAGAGGGACTGCAGCACTCTGCTTCCTCAACAGGCATAACTGGAGCATAAATTCCTAATTTCCCCCCGAAAGGTCGGCATAGGATTTCACACAGGGTCAGTTTTATGCCCTGTGTTTCTGATGTTTTTGTTTGGTTTCTCCTAATACATCTTCAAAGGGCAGTGTTTGAGTTTGGGCTGGGGCTGGATTCTCTCCCTGCAGCCCTGGGTTTGCTGCTGACAGCTATGGCTTAAACACGCCTGTGGCCACAGTGCTTGGGCTGGGGTGGCCCTGAGGACAGCCCAGGTGACGGCAAGCCTGGCTTTACAGGGCCACACTGCAACCATTCTTTGTGTGAATTCATTCATGAATTTACCCTGGCGAAGGTAAATGCTCTTGCTTTCTTGTCAGCTTTTATCCTGCAGCAGAGGAGGAAAGCCAGCAACTGACAGATAAAGTGTTCTCCTGCAACACTTCTGCTCCCACAGGCCTCTCTCCCCATTCAATCATCTGTCTCAATTAATCACCACAAAAAGCTCTAGGAAATTAATACACCAGCTTCTGTGTGACAGCAAGGGAGCCAACCGAGGCTGGTAGGGAGCAGGCAGCCCTGGGGATGGAGCTGCTCCGAGTGCTGGTGCCCCACAGCTGGGCTCAGCTCAGCACAGCCCCACAGCTCCAGGGACAGCAGGGCCATCGGTGACCTCACCACAGTCACCTGCAGTGACATAGCTCAGTTGAACTGCAGCCTCTGTGGAGCCAGTGCAACACCTGCACATGTACCTGGACCCTTCTCCTCCCTGGAACAGGCCAGAAACACCAGTGGGTACCACTGAGGGAGAGTTCGAGGCAGGACCTGCTGTGCCCCTACACCATAAGGGTGAGGGGCTGCCAAGCCTGACACCACCTGGTTTCCTGGTCACAAACCATGAACTTGGTCCCTCATGAGCATAAAAGCACCTGGACAGGTATAACAAGAGTGACATCTCTAAAGAGAAAACCAGCACAGCTAGGGTGTCCTAAAACATGAGCAGGTCTACCCCATGAGATAGATGGCAGAGGGTGCCAGGCACTTTTAGGGCAGTGGAATTGCCCCGGACAGCTCCTCCAGATCATTAACAACAGACTCTCTGATCCATACGGCTCTGAGGACATGGAAGGTACATTCCTGTGGCTATAGAGACCAGAATTCCCATGATGAGAATTCCTCCAGGTTTCTGGATCCCTCTGGGTGCACTCATGACTGCAAAGAGCCATGTGGGACTGGGGAGAGCTGCTGGTGGTGGCAGCTAGTGCCTGATGTCCCCTGTCCCCACCTCACCCCCTGTAAAACACTGATAAGCTCACAAGCTCCTCACCAGAAGCACCTGGATGATGTGAGGAGTGAATCTGCCGAGGGCTGGCTCACCCTGTGAGTCACCACCAGTGGTGATGAACCGTGGTTACTGCTGCCACACAGATATGGGGACACTGGGGACAACCCATCCTTGCTCAGACCACCTTGCCCAGCTCCACACAGTCCCCAGATGGGAGATCCACGGTGTGGGGAGTGCTGGATGGTGGGAGCTCTCCCCACAAGGACCACACTGCTGCCACAAAGCACCCAACATGCTGGTCCCTGCCAGCTCTCCTCCAGCTGCCCACAGGCTCTCGATGGCCATGGATGCAGGGAGCCACAGGCACTGGGAAGTGGCAGAGCTGAGGCAACCCTGCAGTCCAAACAAAACGCCCTCCTTATGTAAGAAACCACAGCCCCGTGGGTTCTGCCAGGCAGCATAAAGCACCTCTTTGTGCGGGCAGGACAGTGCTGCACACCCCCGCTCCGGCCGCCTGTCCCCACACAGGATCATCCCAGATAGGATCCAGGTGCAGGAGCCAGCAGCCCCCTCCCCTCCCTTCACTGCCCATCCACTCAGGAACCCCAGCAGGAGAGCTGGGACCCCCGAGGCCTCGGGCGCTGCGGCCGCAGCTTCACGCCACACACGCTCCTGGCTCCGCAGGGGAGCACTGCCCAGAGGATGTGAAGGAGGGTTTGGGCACTGTTGGGGCTGGAATTACTCAGAACTCCTTCCAGCCCTCTCCAGCCCCTAGGACAGAGTCCCAGTTGTGTGAGGGATGCCTTTGAGCTGCCACACCTGGTGCAGATGTTGAGACGCAGAGATCTGAGTGCAGCAAATTGCTCTGGATCCTCACATGAACCCAACTGTCTGTCACAGCCTGGAACGAGCAGGGAGGCTGGAGCCACCCTCCAGAGGCTGGAGTGTTCCCCATGCTCCCTGGGAAGGAAGGAGATACTCAGAGAACAGGGCAGGGCTCAGGAGGGATGTTCCTGGCAGCTCTGATGTGCTTGGAGTGGCAGAGCAGGAGCCATCCCCACAGGCCCTGCAGTGCTCTCACAGCCATCCCAGCAAGGGGCTGTCCTGCGTCCCCATCTCCCAAGCTGGGCCCCAAACCACAGTCAGAATAATTCCGTGGTGAGGTGAGCCCGCCAAAAACCAGCCTCCCTGCATCAGGGCTCAACAGAACTGCAGAAGCTCATTCACACCACCCCAGGGACACAGCATTGTGCAATCCCAGTTCAGCAAATCGCCGTTAGCCCAGGACCTGCTCTGGCAGCTCTCTGGAAGGGCTTGCACTGTGGAGACCTCAATGGATTCAACTCTCCACTCTCCTTCACCTGGGAAGCCCTTGATCTCTGGTCTCCCCCTGCCCTGCCCAGTCCAGCATAGTACAAGCACAGCTCGTGCTGCCCTCTTTCCCCCTACAGATCCTACGGCCAGCATGAAAGGTGCTAATCAAAGAGATCCAGATTCCAGGAGCTCAGCCTGCAGAATGCCTCACTGTCCCTTCAATGTTCCTCTCCATCCATCTCCCAAAGCACAATGGCTTTATCCTCCCTGTTCTGACACACCTGATCCTCTGGTGTGTCAGCTCCACAGCGACAAGGAGGGACATGGCCACCATTCCACCTGGCTGGGCCAGGTAAACTCAGCCTGGTGTGTCTTAGAAAGCAGTGCCTGCAGCCTCCTGAGCCTCCGGAATCCTCAGGTGTCTGCAGGGTTCTCCACCCTGGCAAAGAAACAACAGCCTGTTTCCAACCCCAGGTGGGGAAAAGGAGACCTTCAGTCTACCTGGTAGAAGCAGAAAGGGGCATAAGCTCTGGCTGGAATAAAGGCCTTTTTGAGAGCACTGGACTTTTCCAGCTGCCTGGAAACAGGAAGCGCCCAGGCCAGGAGAACAGAAACCCTCACACACCGGCATAAAGGCACAGTGAGCCGTTAACCCTAATTACCTGTGACTGACACGCGAGCGGGGCCCTGACCTTCCAGGCATCGCCTCAGCCAAAGCAAAATAAACAGCTCCCTTCATCCCAAACACAGGCCATTTCACCCCCCGCCCAGAATTCAAGGGCTCTGACACAAGGGGAAAACGGTGCAGCTGCAGCACACTGCGGGCTGAGCCCAGACCCCGACTGCTGCCCCCCACCCTGAGCCAGCAGCTCCCCCTCCCCTCCAGCCTCTTCCCAACGTCCCCTGGAGGAGGATGAGCAGCATCCACACCAGGGAGAATGGGCACCACTACTCAAGGGTCCTTCCCCCCTGTCCCCAGCAGTGGCCAATGCCTCTGTGATGTCCCTGGAGCACGTTCTGTGCCCTCCTGCTCAGTGGGACTACCCTGAAAACCCACGCTCAGCCTCCTGAGTGTTTTCTTCTGACTGATCCCTTGAGCAGGCCCATGAAAGCAGAGGGCACTGCTGCTCCATAATGACACAGAGATGCCACCCATTGTTTAGTGCCCCAAACACCCAGTGGGCACAGGCCAGATATCCTGGGCAGACAGGCAGGACAGGGAGCACCAGCTGTGCCAGGCAAGGGGCACTGGATCCCTGGCACCTGCTCCAGGCCCTCCCTGTTCCGCTGAGCACCAGCATCTCCATCAGCTCCTGGGGCAGCACTGTCACTCCCTCCAACAGCCTCCTGTCCCAGCACACAGCAGTGCCCCAGCTGGTTCCTCTCCCCATCCCTGAGGGCCACAGAGCTTACCCGGGGGGCAGAGCATCCAGGGCGAGCACGGCTGCCCGGGCTTGGGGGGCACTGGGGCGTGAGGCCGCCTCCTCCACCTCTCTGGAGCTGCCCATGGCAGGAAGGGCAGGAGTAGTGGAGCCCTCGGCCGTGCCGGACTCCGCCGGGGTTGGAACGCTGGCACCTGCTGCCGGCCTGTCCTCATCCATGTCCACGGCACCCACGGCATCCCCGTTCACTGCAAAGGCAGAGGACACAAGGTCAGCACCAGGGAGGGGGCACAGGCCAGCTGATCCTCCTGGGAAGCAGAGCACGTGGTGGGTGAGAACCTAAACACGGCACTCTCAGTGCCCCCAGCCTGCAGCAAAGGCAGCACCTGCTTCACCCAGACCCCTTGGGGAACCACTGCCATCGCCTCCATCCTGAAACAGAAGCAGAAGGGACTTTGAATTTGTGCCCAGGGTCTCTTCTGCCCCTGGAAACATCCCAGATGGGAACTCAGGGAAGGAGGAGGAGCTCCAAAACAGTGGGTAGAGCATCTCCCCTGAGGCAGAGTGAAACCCAGGCTCCACAAGTCAACAGCCCTGGAAAGAGCTAAATGTTGTTGGATTCCACTGAACTTTTGGAAAAAGGAAGAGACAGAGGAAAGGAAAACTTCAAAGAAAACTGGTGAAGAGGAATTTCCAGGTCAACAGCAACTTCCACCAGAGTCCTGCAGGACTCAGCTGAGGAGGTCTCTGATTGCCCCTCATCCTCAGCAAGCCATTCTAGCAGCTTCAGTCATGTTGTGAGAAGCTTCAAAGGGAACCTGCAGCTTCCCAGGTGAATACACCACGGTCAGTCTGATCTCAGTCCTGGACAAAGCAGGGAAAAGCTGATACAAAGTTCACCTGATAAGGAAGGGCTCCAGGAGGAACATAGCAAGGGCTGAACAACATGGCTGTGGGGAAAACACACCTGGAAATAATCTTTTATTATCAGCTGGAATTACAGCTGTAAATGACAAATGTAATGGGGAGGTTCCTGCAACAACCTGCTAGAAAAACACAACAATGTCATCAAAATGGGCCAAACTGAGGGGGAAGAGGTTGTTTTCTTGAGGCATTCCAGGGTGTCCAGCACTAATCCCAGCCAAAGCACTCCTCTCTCCATCCTAAGCCATTGCTGACAGGACCTGTGGGAGGCATGGAGGGTGGTAAAACAGCAACAAGGACAGCACAGTCATAAAGCCACCGGGGAGGCTATGGCTGGGCCAGTAAAAAGTGCTTTAAATACACCAAAGCCAAAGAGCCAAGTGGTACTTGGGATCAAAATCCCTGTGCCCAGCCTGAGGGACTGTCCAAAGAGTGAGGAGCCTGGAGAGGGCTGGGCTTTGGCAAAATTGAAATTGCATTGCTCCAGGTTTTCCCAATGAAACATCAAAAAATACCGAACTCCTTGGGTTGAACAGTACATTTCCTTCTATCCAAAAGAAAGCACTCTGCCTCTTCTTCATCTCCCACAAAAGCAAATGCAGTGCAGAGGAGCAGGAGGTGCTCCACAAGAGCCAGAGAAGAAAAACAGATCAGCCATGTGTGACTTCATAGTCAGGTATTCGGCAGGTCCCAGTCCTGCTCCACAACGGATTTATGGCTTTGTGGACAAATCCAAGAAATAATAAGAGAAATATTTCCAAAAATAGCCCTTGTTGTGAGAAGCAGCCCTGTTTGAGAGGTGGGTTTGTGCCTTATCTGCTGCTTGACAGGCAGCTGCTCCTCCCCCCTTCAGAGCTCACAACATTTTCACTGAAGAACTGATGGGAAATTCAGGTGAACCCTGAAAAACGTCCACTCAGAGGTGACCGCTGTCCTCACTGTGACGTCTGAGACATTGCTGTCTCAGTATCCTTTTAAACACTTGCAGCTGGTGACTCCAGAGTGGTGTCACAGAAATCATTCCTGACAGACAGCACAGATCCTCCCAGTGCACTCTGCAGAGCTACCTGGCTTATCAGAAGGAAAATCAATAAAAACCCATCAAGCCACAGGGACAAAATCAATCCAGGGACAAAATTCCTGGGCACTACGAGACACATTATCTCAGCAGAGATTAATTTTCTCCACAGCAAACAGCCCTGAGCTCTGCCCCCATTTCCCACGAGTGCTGGGTCACCTGTGCCATTGGCCACACCATTGGCCGTGCCGTTGGCCATGCCATTGGCCATGCTGGTGGCTGTGCCGTTGGCCACGCCATTGGCCATGCTGGTGGCCGTGCCGTTGGCCATGCTGGTGGCTGTGCTGGTGTGCTGTGAGCTCTTGGCCTGCTGCCGGTGCCGGCTCCTGGCACTGGGACTTTGCTCTCCACTCCCCGTGTTTGCCTGGACTGCTCCAGCCGCATGTCGGTGCGTCCTGCAAGGGAAGGGAACACAGCAGCTGAGGGACAGCACATGCAAAATGTCACTGCTGTCTTTCCACCCTGGTGTCTTGCTGCTTCTGTCCAGCACAGCCACCGGTGTCCCCTGGGAAGCGCCAGGATACGGTTCCTGCCTCTGCTCAGGGCAGTGACTGGAGCTTCATGCTGCCTGCTCAGACCTGCCCAGTCCTGGCACACACCTGCTGGTGGCAGAGACCCATGGGGGAGTCACCTGGGGTGGCACCACCTTACTTTGTTCACAGGTGGTCACTCTACGTGCCACGGAATGGCGCTGGACACTGGCAGTCAGACACCTGCTCACCACAGTGGATCCCAGCTTGCTCCCTTCACCCCTGCAGATCCCAGGAGATCCCACACCAGTCCAGGTCCTGCACCATGGTGGGGACCATCAGTGGTGCCTCCTGCCTGGTTCCAAGCCTAGCACAGAGGCCCCAGGACAGCTGTGGCCTCCAGAAAACGAGGGGACAAGTAGTCAGGAATGATGGGAGATGAAATCACAGCACAAGTTGTGACCAGCTCAGGTGCAGCTGCTCCATCTCTTGGGGATCACCGCCACCCTGGAGCTCACCTGCCACCACTCTCCATGGCCAGGGCAGCCCAACCTTCACTGGCAGAGCACCTGCAGCTCCCCCAAGCAAACTCACCCCCTTGGACCATCCAGGGCCCCCAAGGCAGCACAAAGGCATTCCTGAAAAAGCTGAGTTTCACCTTAAAAATTTATTCCTGCAAGTGAGGGGGACAGGACAGGAGGGGAGATGTTGCCATCCCAAATCCAGGGGGCCTGGGGAGCAGAGGCAGAGCCCAGGCAGCAACCACAGAGGTTAGAAACTGCAGGGAAAAGGACATCAGTTTCTCCCAGTCAAAATCTACCTTAAAAGGGCAAAACCCACGAACTGTCCCCAAGTCTCAGGGCTGGAGCTGGGAGGGGACAGCAGCTTGGCAGCAACAGGGCACAGATCAGTAATGCCACTCTCTGCAGCTCCGGCAACTGGAACCCTCCCACTCGCTCCAAAGCTGCTCTCCTTGGGGAGCAGCTCATGGCAGGGCTGGGACTGGGAGGAGACATGGGAAAGCAGGAGATGGCTGTTGAAAATAGATTAATTGAGAGCCATGGGCAGAGCAGGAGCTGCTGTGACCACTTGAGTGAGTCACAGACCCCTAGGAGGGCAGCCCCAGCCAGGGGCTCCTCAATCACCTCCCTGAAACCCCAGACATGGCTCCGTGCTGGGGTTTGCTCGGGCCACCAGCACCCAGGAACGTGGAGCACCTGTGGGTACAGAAGAGGCTCCTCTTCCCCCATCAGGAGGTGAAGGGGACCCCTCACTGCCGTGGCTCAGCGAGGCACACTGGTACCACCCACCTTCCAGAAGCTGTCTGGGATCTCTCCCCGCAGTTCCCCCCATGGCAAGGCTGGAGGCAGCACAGCCCCCTGAGCCCTGGCCAGAGAGGAGCAGGCAGGTGGCACCAGCCTGTCCCACTGGGAGCAACCTCTCTGGCATGGGATGGGTCTGGTCCCTGCCCTCCTCAGCACAGATGAGCTCAGAACTGCCCAGGGAGTTTTTAGAAACCAAAACAGGATGTTTCCAGGCTGCCAGCCGGCGACACAGGGTTACCAGCCTGAATTAGCCAGCCCGCCGCCCAGCCCAGCCCTCCTACGAGTGCTCCCATCTGGGCATTGTCTTTTAATAGACACTGGAAACAAACCCAGCAAGGCCACAGAGCACGGCAGGATGGGAGCGTGCGCTTAAAATAGGAGCAAGGAAAAAGCCAGGCAGAGCACGAATGGGAACAGACAGGGGATGGGATGGAGCAGGGGGTGCAGATGGCAGCCCCTCTCCCACACCAGGGACAAGACCTGGCTGTCCCACATCAGCCTGGGGACCTTGGCTGGCTGACCCATTGCCCCTCCCGGGCTGGGGCAGATGATGCCAAAGAGTAAAGTGGCATCAGGCAGGTGACAGTAATCCTCTTCCCTTCTGCCAAGGCAGTGTCCCATTGCCACAGTGGCCAACATGGACCCCAGCCAGGAAACCCAGGAATGGCCAACTCCTGAAGCCAAGATTGCCAGAAGGTCCCTCATGAGATGCAGCAGAGGTGGCAGCATGTCTCGGTCTCACTCAGCACATCAGACCCCAAGCTGTGGCCGAGGAGGAGGGCAGAGCACAGGCTGGAGCCAGTGCTGGTTGTGGGGAGCAGGGCATGAGCTCCAGGAAACAACTGGGACAGCCTCAGTGCCATGTGGGCAGCGAGAGCACAGCTCCCGAAACACGGAGATGAGAAATTCCCCCGTCCCTGCCAACAGGAGGGGAGGCAGCCACATCCCCCAGCACCCAAATAAGAGAATCGTGCAATAGTTTAGGTGCGAAGGTACCTGAAAGCTCGTTCCATTCCACCCCTGCCATGGGCAGGGACACCTTCCACTCTCCCAGAGTGCTCCAGTGTCCAACCTTGGACACTTCCAGGGATCCAGGGGCAGCCACAGCTGCTCTGGGCAACCTGTGCCAGGGCCTCCACAAACGGGGGGTTGTGGCACCCATGGCCTCAGCTCTCAGCCAGAGCTCCCTCTCTCCCTGCACACAGGGCTGTGGAATTTCACACCCAATCACCAAGATTAGCAGCAAATCCCAAGATGACATTTGTTCAAGAGAAGAAAAAGAAGCCCTGACCAAGCAATTTCCCTTGCAGGGACAGTGTAGAAATAGCTGAGGAGCAAAGAATGCCCCTTTTCTTCCCATCCTGCCGCTGAGCGACTTTGCCAGCATCCATCACCAAGCCCAAGAAAATAAACAGGGCTCTGTGTATAAACACAGCAACCATCAAACAACATTCCCAAGTGCAAGGGACCCAAATTCCTCTCCAGCATGCAGCTGCCTCCACTGTGGGTACAGAGAGCAGTGCTCTGGCCCTCAGAGCAGCACCACATCAAACTGGGCAGGGACATCCAGAACAACCAAATTCGGGTGAGTGCAGCATGGATTGAGAACCAGCTCAGAGGTTTCCATAACAGGGCAGCCAGGGGATTTGGCTGATGGCAGGCACACCTGGCAGGTGTCTGAAGGTGCCTCACCACACTCAAGGTGACACCCGAAGCAGAAACACCTCACATCTAATGGGAAAGCAGCAGGGGATGGGAAACAAGCAGTGCCTGGGCTCAGCCTCCCAAACCAGAATTTTCTTTGCAGGTTTTCTAGCACCTCCTGAGAGCTGCTAAGTGCCTGCCAAGCCCAGCTCAGTCAGGTCTTCCCTGAGCACTTCCCACCCCTGGGGAGACTCTAACACCTGGACAGCAGGAACAAACAGGAACAGCCACCACAAAGGGCACGATGTGTGCTCACAAACTGTTCCCAATTTCCATCCCTCTCCCTCCTCAGGTGGGAGATAAACACACAACATGGAAACACAATGTCACTTTTTGAGCCAAAAATATCAACTCTGGTGTGTGCCCAGCAGATAAAGAAGGAGCAGAAGAGCTCAAGGTGTGGAGCTTGTAGCTGAGAGTGCTCCTGAGCCTGGGCCATGCAGAACCCATGGACAGGCTGCAGGAGCCCTCTCCAGAGCCACACTCCTACCCAGAACATCTGTACAGGCTGCTGGGCCACTGCCATGCTCTGGAAATATAAATAGGTGTTAAATTCAACTCCATGTTGACAGTGTGACACGTCTCTCAGAAACCACAGCTCCAAAAGGAGCAGCGCTGAGCCACTCCAGCCCAGCAAGCAAGCAGGGCAGGGCAGGGCATGGAGCCAGGTGCAGAATGGCCTGCTGCCCAAGTGTCTCACTTCCTTTGGCAGCAGCTGCTATTTCCCTGCAGCTCTGCTTCTCCTGCTCTCTCTGGACCTTTGTAAGCATCTCCCTGTGGCCATTGCCTGGAAGGGCACTGTGCTTCCCAGCCTGGCCAGGGCTGTGCTGGAGGGAAGAGCTGGGCTTCCTGTGATCCCCATTTGAAGGGACCCCACTTTGCTGGTTTGCCTGGTCACAGCCTGCCCCACCCCCAGACAGACCATTTTTTCTGCTGCCAGTGGAGCAACTGGTGGAAACTCTCTGAGCCATCACAGACTTGAGATTCCTTGAGACACCAACACTTCAGGAGAGGCTCAGGCCAGCCACAGCCCAGCTGTAGTCATCCCTCTGCACTCCCAGCTCTGCTGTCCCCCAGCACAGCCCACCCCTGCTCCACACTTCCCGTGTGCTGCGTGACTGGGGTTCACTGGGAGATCTGGAGTGGAGTGCACAGCACAAGGACAATCCAGACACAGCCACAGCAGCCCCTCAGTAATGGACACACAGCATGGGACCCTCACCTTGGTCTGCTGCCAAAGCAGTTGGTACTGGGAGGTTGGTGCCGGCCCTCCGTGGCCACAGCTGTGCTGGAGGGGTCCCGTCCAGGCACCTGGGACCCTGCATGGGGGGAGAACAAGGAGTGGAGAAAAGGACTGAACCACCTGTAGATCTACCCTCCTTCCCTTCCTCCCACCTTCCAGAAAGGAGCCCCAAAAGCACAACAGCCCTGCCCCTTGTAGGACAGACCCCCAGCACGCAGGGACCCCCAACCTCCCACCACACAGCCTGGCACTGCCTGGCCCCCCCAGCACCCCACAGCTCCAAGCAGGACACAGGACTCTGCAGAGCTGGCAGTGCTGGCAGAGCACAGCATCCACAGCTCCCAGATTTCACAGGTCATGTCTTCCAGTGACAAAGAGAAGGAGCCAAGGGAAAGCAATGCACCACCCCCTGTTCTGTACAAGCTTTCGTCCCCTGGCAACCCTGAGAGATCAGCCAGCAGCCCACGACCCCACGCATGCTGCCATGGGGAGCTCTGGTGAGTGGATTAGCAGACACTGACACCATTACCCAGCCCTCACAGGCAGCGAGGGAAGGGGCTGATCTGTGTGGAAGGCGGGAGGAGGGCTGGAGACAGGCCGGGGCTCCTCCCAGGCTGCTGGGGAGGCTGGGGTGAGCCTGTCCCCGCTCCCATTCCGCTCCTGCCGCTCGCTCACGCCGGTGGGAGCCCACGGGGCTGGGGCCGGGGTGGGCAGGGGCCTCACCGGGGGTTGGAGGCGGTGCTGGCCCGGGGACACCGTCCCGGGGCTGCCGGGGCCGCGCTCGCCCCGCTCCGCTGCCCACACCTCGTGCGGGCCGGGCACTCACCCTCCGAGCCGGCACTGCCGTCGGGAACGCTGCCCAGAGCAACAGCCGGCCCGTCCAGGAAAATCTTCAGCTCTCCGCCCGACACAATGCTGCCTTTGTTCTCCGTCTGCAGGTCCAGGGTCAGCTGCCTGTTCTCCACTGTGGCAGACGGGACATGGAGAAAGAGACCCCCAGTCACCGCCGGGACACCAGCCCTGGCAGAGGTGGCTCCACTGCCCCTGTCCCCATGTCAGCCTCCCGGGCTGCTCCAGGCCTCCCCCATCCCCAAAGGACAATGTGCCCACTCCCTCAGGGCCACCCGTCCCAGCGAGCACCACCAGTGTTGGCCCCACACCTACACACAGCTCCCAGCACTGCCAGAGGACCCAGTCCCACCACCCGCTCCAGAGGAAGATCCTTCTTCACAGGCCTTGGGATCCCTTCATCCCTTTCCTGGGGCTGCAGCTGCCCCAGGGGCCCTGGCTGTGACAGCGAGACCCCCATCGCTCAGATCCAGGAGCTGGGGCTGTAGGGCAGAGCCCAGCAGGAAAGCCAAGGGATTTCACAGAATCACAAGGTTGGAAGAGACCTTCAAGAACATCGAGTCCAACCCAAGCCCTAATACCTCAACTAAACCATGGCACCAAGTGCCACATCCAGTCTTTTTTTAAACACATCCAGGGATGGTGATTCCACCACCTCCCCTGGCACACCATCCCAGTACTTTATCACTCTTTCCATAAAAAAATTCTTTCCTAATATCCAACCTCTATTTCGCTCTTGTTCTGTCAGTTGCTGCCTGGAGAAAGAGACCAATCCCCCCTGACTACAGCCACCTTTCAGCAAGTTGTAGACAGTTATAAGGTCACCTCTGAGTCTCCTCTTCTCCAGGCTGAATAACCCCAGCTCCCTCAGCCATTCCTCACAGGGCTTCTGTTCCAGCCCCTCACCAGCCTCGTTGCCTCCTCTGGACACGCTCAAATGTCTTAACATCCTTCCCAAACTGAGGGGCTCCTTTAAGATGACACAAGGGGCAAGAGGCATCCTGCATGATGGTGAGCATCCCTCCATCCACATCCCCATGCATCGACTCCACCGAATGGAACCAGCACGAAGGGCTGTCCCCAAACAGGAACACTGCTGCAGCACCAGACCACATTCACAGAAGGTTCTGGAGAGGGTGCCACAGGCTGGGAGGCTCCTGGAGACAGCTGCCAGCTCCACTCCCTCCTGTGTGAGCCAGTCTGGCTTCATCAGCTCCAGCAAGGTTTTGCTGGTCCCTGGGGGCAATGGGGGCACAGCACAGCCCTCAGCACCCACCCTATCACAGCCATGCCTGCCAGTGCCAGCCAGACTGAAACACCCAGCTCCGCCACAGAAGGCCAGAAAAATTTGGCTGCACCAACCTGGGACACTGGCCCAGACGCTTCCTGACTCATTTGCTCAAATAATATTTTTATTATACACAGATTGCTCATGACACAATGGCACCATTTTTTAGCAACCTGCTTTGTCCCAGTGTGACGTGGGGACGGGGTGCGGCCCAGGCCAGCAGGAGCAGGAGGGCAGCACATCCCCATGGAGCCCTTGTCCCACCTCTAGCTGTGAGCTGTCCTGCACTGGGACTTCACACTTCCTTCTCCAAGGTCCCCCAAAACCCAGTGAGACAGGGTCTGCAGTGAACACAGGGCTGTGGGACAGGCGGTGCTTGTGGATCTGAGGGAAGTCTCCAGATTTTAGTGCCAAAAAGGCAGGTGTCTCCTGCACAACAGGGGAACACGCTCACAGGGTCACAGCCCTCCCGCTGACCACCATCATCCAACAAGGGATTCTGCTGAGCCTGGTCTTCCCCTCTGCCTCACAGAGCTGCACTCCACTTGCTTCCATGGGAAACCAACCTCACAGACAGTTTTAAGAGCCTGAGACAGAAGATGCTACTGAGCACAGCCAAAAACCAGAACAAATCCAGACCCTGTTTCCCCCCTGGCTCCTCCAAGCCGTAGGAATCCACATTTTCTCCAGGGTCCCTCCATCCCCCTCCATGCACGCTGCGCTCCGGGGCTGCACAAGCCCTCATTGTGTGGGCGCCCAGCTGAGGCGCAAAGACAAGGTGTCTCCAAGTGGAGGATGTGAACATGAACCTCCCAGCCGGCTTCCTTCTCCCCCCCTCCACCCCCTCCAGCTTTTTTAAAGAAAATAAACACTTGCAGAACCTTCCACTCCCTGTCCCCGTACAGCGTGCGGGACGCACAAAGGGACATTGCTGCTGCACCGACGGCGGGTCCCCCGAAGGGCCCAGCACAAAGGCTGCCTCTGTCCCGCCGGCTGCCAGAATGTCAGAAGGATTATTATTATTTTGGGAGGGGGTCGGGGGGTGATTTGGTCCTGAATAAGGTCTCAGTTCAGCTACTTCCAGTGCCCTGTACGCAGCATCAGAGCTCCCATTTAGCGGAGGAGAGCTGGAATTCCCACCCAGCCCATTAAGCAGATTTACAGTTCCATGAAATGAGGCTAGGAGCAGCCAGCATGATAACAGCCCCAGGCTGAGCCCCAGCCCTGGGACCCCCAGGAACCACATGTGTCTGACCCCAGGGAGCTGCCACATGGGATGGGCAGCCCCTCTGGAAGACCCTGTGTGAGGTGGTTCCATCTCCACAGCTGCATCCCAGAAGATTTTTCAGACAGACAGCCAAAATGAGCTTCCCAGTCTCTCAGCTTCCCCCCCAGAAAAAGCTAGCACTAAGCTCTTTGCCCAGCCCCACTGGATGCAAAGGCCAGTTCCCATTCCAACAGCTCCATGTGATCATCTGGGTTTTGTCTGGGATGAATCAAAGCTCTCTGGTACCGAGCAGGTGAAACCTGGCTCAGCCTCTGTGCATTGCTACAGAAGGAATGGCTCCATGCTGCAGCTAAAGTCCCTCCAGGAACAAGCAAGGGGCAAGTAAAACCTTCCACAGACATTCCCAAACCCAGAAAAAATCCCCCCACACTTTAGGGGAAGGAATAATCTTCAGTGTCCTGTGAAAATCTCCTCAGAGAAGCTTTGCCTTTGCTGCTGACCCAGCCTCAACCACACATCAACTGTGTCCCACTCTATCTATCTGCCAGGGATAACCCAGGTTTCTGTATCTTTCCTCTAAAAGGTGACACAGGATGGGCACTCTCCAATCCTCCTGGTGACCTACTGGCTGGATGACCAGTTTTGTGGGATTACATCCTGGCTATGGCAGAGCCAGCTCACATGCTGGCTCATGCTGGGACACGCAGCACAACACACCTCCTTTGGCATCACAGCCACAATGGGGTGGAGCTGCAGTTTTCCAGAGGCTGGGAATTGCTGATGGTGTCCTGGAGGATTCCAGGAGGCTACAGTTGCAGCCACTCTGCTAGGACACCACAGCAGGGACTCTGGGGGATCTGTAAAGCCCAGGGACATGGTGCCACTCAGCACACAGTGGGACCAGCACAACCAGCAAGGCCCAGTATGGGCTCCCACACAGCCCAGGATGCGAGCCTGGCTGGGGCCAGCAGCGAGGAGCTCCTGGAGCCTGGGAACAAAGAGGAGCCTCTGCAGCAGCGGCAGCTCAGGGGCCGGGGCAGGGGGCCGTGCCATGGCAAACGAGCTGTTTTATGGGAGCCCTGGGAGCAGCTCGGCTCCTGGAAGGCTCCAGCCCGTGTCCGTGATTGAGTCGGTCCTGACCCACCTCTCCACCTCCCCGGCCAATCCCTGGGAAGGCGGGAGGGGCTGCCTGCCAGGGAGAGGCCCCGCAGGAAGCGCTGCGAGTCCGAAAGCCGGGCTGAACCCCGGCACAGGAGCTCCTGCAGCAGCCAGGCTGTCACAGAGCATTCACAGCCTTCCCAGGAGCTCAGGACTCATCACTGAACTGTTCTCCTATGCTCCAGGCCTCAGAGCTCAGACTTCTCCCCCCTGAAATGAGGTATGTTTGGCAGGAGGGCTGACAGCAGCATCCACACACTGGCACGGGTGTCACCTGCAGTGAGGACACTGTCCTGCCCACTGAGAACTACAGAACATCAACCCAAGGCCACAGCTACACTCACAAATCAGTATCTTCCATAAAGCCTCACCAAACCCAATGAAGAGAGAGGGGCTGCTGCCCAGCAGGAGCTCACTCTTGGCTGAGCACTCCTCAGGATGGGAGAGAAGGGCCAGGCCCCTCCAGTGCCAGGGGGCACATGCATTTCAGTGCCCTTCACATTAAGTGTCTGACTCAGGATGGCTTGAAATCCCAGCTGCCTTCTGATGTCCTTCCCTGACCCAGCCCCTTCCTCAGGCTGGCAGGCAGAGGGAACACATTCCCCTGTTCCCTATACAGGTGAGGAACCCCTGAGGAAGGAATCTCCCAGGCTCCAGGACCCCCAGCCTCTGGCCACTCAGACCTGCAGCAAAACCCGAAGGCTGAGCATAAGCCTGCAGAGAAGAGGAAGGGGCAGATGCCAGCCCAGATAAGGAAGGCAGACAGGAGCAGACAGAGAGGCAGCACCTTCCCAGGCAGGGCAGGCTCTGCAGCTTTAAGAGTCCTTCCTGCCTCCCAGCCTGCAGTGTCAAGGAAAAATCTGACACGTTTTTTCTGGGGGATGTTAACGGACAAGCTAGAACAGCCAGTTACCTTTTCCATTCATTTTCCACACATCCCCCCGGGATGGCTGGGAATGAAAGAGCCAATTGTGCCCCTGTGGTGGCTCAGGTAGGGCAGGAACCACAGCGGCTCCGTGAGCCCAGCACGGCCCCTGCACACCTCGGGAAATAATGGCTGCAGGGGAGGGTGCCCAGGAGCACAGCTCCCACAGCTGTGGGGGCTGGCTGGCAGCTACACCCCAACAGAACTAGCCCCAGGCACACATCCAGGTCCCCACAGACCTCATGAGAAGACAGCAGTAGCAGCACAGCCCCCACGTGTCTCTCACTGCCACAGCACCCGGTGCCACGCAGAGCCAGGGAAGCACGGCAGGGACACCGGTGTGGTTTCAGAGCTGGAGGCACCAGGGGAAGCAGCTCACCCCAGCCCCCAGCACCGGGGAGGGTCTGAAGCAGCCCCAAATCCCTCGGGGCGCAGGAGGCCCCTCTCCCCTCTCAATACCAGGTCTGTGTCTCACAAGCTTTGCTTGGAAGAGACAGAGCCAGCCTTTTCCAGCCCCGCGCGGCCGCTCACACCGCCCCAGCCCTGAATGGCCGCCTTTATGTGGGAGCTGCTGTCACGAGCCACGCTCTGGCAACCGCAAACGGCGGCAAATAGCAGAGGGGTTTGTGTTTCCGAGCCGGCAGCAGCGCCCGGGCTGACGCAGGTACGGCTTCCGGCACCCCCGGCCCCGGGCACATAACGGCACCTTGTTCCCTACCGGGAGTGCAGCAGCCACTGCAGCCTCCCCTGCCCCGTCCCCTGCCCCGTCCCACTCATACATACGTTTGCCGCCACCCTTGAGCAGGCTGCCGAGGCTGACGAAGGCGGCGCCCAGCAGCTCGTTCCTCAGCGTGTGGCAGATCCACACCTTCAGCTCCAAGTGGCTCTGAGCCGTGACATTCCTGCAGACACCGGGAAAAGGGGCTGCCACCGTGGCCTCTTGCCTGCTCCGTGCTTGGGGAGCAGGCAGTGCCACAGGCAAAGAGCAGAGGAAGGTGGCCAAGGACATGGGGAAATGGCAGACCCCCCCTCCCACCACTCCTCCCAGCCTGACTATCTCTGGCAGCGTCCTCATGCAAGGGACAAAGCTCTGTGACACCTGAGTGTCCCCAGCCAGTGGTGCAGCAGGGCACACAGGGCCAGCCCCATAGCAGGGGTCACACAGACTCACAGGGTGAGGATCTCGTTCCACAGCAGCTCAGAGACCCCCATCTGCTTCCCCGTCTTCTTGGTCTCACTGGGCAGCCCGTCGCCAGCCACCTCCACGTAGCAATTCATCCGTGCTGAGCGGCTCTGGGCCTTGGGCTTCACAGACACAACTGGGCAGGGACAGACACAGGTGAGACACCCTGTCCCCTGCCCTCATCCCCCACCCCACCCCTGCCAGCTTGGGGTGCCACAATTCACAGCAGAGTGCTGGGAGAGGGGCAGTGGGGAGCAAGGCTCTTGGTGGCAGCGACGACTGGCACCAAGCCCTGACCATGCCGGTGCCCAGCTTTACCCCTCCGAGGGTGGCAGGACTGTCACTGTCCCCACAGACACCTCCCTACCCCAGGGCACAGGGGCAAGATGGGACGGGGCACCCCAGGCCAGCAGTGCCTGCGGAGGGGCAGAGCTGGATGTGGCTCCGAGGGGACGCGGCTCTGGGCGCCGGGAGCCATCTCGCGGCCACGGGAGCACCAGCGCGGCCCCGGAGCCACGTCCCCACAGCAGCCGGGCGGCCGAGCCCAGCCCAGGGCCATCCCCAGCCCCTGCTCCCCCCAGAGGACCGTGTGTCAGCCCGGGGTGCAGGCACAGCACACATTCCCGGCAGGGGCAATCCCAGCGAGGCAGCAGCACCCACCTTTCACGGAGAGCGGGGACTTCTCGCAGGGCGGCCCGGGCCTGGCCCTGCTGGAGCTGGCAGCGGCCATGGCATCACCCCCAGCTGGAAGCAGAGAGAGGAGACACCTCAGCAGCAGCCCCCAGGGAGCTCAAACACAGCCCGATGCTGCTGTGAGTGCCTGGCATGACAGGGACTTGGGGAAAGAGCTGAGCAGCCCCTGGGACACAAAAGCTCCCCCTCCTGATAAACCAGCCCTGCACCAAAGGCAATGCTGTGTCCCTGGGAGAGCAGCCCCTGCATGACAGCACCATGAGCTGAGCTGGGCAGTGCCACCTCCCTCTGGGCACCTGAACCCCTGACCCACAGGTCAGTGCTGCTGCGGGACAGAGCAGCCACCAAAGCCTGGCCCTGGGGGACACTGACTCACCACACATCACCATACCAAGATGGCAAGGACATGGCAGTGGCACTAGCTGGACAGAGGAAGGTCTGGTCACAGCATGGGGACTGCGTCCCTCAAGGGCAGCCCTGGTCTCAATCATGGCACCAAATCTCACAGGATCACTGAGGTTGGGAAAGGCTGCCAAGACCATCGTGTCACCCCCCCGGACAAGAAGGACACACTGAGACACCAGGGAGGATGGCAGGACACGTGGCCAAGGCCTCTGCCCAGAGCAGCAACCACAGAGTGGAGGGATGAGGTCACACATCACGCAGGAGCACGAGCTGGGACCGGGAGTCAGCCGTGGGCCTGCCCCAGCCCTGCCCCAGCTTCCTCCACACATTCCCAGGAGCTGCAGAGGACGGGCCCAAGGTCACGGCCCAGACAAGAACTGCCTGGCTGGGACCACTGCCAACCTCCCCCTCCCCTGATCAGGAGAAGCAGGAAAAGAGGGAAGGAGCTCCAGTCCCTCTCCCTGTGCAGAAGCCTCCTCCCTGCCTTCTCTACATCCTCCTTAAACTGTACCGAGCTCCATCCCGTGGCAGATTCCCAGTGAAATCCCCTCTCCCAGGGTTTCTGCTCTCCATGCCAGCACAGCAAACCTGCCTGGCACCCCAGGGCCTGGCTGTGCCTCGTACAGCACCCCCCTCTGCCTGCAAGTCCCTGTTTGGCACTGCCCGCCCATTGTCCTGGCTCCATCCCTCAGCAGCCAGGGCTCCCGGGCACATCCCAGCCTCCGCACCGCCGTGAGGGATCGCTCCCGTTCCAATTATCCCGGCCCACAGATCACCCCGACCTTCCCTGGGGAGATCGGACACTCCCAGCCCTCATGTCCCCAGCTCCACATCGGGGCCGTGCCCCTCCTGTGCCAGCCCGTGTCCTGGCTGGGCTGTCTCCATCCTTCTTTCAAATCCTCACTCTTTTCCTGACTCCACATCTCTGTCACTCGCTCAGACACCTCCGGTCACGTCAATAAACACCTCTGAGCCCTCAGAAATGCCGCGGTGCCCAGTGCCACCCCCCGGCACAGCTTTCCTGTCCCGCGGCCTCTTGCCGCCCCTCAGCCGAGCGGGGCCGTGACCGGGCCGGGCCCTCACCTTACACACGGCGGGATCCCCCTGCCCAGGCCCAGGCCTCCCTTCCCTCCCCGGCCTCCCGTTGCCGACAGCCCGGCCTGTCCTCCCGGGTACCCGCGGGGCCGCCGCCGCGGCAGCGAACACCGAACCCGCCCCGGGACCAGCCGGTCCGGCCCCGCAGCCCCGCACAGAACCGGGCCGGCCGCTGTGGGCACCGCGCACACAAGGCGGCGGCTGAGGGCTCCCCCACGGGCCCGCTATCCCGGGCTGGTACCGGCACAGGCGGAGCAGCTCCCGCCGGCCGGAGCGCCCCACCAGGCCGTGTCCGGCGGACGGACGGGAGCGCCCCGGTGCTGGGCCGGGAAGCGAAGCCAAGCCAAGCCAAGCCCAGCCCAGCCCAGCCCAGCCCAGCCCAGCCCAGCCCGTCCCGTCCCGGCCCGGCCCGTCCCGGCCCGTCCCGTCCCGTCCCGTCCCGTCCCGTCCCGTCCCGTCCCAGCCCAGCCCAGCCCAGCCCAGCCCAGCCCAGCCCAGCCCAGCCCGGCCCGTCCCGGCCCGGCCCGTCCCGTCCCGGTACCGGCGGCCGCTCCGCTCCCGCTCCCCGGCTCCCGCCGTCATGTGACCCCCGGTCCGTCACGTGACCGCGCCGACCGGAAGCGCTCCCGCGGCACGGCCGCCGCTCCCGGCGTGCCCCGACTGAACTACAACTCCCGGCATGCTCCGTGCCCGGACCACAACTCCCGACGTGCTTCCCGCGGCGCTTCGACGGCGGCCGGAGCGGGCCATGGGGCAGGCAGACATGGCGCGTGTGCCGCACGTCGTGGCCGACACGGGCGCGTTCCTGAGCGCGGCCCCGCTGCAGGTACCGGGGGAACGCGGGTACTGGAGGGGCGGGGGGGACGAGAGGTTCCGGGCCGGTGTGACGGTGCTGTCCGCAGGACATCGCAGACGCGCTGTACACCGTGCCCGAGGTGCTGGCCGAGATCCGCGACCGGCCCGCCCGCCGCCGCCTGGCCGCTCTGCCCTGTGAGCTGCGCGTCCGCCGCCCGCCGCCCGAGCTGCTGCGCCTCGGTGAGTGCGGGGCAAGCACAGCCACCGGCTCCTTTCCCCCGCCGCCCCGCTGTGCCCGCCCCGACGGCGCCGCTGTTCCCCGCCCGCAGTGACCGAATTCTCCAAGAAGACCGGGGACTACCCGAGCCTCTCTGCCGCCGACCTGCAGGTGCTCGCCCTCACGTGTCAGCTCCAGACCGAGATCTCCGGCCCCGGCTGCCTCCGCTGGGAGCCGCCGGACAAGGTACGATGGGTGCGGGTGGGTTCTCCCGGTTCCAGCGCCCCCGTTCACCCCCGCTGCTCCCCAGGTGCGGCTCAGCTCCACCCCACGGCACCCCGAGGCTCCCCTGCACCTCGCCGGTTTTCACCTGCCCAAGGTAAGGCCCGGCGGGAGGGCGAGGGCTGCGGCCCCCGGGAGCCCCGGGTGAGGGATGCCCGCGCTGTGCCCGCAGCACAAACCCGCGGGGAAAGGCCAGCGCCAGCCCGGCCCGGCCCCGGAGGACAGCGACGAGTTCGGATCCTTCCTGTACTGGCGGCCACCCCTGCCCAGCATCGAGGAGGAGCTGCGGGAGCTGCTGGTGAGAATCTTCTGCCTGTCCTGGCTTTGCCATTTCTGGCTGGTCTTTCCCGGCTCCTCTGTGCCTCCCTGACCGTCTCTTCCCCCCGCGTGGCCCAGGCCATCTCCGGTAGCCCTGAACCCCCCGAGGAGCCCCGGAGCTCTGCAGGCGGGGCCAGCGCCGGTGAAGAGGAGGAGGAGGAGGAGAGCGATGATGAAGGCTGGATAACTCCCAGCAACCTGAAGCAGGCCCAGCAGGACACGGGGCACTGTGACACTGCTCCCATCGGTGTCCAGGTCGGCTGTGTCACCACGGACTTTGCCATGCAGGTGGGTGCTGGGCTGCAGCTGGGAGCTCAGACCTCGGGGCTGCTCCCACCGAGGCAGGGCTGAGTCCCCGGGCAGGGGAGAGCAGCTCTGGGACAGCTCCATGTACCAAACCAGCAGGGTCTCAGTTCCAGAGGCTTCTGCAAAGCCTGTTGGGCTCTCACTGGCCCAGCTGGCAGGGCCAGGTCCCAGCGTGTCCCTGCTCTTACAGAACGTGCTGCTGCAGATGGGGCTCCACGTGCTGGCTGTGAATGGGATGCTGATCCGCCGGGCCCGGAGCTACATCCTGCGCTGCCACGGCTGCTTCAGGTGCTGGGGTTGAGCCTGGGCTGAGCCCATGTTCCACAGCCCCAGGAGCTCTGAACCCCCTCTGTCCCACCCTAACAGAACCACCTCGGACATGACCAAGGTGTTCTGCCCCAACTGCGGTAACAAGACCCTCAAGAAGGTGGCAGTGAGTGTCAGTGATGATGGGAGTCTGCACATGCACTTCTCCCGCAACCCCAAAGTGCTGAACCCCCGGGGACTCAGGGTGAGTACCTGGACAGAATCCCAGAGTCACTGAGGATGGAAAAGACCATCAATATCTTCAAATCCAGGAATCTGTGATCTTTTCTCACCTTGTCAGACAGCCCAGAGCACTGAGTGCCATGTCCAGTCAATTCCTTGGACACCTCCCCTTCTCACGTTTAACCCCAGGGATGGGAGCCCAGCCTGTGGCTGGCAGGTTGGAGGGAATCAAAGCAAACAGAACATCCTCCAGATGTAGCACTTGGACCCCAGGGCTTTGGGGCTTCCCTGCTCAGTTCTCCCAGGGCTGTGCTCACCTGGGAGTCCCTGGCAGCCTGGGCTGATCCCTTCTCTCCCGCAGTACCCGCTGCCGGCGCCGCAGGGCGGGAAGCACGCCAACAACCCACACCTGGTGGAGGACCAGCGCTTCCCTCAGCAGCGCCTGTCCCGCAAGGCCAGGCAGAAAACCAACGTGTTCGACCCCGACTACCTGGCCAGGGCCTCTCCCTTCGCCGAGAACGACGTTCACAGCCGGGCTGCACACCTGCACCTGCGCGACGCCGCCCTGGGCGCCGGCCGCCGCCGCCTCAACCCCAACGCCGTCACCAAGAAGTTCGTGAAGAGGAGGTGAGGGGCAGGACAGGCCCTGCCTGCAGGACCCACCTGCCCAGGTGTGGGGGTGGCTCTGCCAGGGTGAGGCCTCTCCTGGTACCTGGGCACGGGCCATCCTGTCCCTGCTGCACTGACACCCAGAGCGCCACCGTGACTGGGGCGGTGGTGACAGGGTTTGGGCTCTGGGCAGGGGCTGTGTCACCCAATAAACACCAAACCCCCAAAGCCCCGTGACTTGGTCCCATTCTTTGGCTGCCTGTGCTGGGGGAGCCTTTCTCTGAGCCTCAGGGGATGAGGGGGCTGAGATGGAAGGAGGGAGGATTTCTTGGATCTTTAGCCCCGTGGGATAATGAGCTCCAGAAGGACAAGAGCCCAGGGCAGGGGGTTGTGTCCCACCCTGGTGCTGGGCAATGCCGAGGGCTGAAGGGGGAGACTGAGTTAAAGCTTTTTGGAAAAATCTGAAATTTTTTCACAATTGACTGTTGGGACTAGGTGCAGTTTCTCCTTAACCCGGCTGAAATTGTTCAAAATAAGGAAATACCTGATACCAGCTGTGGCCCCTGGTCCTGGGGAGGTCACAGTTGAGGATGTGAGCAGGAAAGGGGAACACACCTGGGCCTCCCCAGCACCAGGGCCTCTTTAGTGCCAAAGCTGCAGATAAAGGGCATTGGGTAAAGCACCCACACATCCTCTGCTGAGGACGTGGTCACTTCCAGCATCCTGGCTTTGGACTCCTGGCCTCACCTCCCTGAGGCAGACTCTGCATCTCTCCCAGTCCTTCAGAGACAGAAGCCCAGGCTATGGAAGCTGTTCCCTTGGTGACAATTTGGGTTGGGGAGCCCCCCAGGCACATCTGTGGAGATACCCTTGGAAAAACCATCACAAGACTTTACACTGTAAAATGAAAACTTTCATCATTTATTCTCGACTGCAGCTGTTTACAGAAATATAGTTGCGAGTATACAAATGTCCCAATAGAAGCAAAATATTTTTATTTTTTTTTTAATATTCAACAAGTTATCACAGGAGAGCTAAAAACATAGATGCAAATAAAATATCCCCTCATAGACAAACTGAAAACACCGGGAATCAGTGCTTGGAAAACCCACCTACGAAAGCCATATACACAGAACTGCACGAAGGAGTATCTGGTGCTACTTTCACATTGCAGGACACAGAAGAGGCAGCTCAGCGGTCGAGGGTGCACCCAGAACATCTGGCAGGCAGGGGAGAGCCCACCAGAGGTGCAGGGACAGAGACAGAGGTTGGAGCTCTGCTCTGAAGGGGTTGGAGCTTAACTCGGCATCAGCTCAGATGGAAATAATCCAAATTGCCTCCTTCTATCCAGAATTAAAAAGCTTCAGGAATGCTGCAGGCTGCTAAGGATACTGGAATGGGATCCCAGTTCTGCAACAGCCCAAGAGCCACTTCCAAACAGAACTTCCCCCTGGACACGTTATCCCAAGGGGCAGCCACAGTCCTGCTCAGGGCACTCGGGTCAGGTCCTGTTCCACAGGGCAGCTCCAGGGCCAAAACAAAGCCAAGGCTATTTACCTGTCAGGTGAACACAGGACCCTTCCTAACCCCAGGCCTGGAGCTGCCAGGTTTGGGAGCCTTGGAACCTGAACAGAGAGGGGCAGTGAGCAGGGAATCCCTGTCCCTACACAGTGAATGTCATTGGGCAATTTAATGAAGTGTAACAGCAAAAATGACAAATCTCTGGAAGAAGCAGAGTTCAGCTCTGCAAACTCCCAAGAGAATAAAGGAGGACAGTGGCTCTCAGTGTGGTGGAGGTGATTTAAGAAAACCTGTACCAGGACAACACTGATCCACTCATGACAAATTCCAGTGGAACATGGATTTGGAATTGAAAGTCATGTTGGACATAATGCACACTACTGATTACATGACCTGATTTAATAGCTGGAGCTGTGCCAGGGCAGGTTTAGGTTGGAGATCAGGGAAGGTTCTTCCCCCAGAGGGTGCTGGGCACTGCCCAGGCTCCCCAGGGAATGGGCACAGCCCCAAAGCTGCCAGAGCTCCAGGAGAGTTTGGGCAGCCTCTCAGGGTGGGATTGTTGGGGTGTCTGTGCAGGGCCAGGGGCTGGACTGGATGATCCCTATGGGTCCCTTCCAGCCCAGGCTATTCCATGATTCCATGACTTTTAGGGTTTAATTCCTCACAACCTGCAAGAAAGAAATCAGCACGAGTTGTGCAGGTTCCTCATGGACAGAATTCAAGGGGAGCTTCACTGGCTTTCAAGGAGTTCTCTAAGATTTTCACTGTTGCACTAATGAGTCAGTTAAAATCAGTTTACAGACTCCTGCCCTAATGGGAATACAGAGAAACTGCAGAGGAGCTTCCCCTCCCTGACCCAGCACAAACCAGGGACCTTTTGCTGCACAGTAACATCCAGAACACCCAGCTGGTGTCAGCCCAGCCACCACCACTCCCTGTCTGCACCAGCAGCTGCCACACTGGGGATGGAAAAGGCTCCAGAGTGACTCAAGGGAAGCCGAGGGATACTCAGGGCTGCAGGAAGCCCACCCTCAGCCTGGGTGTCAGTTCTATCCTAAACCACATCTACAAGTATGAACTAAAAGATATAAAAATACAAAAGTGGCCACAGCTGCTTCCAAACCCACAGATCCCAGTGAGGTTCCCAAGCAGAGCAAGTTCTGGAGCCACGTCACCAACAGGGCCACACGCCCAGGACTGAGAGGTGTGAGACAGCTACTCATGAGTTACTACAAAAACCTCCTACTGAGGAAAAGGAGTATTATTTCATGTTTATAAAAATGTAAATATAACAGTATTCTATGCATGTGTCTACTATTATTTATATATAATAATCTGACTCCTCTATATACATATATATAATCTGAGAATATACAGGCAGTGCATATTTACATCCCTATACAGACTGGGAGAGGAAAAGCCTCTCCTCCTGTGTAACCCCCCTGAGTCCCCCGCTCCCCTAGAGAATTCCACAAGTTCCTTTTTGCAGGAGTTCACCCCCTGCTGCATTTTTCCTTGTTTCTAAGACACTTATCCCATTTCCAACGCTGCCCCTCAGTGCTGGGGCACAGACACTCTGCCTGGGGCACCACAGCTGGCACAGCTGGTCTGAGCAAGTGCTCACAGGCTGTCACAAAAGACTAAACAAGCCCAAATTAAACCCCTGAACAAACACAGCATCCCACTGCTGTTACCTTTTAGCTCCTATAGGATGGAGCTGCCCCGAGCCCTCCTGAAGACAAAACCCACCAACTCCTTGGAACTCAGTTTTGCACTAATGAGAAGTCACCAGTGATCAGTATTTCCTGTTCTCACCTTCCACCTGCAGCTCAGAGCACGCCAAGCAACTCCCTCTCCTCTCTCCTGCCTCCCTCACTCAGATCCATGTCTGTGCTCCTTCTGCTCTCCTGCAACGGCCCTGGGAAAGGAACCCAAAAGTTTGCCAAGCAGAGGCACAAGAAAACAGGAATAAAAATCCATTCAGACATATCTTCCTTTTAGAAATTAGATTCTAAACTAAAGTATCAATGGAAACTTTAAAAAAAATCAAGTTCAGCTTATGCAAGTGAGGGGAATGTCCACTGACACAGCTGCCCAGACTCAGTGCTTCCAGTAAAAACCAGCCAAAGTTGTGTTTTAACTGCTCATGCCTTGTTTTATCTCAAAACTATGGGAAGCAACCACCCTGTCAGTGATTAGAAGTAATCATAATCACTGATCAGAATGGACATCCACTTCAGAACAGCCAGCCTGGAATTACTTCTTGAACTAGATTTGTGTTAAAGTAAGAGCGAAGCGTTTGGCTTGCTGCAAGATCAGGCAGTGAGGAGGCAATTAATAACAAAACAACTGTTAATTAAGCACAAAGCACCAGTAACTCCGTGCCAGAGGAGATGTTCAGCTCAAACTGTGCACTAAGTGTTGGCTCTGTGGTTTCTGGGTGGGCTCGGGGCCACACTCAGGGTAAAAGCTGAGGGGACAAGGTGGGGGGATTGGCAGCTCCATCTCCCTCAACTCTCACCTGTGCCCCCCATCGGGTGCTCTGGGACGCCCCAGGGATGCTGGATTTCCCCAGACTGACACCTCAGGATGCTCTCTGTCACCCAAAGGGCCCAGACACGATGCCAGTGTGCTCCTGGAACACAGGGGTCATAGAGAAGCTCTGCTGCCCAACCTCAAGTGCTAAAAATGTCAGAAGTGAATGGTTCAGGCCCCTGGTGAAAACACAGACGTGGCTCAGGCTGTGCTCCCTGCCCTGACACCCTGCAGCCTGTCCTTGAGCTCTTTTGGGGCTGATCCAACCCCTCCACCCTCAGAGCCCCTGCCGAGTACGCGCCAACCGCTGAGCGACCTCTTCAGCCACACAAATACTTTTTGTAACCAAATCACATGTTCAAAGTGTTGTACATTTAAACATTGACCTAAAATGAACAGGTAAATTTAACACGAGGAAAGGAAGGTGTTTCCAAAAGGGAAAACCGGGATAGCACAGCCCTTGGTTGGTTTTTTGTGTATGTTTTTTTCCTCTCTTCTCTTCGTAAGTGACCTCAAACACGCCCACAATTCAAACATACCCTTCCCTGGAGCTGTGGCAGGCTTGGGATGAGGTTCTCTTCTGGGCACTCATCCTGTTCCATGGAGAATTGGTCCCTGGTGACTTGGCACTGACCAACAAACAGATAGAGCCCTTCGGAACAAGGAGCAAACTGAAGCAGCACACGAGTGAATCCATCCTTCCTGTCACTCCTGCTGTGTCCAACGGCCCCAGGTGACACCCAGCAGCTCATCCTGGGACACAGATCCTGCAAACACCACCAGTTCCTTTCCCAGTGGGTGGCTGTGGACTTCCACAGCCCTCTGGACGTTGTTGGGTCCATTGTTCTCAGCCTGAGCAGCCCCACACAGCACCTGGGCACTGCTGGGGGCTGCTGCTTTCGTGTTGTGAACCATTACAAGACGTTGGTAATGTTTTGTCTTAGCGGGGAAAAAAAAATAAAATACAGAAAGAAAAAGTCTGGGTCGGGGTTAAAGCAGCTCTGGACATGATGCAGCAAGGAATTCTTTCTGTCCTGATTAAAATTTCCAACGTTTGAGCATAATCATAAATTAGGAGTTAAAACACAGAGGCGCTAATAATAAAATATTAAATAGGCAATGAGAGTGGAGAAAAGCTGAATGGCTCATTCTGAGGGAAACCCCAATATTTCATATTTTATATAATCCTAAATGCCTCTGGGTTTCCTGGCTAGGCTGTGAGTGAGGGACACACCAAACACAGAGCGAAGCTTCTCGTGGCCAGCTGGACCAACACTGCCTGATGGAATGGCGAGAGATGAACACGTTATTTATGTTGCAAAAAGTACTTAAATACTCAATAAAGACATAACAAACCCCACCCCACCCCACTGTTATCAGACGCCACGTTGTGGTAGAACATCAGACAAACTCACAAATTTACCACAAAAATGTGTGGCAAAAAGAATATTTTATATATATGTATATATATAAATTTTTTATATTTATGCCAATGTACTCACTCAGTACAAATAGCAAAATAGTTATACCATTTCCTAAATACAAAATATAGCTTTCCAAAAAAATGAAACACACATTAGATATAAACCATCCAAAACTTGAACGATTGAAAACTGTATTCAAAATTAAATGACCCAGAGCAGGTCTCTTTCTGAAAAGTTCCCTTCATATCGGCAAGAAGCCTTACTACTGAAAACGTAATTCAATGCCTCTCAATGAGAGAGAGAAAGAGAGAGACAGAAAGAGAAAGTGAACGTCGTGACAGACCAACAAACGGGGGAAATCCAGGAAAACCAACAAAAAACTCTACACGGCTCAACTACGCACACGAGTTAAGGGGAAAACACACAGTAAACAGACTCGAGGAACTTAAAAAAAAAAAAAAAAATATCCATTTACAGACTGTTCTTTTGTTATTTCAAATAACAAAAAGGAAAAATGACGTGATACCAGCTACACTCTACCGAGGCGGAACGGGCGCCGCGGGAGCGGCTCGGCTCCGGCAGCAGCGGGAGAGAGAACACGGGTCTGAACGAGGCTGTAGTGAGAGATCACACACTGTCCGGAGAGTTGAAGCACCCAAAAAAAAATCCACATGCCTCACGATACACCTGCGTGGTCTGGAGTGGGTTGTTTTTACATTCGGTAGCATCAGTCAATGATTTATTCCTTAATTAAACATGACGATCTAGAAACCAGACTCGGGGCTCGGTGGTAGAAAAAGGAAAAAATCACTTCAGAACTGCGATGAGCTCCATGTGCTACAAAGATGCAACAGCTCAGGATGAAGTGACCTTTTAAGAAGGCTTAAAAATGATGCAATTTGCCCCCTACTTGGAGTAAAGCCAAGCTGAAGATTTCCATCAGTCACAGCTGGAAGTGGCAGGGTAAGGGGGATTCCTGCGTTTAGAAGGTGGTGGAGAAATTGCTTCCTCTCTCCTTACTCCTTGATTATTTGTCAAAGCTTCTACTGACTAAGCAATTTACTGCCAAGGATTCCTAAAAGCTGTTTCTTTAGCTTTAAAGCCAGTAGGATACTTATGTCTTTTTTTTTTAAAAAACACAATACAAAACTGAGGGAGAGAAGGAAAAACCATGGAAAGAATGAAGGGAGAAGGCTGGTTTGGGAACAGCTCATGAGGATTTACAGAGCTCTAACCCATCCGTCAGAATGAGAGACACAGAGGAGTCCCTTCCTCAGCCACACAGAATGCTCTTTTCAAGCTGAAAGTGTTTTAGAGAAGATTTTAAGATCAGCTGGAAGTTCCCCTTAATTTCTCCACCTTGTAGAGCCACCAAACCCTTGCTCTATGTACAGCTCCACGTAAGGGATGTGGAAAACCGTTAATCCCATTCTCAGATGGGAACTGGTTATTTACAGCAGCAATTCTCTGCTTGGTTATTACAGTTCTCAATACTTCCAATGCATAAAGGGTGGGTTTGGCTCTCCCACTCCATGTCAATTGAGAGATCCCTTCACTTACTGACAGCTGAGTCACGGCTCGGGACAGAGGCAGCTGCAGTTTCTGCTGCACGAGCTTCCCGAGGGAAAAAAAAAGGGATGTGAAGAAGGAATAGGAGGGAAAAAGTAAACGTGGTAACATGGATTACCTTCCAACAACAATAATAACTGACCAGATATGCTTTAAATTCCAAGAGCCCCCACTGTAATGAGGTTTATGAACCTGGTAACAGCCCAACCCCACGCCCCAGTAACAAAGCATAACTCCTCAGCATTATTGGCATTATGGAGCCCAAACTCCATGGTCATGGCCTCAGGTCTGCCACTGGCCACGTGTGTGTGCTCTTAAAGAGGCCACTTTTCCACAGAAGCAATTGGTTCCACGCAGCCTAATCCGGAGTTGGAAGGTCTGAGAGGATCTGGGAAATCGTCGCTTTTTTTTCTTCATGGAATTTCTGTATGAGAAAACAAGCAGAAAAGTCAGGAATAATTAACCACAGTCCCTTCTTCCTTCTGTGCAGTGGCTTCATCTTCAGGGTGTTCCTCATGAGCAGGCACTGAATTGAGGGTGAGGAGCAAAAGAAGCTCTGCAGAAACTCCAAACTCCATAGACAAACCCCTTTTGATTAGAGAATGAAGTGCATTGCTTCAGTGAAAACTCATGGGGGATTTAGGACAAGACCAGCCCAAGTCACAGACCACAGCCTACACTGGACTCCAGAGTCCCCGTGGTTCCTGGTGCTCGTTTGTAAGTCTAAGGCTCTTTCCCCCCTCTGAAAAAGGCACCTTCTAAAAGCAGAATGTCTCCTAGCAACAGATGATGCTGTTGGCTGTTTCTAACACAGCCTCAGCATGTGGCACATTCAGGAGCTGCCACATTCCACCAAAACCTGTTTTCCCTTTAAGTTATTGTAACCTGGGGGAAGAGTTCAGAACAGTTCAGATTTGAAGTGTTATTTACTCAGTAAGTCTCAAGTTTTTTAACCACGGTCATGTTTCGTAAGGTTCTGATCTGTCAAGCTGCCAGGGATCCACTCTCCTCCCTAACAAAGTACCAGACTGTCACAGCAGATGGCAAAACATATGAAAAATGGACAAGACACAGTCTCAACTGTTTCATACACGTTCTGACCTCTGACTGGTTTTAATAACTTCATCCTAGTCTTAATTCAGCCTCACTGGTGTTTTAGCTGACCTCTTAAAGCACGGTCACAAACTGCAAAGGTACAAATGCACTGAACAAAGCTCCTGTGTGGCAGGGAAGAACCCAGAGACCCAGACTCACCACTTACCTAATTAAAACGAGCCAGCCATGTTGTTCCCCTGGTTTTGCAAGGACACGAGCAGATCATCTATCTTCTCCATGTTCTGGTTGGTGGCCATGGCCGAGGGCAGCGGTGGGGTCTCGGGGAGCTGCTGGGACAGGAGCGCTGGCACTGCGGGCTGGGCCTCGCCCTGGGGCTGCCCAGGCTGGCCCATGGCCATCAGCTCCTCGGGCAGTGCTGCTGGGCCAGGGGGGAGCAGCTGGCCACAGTCTGGGGACACAGAGAGACATTTCAGTGTGTGGGCACAGGCCAAGAGCTCCCCCAGCAAAGCACACGGCTATGACCCCAGCCCACCACCGGCTGTGCATTCCTGTGAGAGCTGCTACAACCTGGGGTAAGCAACACCTGCACCTCTCACTGCTGGGGCTCACAAGCACCCACAGACCTCTGCACATAGAAAAAGGCTCTGCATCCCATGGAACTGGTCATGGAGGCTGCGTCCAGAGAGGAGGGAAGGAAAAGTGAAGGTTTGTACAGCTAAGTACATTTTAACAGACACTTTTCTGGATCCTACAGCTTCAATAATCTTTGCTTTCCCTCAGTAATGTCAAGAGAGGCAACACCTATATTGTGGAAACCAAAAACAGCAAGAGAGATGCTCTCTTCAGACAGCACAATCATTCCTAGATCAGATATTAGGGAGAGACTTCCCTGTGAGGGTGGGCAGGCCCTGGCACAGGGTGTCCAGAGCAGCTGGGGCTGCCACTGGATCCCTGGCAGTGCCCAAGGCCAGGCTGGACAGGGCTGGGAGCAACCTGGGACAGTGGGAGGTGTCCCTGCCCATGGCAGGGGTGGAATGGAATGGGCTTTAAGGTCCCTTTCCACCCAAACCATTCCCTGTTTCTATGGCAGCTCAGCATCAGGCACTGGTCACTTACTGTTCTGGATGCCGAACAGGAAAATTCCCGATGTCTGCTGAGATGAGGCAGGGGAATTCTGCAGCTGGTTGATGGCACCTCCTGCTGTGTTGTGGAACAGAGGAGCCTGCTGCTGGGGAGGAGAAGCAGTTCCTGGCATTCCTGCCATGCTGTTTTGGGAGGAGTACATGGGGGACTGCTGCAGCTCCGGCTGGCTCATGCTGTTCTGCAGGGCAGACATGGAAGCTGAGGAGATGAAGAGGGTGACTTGTTGCTCTTGAGAACTTGGGGACCCTTGGACCAGCTGAATCTGGGGTGAGTTATGGAAGATGGTTGGCTGCTGTGCTTCAGCCTGGTTGGAGCCAGGATTCTGGAGAGGAGACACTGTGGTCTGACTCTGGAATTGCATGGGCTGCTGCTCCTGATTCATCGAGGCCATGTTGGACTGTGGATGAAAAATGGACTGGCCTTGTTGCTCCTGATTGGTAACTGGGTTTTGATTTGGGTTGAAAATCATATTCTGCTTTTGGGAGGCCATTGTACTCATTGCATTTTGATTGCTGAACATCATGTTCTGCTGCTGCTGCTGTTGCTGCTCCTGAGATGGAGGGCTGCTCTGGATAGCAACAATCGAATGCTGAGGCTGGAAGATGGCTCCTTGTTGGTTCTGAGGGATGGAGCTGGACTGGATGGAGCCCAACGACACTTGGGACTGAAACAAACCCTGCTGAGCAGGCTGAGTCTGGGGCTGCTCCTGAGGAAGCATGGAGCTTTGGATATGAGAGATCTGTGTCTGCTGCTGGAAAGAAGTCTGCTGTTCAGTGTTTGTCGCTGTCTGAAGAGGAGAAATGGGATTTGGGCTTGTGAAGAATGACATCTGCTCTTCCTGAGTGGCAGGGTTGCTCATGGAACTCTGGGAAAGGAACATGTTGGCAGACTGCTGGTCTTGAGGCACCGAGGAGCTCTGCAAGACACCCATGGCATTCTGTGAGTGGAACATTGGGGGCTGCAGTTGGTCAGAAGAATTAGTGTTGGTCTGGTTGTGGACAATGGAATTTGAGCTATGAAAAAGGGATCCTTGCGTTTCCTGGGATATGTTCTGAGTGTCACCAATAGGGTTCTGAGAGTGGAAAAGCTGAGCTTGTGAATGTGGAGACTGTTGGATGAAGCTTCCCGACTGAATTGACATCATTTCTCCACCTTGCTGGAACAGACCCCCGCCCTGCTGCTGCGTCCCACTGGCCTGGACACTCATCATGGTCTTGGTAGAAGAGAAGAGATTAACCTGGGACTGACTTTCCCCACTGTGCTGCATCTGAACCATGGTTTGAAACACAGAGCTCTGCATCTGTTTGCTCTGCCCCGAGGCCTCTTCTCCCTCTGCAGAGCTCGAGGGCTGGAACATGGCAGGGCCGTTGTTGGAGACCGGCTGCTGCGCAGGGGCGGCCGCCTCGCCGCCGGACACCCCCGGGGACGAGGAGAACAGCTCACACTGCATCTGCATGTCTTCACTGGTGGACAACCCACCCATCATGTGAGACGCCTGCTGGTACACGGGGGACTGCTGCAGGGCTCCGTTCCCCGCCGTGGTGGAGGAGAACAGATCCGACTGCATCTGCGTGGCTGCCTGGCACATGTTCTGCTGCATCCCCATCACCATGGCTGCCGACGTCTCCATGGCCTGCTGCTGCTGCTGCTGCTGCTGCTGCTGGTTGGACAGGGCACCTTCAGGTTGGGAGTGAACGTTCTCAGCTCGTCCAGGCAAAAGGTTCTCTGGTCTGGAATGGACAGCTGTGTCTGAGGAGGAAAACATCCCGGGGTTTACGCTGTTCTGGATCTGGCTGACCTGCTGAAAGATATCTGCGTTCAGCTGATCTTGGACATCCTCGCTGCTGTCTGAGCCCGAAAACAATACCGAAGATAACTGCTGCTGAGCTTCCAGAACCTGCTGCACCAAGTCAACGTTCCTGTTGCTGCCCGTGGCTGTGTTGGTGGGGAAGTTCCCAGCCTGGAGCTGCTGGATGGTGTTCTGGAGCTGACTCACGCCGCTGGCCGACGAGAAGATGCTGGAGGAAATCTGCTGCTGCAGGGCCTGGGCCGGCTCTGAGAGCGTCGGCTGCTGCTGCTGTGAGGCATCAGTCAGCTGTGACAGAGTCACCACTGTGCCATCCGACTGCAGCACCTCCCTGGGCTGAGAATCCCTTGTCTGGAACTGTGCAGCCTGCTGCAGCAGGGCATCACTGTTCTGCAGCTGGCCCGGGGTGGACACTGCGGAGAAGCTGCCAGGCTGGGAAATATCCTGTGTTTGGATCGTGCTCAGGGTCTCTGGGTTGTACACCTTGGGCTGGATTTGCTGCTGGTTTTCACTTTCAGAAGGTAAATGGGAAGCAGAAGTTGATATGCCAGACATGCTGTTTTCCAATGTCTGCTGAGTTGGTCCAACCACGTTTGAAGCCTGAAAAGATCAAGACATTCAGTAATTTATAAACTTACTGAGGTTATGCTATAATACAAATATAATATATCTAATACAATTTCCCAACATCCCCTGTGTCCAAGGAAGAGACATGTGAGATGTGAAACCCAGACACACCCAAACCAACAAGTAAATGATTAGCAGTGGAAATGCTACTTCAAGGATGGAATCACAGCACGATTTAATGAAAGCAATGCTAAGAACTGATTAAAAGAATATTCTTAGAGTAATTTACTAGTTCTGTGTCACATGATAAAAATCCCCAACATAGGGTCACTAACCTGCGTGCAGGAACCAGATGAGACATTGAAGGAAATTGTCTGTTTTACTCATGCTCTGTGACTGTTTTGCCCAGACTGATCCTGGACATGGCACTTTCCCTGTTATTCACTACTAAAGCATGGGCCAAGGAGCAGATGTAACTCAGAGTCTGAAAGCTGCTCAGCCCCCACCAAACTCTCCTGGAACACAGAGGGAGAGCATTTTTGTGCACTTACTTCCATTGGAGCCACATCTTCGTTCTTGATCATACTGCTTGGCATGAGTGGAGTTATCAAGGCACTAGGAAGAATGTTCACCTTCTCCAGGTTACAGCCCGTGGCCTTCACTGCTGCAGCCACAAACAGAACAAGAATAAGAGGGGCAATGCTAAAACCCATCGTTCCATAACTCCCTTTAAGTAAATTAAAGAATTACTCTTCAACGTAAAGCAACAGATCTCCACACCCTAAGCAAATTTAAATCTTACAGTAATGTGGCTGTAAAATTTCTGCACGTGTGTAGAGAGTAAGGAAGGACAGAACAGACCAAGTACATACAGCAAACAAACTTCTCTGACCTCTGGTTCAGAGTCAGCCTGGAGCAGAACAGGTACAGGAATGAAGCAGCAAAGAGGAGCTGACACAGAAACCCCCAGGAGAAGGTAAATTCAGATTTATTGCATACATTAACTGAGGACATGAAGGAACAGCAACAGCACGTTGTGTTCTGAGGAGCAGCAGCTGCTCTCCTGGAGCAGTTGGAATCTTCCCTCAGTTAAGCTCCACACTAAATCAGCTGTATATTAGCTTATGTATTTGCTTAAATTAACACCACAGAGTTTCTAACTTTTGTACTAACTGCAATCCTAGGCTTCTTTTTTATTCTTCACTTGCAAACATACTAACATACTAAATAAAGATTAGCCTGCACAGCCTAATGCATGAAAAACGGGGGAAAAAAATTAGCATTATTTTTTGCAAGCTTTTTGTTCTATATTAGCTTGAACTAAAATATACTGATAGGAATACTGCTGTAAAGGAAAAGTTTCAGAGTCAGAAAACAAACCTCCCTGTAAGAATAGGGGCCAGATTTTATAAGCACAGACTTATCACAGGATGTCTGATTCATTTCACCAAATCTGGGTAGGAATTCATAGTTAAATTATTAAGAACACTGATAAGAATCAATTTAGTACCTTTTATAGCCTCTTCAAAAGAACAATGTTGGGCTGGGCTGGAGATTTCCTTCTTCACATTAACATTCAGAGTCCCAGCTGCCGAGACAAAACACATTGAGAACTTCCTAACGTTAAATCAGCAAACAAGCCAAAAAAACACAAAGCAAACCAAAACAATTCCTTATAGCTTAAAGAAATTCAGGTTCTTTGAAACCCACACAAACCTTTGCACTGTCTATTGTGATACAGATAAATAAATAAACTAAAATACATGAAGTGGGCAAATTGCAGCTTTCCTCAGGATAAAGCCTGGTGGGATTTCTTGGTTTATTTGGTGCATTGTATGGGATATGTTGATTTTTTTTTATCCTGCTCAGCTTCATTTTGATCCTCAAACTAGAAATGGATGCTGCTATATAAGAAGACTGTCACAAGACAGCTGGAATTTGAGGTACTTGGCACGTAAATGAGAAAAGCAAAGCCTCTAGATTTTATTATTAACCGAGCAACATTTGCCAGCAAGAGGGGTTTGGAAAGATCCACGTTACTCAACATTCCTACTGCATGGACTGAAGGCTGTGGAGAAGTGGTGAGCAGGTGAAATCCTCCCCCAGTACCCCCCAGACCTGGCTCTGGAGTGTAGGTGAAGGGCTGCACGTCGTGAGATCTCCCAGCGTTGGTCACCACGTATATTCCCACAGAGACAGCTGAGGTGATTTGCTGGTCGTGATATGGTGGCACCTTCACAATAAGGTGATTCTGCAAGGCAAAAGGATCACATTTTATTACTACTGATCTTAATTCTACCTGCTTACATCAAAAGAGAGAAACAGGCTGATACAGCACCACAGAACCCCAAGGCAATGCACATGTGGGATACTGCCCTCAGAGGTGGGACCAGGATGGCACCTTCCTGACACCATCTGCAGCCAAAGAGTCATTAATGACACTTACTTGTATCAAAAAGATTAAATATTTTGTAACACATTTCAAAGTGGAACAAAAATTCAGCCAGCTATAAAGACTATGCTGTAAATACAATCTCCTTCCGTGGAGAACTGCTGGGAAAACTGAATGAGGCCTTTTAATTCCATTGGATATAAGGGCAAAGACCTGCTCAACAAACCTACTGTGGGATCCAAGCTCCCAGTCAGAAACTGAACAACTATGCTGGTGTAAACCCAAAATTGTATTCTACCAGATTCACAACAGACCTTACGTGAAGAAAATTAGTATTATTTCTAGAAATGCACAGAAAGAGGGACAGGCTTGATTCATTTTTCTTTGGAAACAGAGTCAGTGCATTTTTTAAATTAAAATGCAATGTTAACAAGAGTAATAATAATAATAATAATAGCAGTAGTAGTGATAATAGTAATACAGAAGTACCTGATGAAACAATTCCATGTCAATTTCAGCTTCTGCCTTCCATGAATTCTCATCTAAATGAAAATTAAAAAGCCTAAATTATTGCACATCCTGTGGAGCAGCTTATTTTAGTGCCTTTGCCTCTGCTCCTCAGTTTGCTCTCCACGACTGAGCTCTGCCCAGCAGTGAAACCCTGACCCCAGGCTCTGCTCAGCACCCCAAGCCAGCACTGCTTTCACACTAACCGGAAACATTCTCTTGGAAAATCACTTTTGTTCCCTTTAGGAAGTTCTTGCCAATCAGAAAAACTTCCTCTTCACCCTTCACTGAACAGCTGTGGAGACTTTTCTTTAGGATCTCTGGGACTCCCGCTGGCTGAGCTGCAAGAGAAAAAACAGAGTCTGGAATCAAGAAAATCTCAACATCCAAACCAAACCACTTTTATTTACAGGGGTATGAAGGAAAAACTAAAACTCCTGAGCTTCTTTCTTTATCATGTATTTCATGACAAACTCTTCAGAATATAACCATTTCTATTATTTCCTCACTAAATGTAATGAGCTCACAGAAGTCACACTTAGCTCAATGATCCACTAATAATCTTATTCCTTTTTTCCTGCACTTATTAAATCTTCAAGTCAAAACTCCCAGTGTTGGAGCCAAAGCTCAGCAAGCGCTCAGAAGAGAAGGAAATGTGGTTCTGTAATTCCCTGGAGTAGAGTGAATTCCAGAGGCATGAGCCCTTAGACACACCTGAAGCCTACCTGCAAATCCAGCCTCTGGGTCATAAAACTATTTTTTTTTTGTGAAGCTTATTTTGTTCTGCTCTGCAAAAGAGGAGAAGGAGTAATTCTCCTATGGCCTGGGGGGCTTTGCACAGTTTTTTTACATGACACAATTTTCAGAGGTGCAAGAACTAACCCAGGGCTTGGAGCATCCTGGTGTCTGCTGGTCCCTGGCAGGGGATGGAATGGGATGGGACTTCAAGAATCCTTCCAAATCCTTGCAAGACTCACATCTCTGGAGTTAGGAATTTTAGCAGTTTGAATCAAATAAACAAGCCGAGAGGATGTGGTTTTACAGACACACATCCCTGGATGCCCCTGTGCCAGAGCTCCAGATGATGATTTGTATCATTCTTACCATGAACTGTCATTGCTGCAAACCCTTCCTATTCTTCTTAAACCTTAAACCAAACAGGACCACATCTGCTAAATGCAAATGAGCACTGCAGACAATTTAAACAGAGATACACTTTAAAACAATGTGCTTTGACACATGTAATATAAAATAATTCCAGTTTCTAATGAAGGTTCCTCAACCACCTTTTCTCCTCACCACAGCTCCCCAGGGCATACACCCAGACTCGTGCTTCTGCACTTGCCTGGCCCACTTTGAGTGTTTAATAACAATATTCTCTGGGCTTACTACACAGCAGAACATACATCCTGTACCACTCCAAATTATTTAATGACCTTTCAGAAAGGATTTTTCTACAACTCTGGCTGTGGGTTCCCAGGCAACCGTTACGCAACGACTGAATATGCTCAAGGCACATGAAAAGAGTAACTGGATTTAGGTTTGCTAACAACTTAACAAAGCCTATTTAAAACACAGCCCTTAAATAAAGAGCCTGCAGCTCCTTAATGCCTTTTCTATGGTTTCAGGAACATTATAAAACATAACGTAAAAAGGCTCTGATGAGTGGAAATGCAAACCTCACATTGCACATCTGTACTAAGGGTTACGGAGCAAAGCAACTCGGTGTGATGTGATTGAGGAGACGGTTTATATTCAATAAACAACACATTTCATGCCATTTTGATCAGCCAGAACCCATGTGCCAGCACTAGTTGCTTGGCCAAGCTCTCCTGCAAGTCCCTGTAGCTTTGGCCTAAGTTAAGACAGAAGCACAGAGTCTTGGAAGGAGCCTCAGGAATTCCCCTCTCGACCTTCACACCACAATCAGCTTTAACCACATATTCCCCAAAGAATCAAGTCTGACCACACTATTTTGTTACTGTGATCTAAGACTTCCAGCAGCGGAGACACTGGAGAATTCCTGGACAATCTCTTAGCAACTTACACAATTGAGAATATTTTCTTAGCAAGTGATCAAACCCCAGCCTGCCAAAAAACAAACCAATTTACTCTTTGCATCAAATATTGCTTTTTTTTAGCTCAACAACCTATTTTAAAATCAGGCTCTAAATGTTTCATCTCAGACTCTCAGCTTCTACTCATAATAGCAAGTTTAGAACTGTTAAAGAAAACATCAGGTGACTTCCACTCCCTTTTCTTCTATGGGTGAAATAATTTCATCTCTAACCAGAAAGTTACAAACAAAAGAGATACAGGAATGGCTTTGAGATTTTATAGAAAATGTTTCTATCTTAAATCTGAAAATTAAAATCAGACACTCCATTACAGTGAGACACCACCATGGTCTCCTGACTGGAATGGAGCTCTAAAGATAACTGTATTTCTAAAAAATAACCCCCAAAAATCCTTTTCATACCATGAAAAGTGCACAATACAAATGCCCAGCAGCTTCCCCACTCTTTCCATGCACAGACAAAGCTCTCCATCTCATTCATCAAGGATAGGAATGGAACAAGATGCACTTTAAGGTCCCTTCCAGCCCAAACCATTCCATGATTCCACAATCCCCTTTTCCCTGTTGGTCAGTGGAACCTCCCCAGCCAAGGCAGCCATCTGTTCTTGTGCTAAACAGAGCAGTTTAATAAAGAGCTATAAAAAGTTTTGTTCTTGCACTGAACCAGAAGAGATTCAGCCTCTGGCCCACACAAGGACCACAGCTGAGAGAGCCAGGCTTGCTGACTTACTGCAAGTCCTGGCTAGCACTGAAAGCTGAGGCATGAATGTGACAATACACAAGAGACTGAAAGTACTAACAGTCATTTTTCAAAGCAATCACAACAAAAATAGTGACATTTCAGGAGGCAAAAATTCATCGAACAGAAGATCAGCAATTGTATAACTATATTTCAATAATGGACAATAATTTTAACTAATATCCCACCACAAAAAAAAAAATCAATCCACTTGATTTTAGCTACAGCAATTCTGAAATTATCACAGATTAACACAGGGTTGTTTTTTTACCCCCCCAAGGCATTTTCACAGCATCACAGCATCATTTAGGTTGGAAAAGACCTTTGAGACCATCCAGTCCCAGGTGTGCCCCATCCCCATCCTGTCCCCAGCTCAGAGCACCAAGTGCCACCTCCAGGGATGGGGACTCCAGAGCTCCCTGGGCAGCCCCTGCCAAGGCCTGAGCGCCCTTTCCATGCCAAGATCACCCCAAAACCCAGAGCCCTGTGCTGTGAGCTCCTTGGTTTGACACTCACTGCACAGAATTGGGGAAGAAGGCGTCTGCAGGGTCAGGGTGGAGCCGTCCTTGCGCGTGATGTTGACGCGAAAGACGAGCCGAGCGCGGGTGCTTTTCTTCTTGGAGCCAGCAATCCCTATCCTGGCTTCCACATCAGCATTCCTCAGCTTCAGGATTCCCACACAATCAACCCTAACAACACAAAACACAGCAGAATTCCACAGTTTAGTAAGTGCAGCATCTTCAACAATCTCCCAAGTAGTTTCATAAGCCAAAGTCAAAAGCCTTGAGGTAATTATGGAAATGTTATTGGATTTCTTTTTATTTACATGAAATCTATGACCTTCTTCAAGTTTTCATTCAACCCTGCCTAATTTGGATGATGAATCATGGCAGAAAGGCATATGAAAGCATGAATAAAACAGAAAATGCAACATAATTCTGTTAAGCATTCAATTTAGAATCACAGCTCTTCATTCTTCCATCCCCAGGGCGAGATCTGTGTTTGCAGGATTATTGCTTCAAAATATTCTGCATTCACTTAAAGAAAGCAGGAGTAGAAAAAAACTTACTGTAGTCATATTATTTATGTTCAGTGGGACTTGGAAGTGACAGATAAGTCCTCCCATAAGTGTGATCCTAGGGGAGATGTACAGGGCCAGGTGAGTGATGCAGTGCTGGCTTTCAGACAGGCTCCATGCAAAATGATTTAAAGCAAAAAAAAAAAAAAAAACAAAAAAAAAAAAAACCCAGCCAAAAAACCCAAGAACAGTAGAATTAATCACAGCCTTGTGTGTTAAATAGAAGAATATTGCAATTCACACAGGATGCTGGGCTCTGTGTCTCCCAAAAGCACAGGGACCACCTGGTATCTCCTTTGAGTACACTGAATTGCCAAGCAAGAGCCGAGGAGCAGACTGCCAAGATGTTCCAACTTGAACTATAACCCATCCAATGGAAGAAGGAAATCGGCTCCCAAACCCAAGCCAATAAAGGAAAATACTCCTGGGCAGAGCTACTCACGCCAGTGTCATGTTGTTGCTTGGGTCCAGCCCCACCTCGATGACAGTGGTGCCCTCGATGTCCACCTCCTTGCAGGGTGTGGTGTTCCTGCCCGTCACCCTGCAGGCCTGGTAGAACCCGTGGGGCTTCACGCGCCCGGAGTCGTTGCCCACGAACACCTGCAGCACCACGGGCTCGTTGTGGCCTTCCAGCTGCAACACGCCAGGCAGGCAGTTAGCACAGGAACCACTGCTTTAGCTGTTGTTAGTAATGTTTAGTTTCTAAACCAGCCTGAATCCTTGTCTGCCTTCAGACAGAATTACCCCAACTGCGACTCCCGTGTCTCTAACGCCCTCCTGCTCTCACCCCAACTGGGACTATTCCCCTGTCTCTTCCCAGGATTCTCCTTCCTCCCCCGCAGCACCTACATCCACCAGTCAGCCAAGAAAGAGAACATTTCCTGGGGCTGATTCCAGAGGTGAAGAGGTTCTGCTGATCAATATGTGTGCCTCCACTGGCATTCCAGGACCCTACCTTCAAGCTAGATGCATTTTGAAATCCTTGTGAAACCAGATTAGAATTGCCCAATACTTGCAAAAACCCTCAAGGAGTTGGAATAGGATGAAAGGCAAGCAGAGGGAGAAATGGGATGACTGAATGGGCATAAGCCCAGCTTTTCTTCAGACACCAAAATAAAAATTAAAAATGGTAACCTGACATCTCCTACTTAAAAGGTAACATGGTCAGGATTCACTGAAACACTTCAAAAGTAAGAGCTGGTCAGACATTTTAACCTCCTCCTGCAACACCATGTGCAAGACATAATTAAACTAGAACATGTCAGTGAAAAATATATTCGTTTTTGTAACATCAACACCCTGGCATGAAATGGTTTGTGTCCTCTTAATTCTTTTTTTTTATTAGTGGGATCCCACTGGTGACACAGAAAATACTCTGAGGTAAAAGAAGTCCTGAAGTAAACCTAGACATTGCATTACAAAGGAAATTCTCCCTCTTTTTAGGAAATAGTTAAGAAAAATACTCCAAATGAAAAGAAACATTAGATTGTTGCCAAATTCCCAGGCCAGAGATGGAAATTCCTTGCCAGAGCATTCTAGGAGATAAAATGAGTATTTTAGTGTTTCCACTGAGACTCAGTTGTTGCTTAAGGATTTCTGGGTACTCTGGGTATTGTTTTTTGTCCCAGGCCTGAAAGCCCAGGCAACACCTACAGCTTCAATTTTAGTAGTGAGGAGATGCAAATGAGAGCAGAATCCTCTGGAAAATCTCTTGTGGGATTATTCTCTGACACACTTAAAAAATGTAGTTCTGAAGTTTGCAGCAAGTTTGAATAAAGGAAAAAACCAAAACAAACCAGCAAACACTGATAAGATCATTGTGTGCTCATGTCCAAGAGGAGCAAATAGCAAATGTGACTGTCAGAGATGAGCAAAGCCCCAAGATCTCTGGAGGTGGCCCAGCACAGGCACCCACATGGGAACCACAGGTACAGCTCACAACGAAGGGCTCAACAGCCAGTGCCTGGATTAAGGCTTGGTTATACAATTTTAACGTTGCATACTGATCGTAGACTCGAGCTCTAAGTCATCCAGAACAACAGAGTTTTATTTAAATGGTCACTGAACCTGCTTCTCCTCCTCCAGGCCTGTGTCAGGGCCACGCTCCTGAGCCGCTCCCAAACACCAGATCTCTGCTGAGCACCAACATCTTTATACTGCTCTTCCCCACCTTTAAACTCCACAAACAAAACAATAAAACCCCTTGTCTGTAACATGGGTTTTTTTTCCCACTAGCTCAGATTTCCTGAAGATTCACTGACTCATTTGTCTGTCCAGCCCTGGCAGAGTTTTATCTGCAGGGTATGAACTCCTCTGCCTACTGGTAAAGCAAACTGAAACTTCCAGGAATTCAGAAACATGAGACTCTTCCAAAGAGAATTTTCACTGATGGATGCTAAAGGGTAACTGGGAAAGGAGTTAAAAGGAAATTCAGATGAACAAAGGCCCATTAAGAAAATCCACATAAATGAGCACTAAATCCCCATAGCAACAGGCCGATATGAATGGATTCTTTTCTTATGAAACTTTACTGGAGTTCTGCATTGCTCAGGAGGACTGAGTGAAGGGCTGCTGGCATTCCTAACACTGCTGAACAGGACTTTGAAGATAAGCCTATTTCTGTATTCTCTTAGCAGCAGTCAGTACAAATTTTAAGGGTTGTGTCACAAACAAACATCTCCCTGTGGACCTGCTAAGTTAGTTTGGGTTGAGAACTACTTTGCTGCTTTCTCAAAGTGACATAACTAAGAAAAACCACAAAATTAAATGTCTTTCACCCTCCTTATCTATGTGATAACTAACCTAGCTGTCTCCTCGCTCAACCTGCTGGCCACACCCCTCCCAGTATGCCCAGTATGCCATTTGCCATGGTGCCAGTACGGTGCTGGCCCGGACTCAGTTCTCTGGTGACTCTCATAATCACTTGTGGGAGGATATTTGACATCAGTTCATCAGTTCTTCTGTTTGTCACCCTAAGTCAAGGCTAGCCTTGCTCCTGGGAAGCCTCTCTACCATTTCCATTAGGAAACCTTCCCAAGCAAGTCCTCGAGTTCTCCAATTGCTCTCCCCAGGCTACACAGGGAAGAAACAAGATCAGCAAATTCCCACTCTGGGCATTTGTGTGCAATCCCTGGAGGATAGCCTGTCTTCCTTCCTGAGCAGAAATGCCAAAGAATTCTTTGTAACCTTCTTGTGTTTCTCCTCAGAGCAAGAGGCCTTCAGCACCTGAATTTTAAGGCATTGAAGTCCATAGAAGAAACACTCTGCCACTGTCAAGCATGCACATAAATGCTGCCTCTTTCCTTGCCCCCATTCTCCAGGTCTAATCCACATCTACCTCTACCACCTCCATCTGTACACACTGAGCAGTACAACCTGTAAAACACACCTCAGGGAGATCTCCATGACTCATTTGAAAGACACTGTATATGTCAACTCAGATACTGCTGAATTAAAAACAAGAACAAAAACCACCAAGCAATAAAAAAAAATTATAAAAAAGAAAAAACACCAAAAAACCCCAACAAAATAAAAATATCCCCCTTGTAATTTTTTTTTTTTAATGAAACCTGGTTTTATGTCTTTACTACCACTGGACAAAGATGTCCCACTGTCACCAGCCATCAAACAGCTAGAGCATTTCACTATCCCACTTCTGTAGGTATGGAATGTGTCTGTATTCACACAGACCATGGAACTGCAGCCTATCAGAACATGCAGCCCAGATTTTATATCCCTGCCCTGGCACACAGCTTCCTTCCTGCAGTAACTCTGTGATGCCAGTAAGACTCGTGACCTGCAAGAAGAGCCCCAGTCCAACCCCTCCAGCCCAGAGACTGCAAAGCCTGCTCCCTTCACCACTCCAGAGCTCCTGAACTGCAGCTGCCCTGCCCCTGGGGCAGCCCTGGGCAGGCAGTGCCCGTGTCCCCAGCCTACCTTCACAGTGGGAAAGCCCTGCTGTGTCCGGTCCTTGACGGAGCCCCGGCTGCCCTCGGTCAGGTACCGAGCCCTGTGCTGGGTCTCCGGCTGCACCATGATCTTCAGCTCCTTCCCCTCACTCTTAGTCGGGTACTGACCACACAACATTGGGGTCTTCTTCCCTCCAGCTCCCTTCTGGTTCTCTGATGCTCTGAGAAGTCAAAACACACCATCAGGAAGATGTTAGAAGCAGCTCCTCAGTAAAAACGCTCCAAATCACAGAAAAGCTAAAAAGGCAAAGAGCGCGTGTTAACGGATGGAAGATTTGTAGCTGAGAGCAAACTTTGGAATTCTCTTTCTGCCAGAGGAGACCTGCAGGATGAAGAGGAATGGTGCTTCCCTGCCTCCTTCATCCACAGCATGGGAACTGATTTCAGAGAGCAAACATAAAGGAAAGGGAAAGCAATTAGCATTAAACGATGTTAACGAACAGAAGGCGGCTCATAACCTGCTTTTTCAGAGTCTATGACACAGCCTGAACAAGCTGTTTTGCTGCTGTGACAAACACACACATACACACACACTGGATGGATTTAAGGTTAAATGACACTTCTTTAAGCAGGAAAATAGCCTCATGCCTGTCCCCACCTCAACTTGTATATCCATGCAAACTCCAGCTCCGATTTCTGTCTGAACAGATTGACCAATTTATGCTAAAACCCAATTAGTTATTGTAAAAGCTCTGGCATAATTGCACCAATGTCAAATCAGCATATGCACAAGGCCTTCTTTCCAGGTGCTTTCCAGAAGATGTAGTGGCTTGTTCTCAGTTCCATAATTAAAACCAGGATGAAGGAGCCCTCCCAAGTCTAGCAACACATGAGACATTTTGTGTTACCTTTAGAGCACAATGGGAAATAACCCTCAGTCCTACTCAGATCAGGATTTAATAATGAACCTGAAGTCCAAGACAACTCCTTTCCCACTAGGAAATGTGAATGTGCCACAGTACATGGTGCAGGCAGGAAAAGGGCTCCATGATTCATGCAAATGTCATATTCTTTCTTCCTAGCAAAACATGGTTTCTAACAGCTAATGCCTGGGAAGAAAGCAGTTTTAAATACCAGATGTGGACTGCTTAAAAAACAAATCCCGTTTCAACGTGCAAGTTACTGAAGTAATTTATTCAGGATTTTTTCCTTCTCAAAAAGGGTGAAAACTGTTTGGTTTTTTGTTTGAAAATTGTTCACTGGGAGCTTTGCCACTGCGTGAGGCTCTCACTGATCTGGGGTGAGCCAGCTTTTCTCAACTACCAGGTGACAAATACAATGCACACCTTTCCTAGAGCTCCTGCTGTGCACAGAGCAGCCCCTGGACACAGCACATGCCCCTGATTCCAGCCCTGCTCTGCTCCTTTTCCTGCCCAGGAAAGGTTGGGCACTTTGTCCCCCCAGCCCACCTCATCTCACAGCCCTGAGAGCCACAGAATCACAGCACAGTGTGGGCTGGGAGAGACCTTTAAAGATCATCCAGTCCCACCTCTGCCATGGCTAGGGACACCTTCTGCTACCACAGGTTGCTCCAAGCCCCAGTGTCCAACCTGGCCTTGGACACTTTCCAGGGATGGGGCAGCCACAGCTGCTCTGGAGGGTGCCAGGGCCTCAGGAAGTAAAAAACTTTCTCCTTTGATCTACACTAAATTAACCCTCTTTTAGTTTAAAACCATCACTCTCGGCCTAATGCAAGAGGTCCTATTTGCCACACTCTTGTTTCCATTAAGCCTTCCAAAACCTTTCACTACACAGAAAAAAAGGGTTAAAACAGATAGAGTTGGTGCTTTGGATATTTCCATTCCCATTTTCTGACCATGAAGGTTAAGCACTTCACTGTGGACAGCCCAGCCATTGCCCTGGCTGCCTTCCATACTCATCCTCAACCAGCACCCAGCAGAGGCAGGAACTAGATGAAAACTAGCATAAAACCCTGCAGAGTAATAACATTACCATCTTACAATAAAACTATCTTCTGGAGGCAATTTAAAGCCTTCACCAGAACCTCTCAGTGGTTTTTCTCCTCAGAATATGAGGATGAATTACTTAATACATCCTTTCAATAAATGAATTAATTTTAATTCAGTTTATTAATATTGCAAATATTCACGCCTGTACATTTCATATGCACACATTTATTAATCTGATTGTTACCAGACAAAATATCCTCCAATCTAGCATTTCTCTTTTTTTTAAAGGGATAAATGTAAGTGGTAAATCCTATGAATCTGCTCGAACAGATGTCCTGGTCCTGCTCTGCCATCAGGGCTGCTCACAGGGCAGACCTGAAAGTGAAAGTGAGACCTGGGAAACCTGAGTGTCTGCCCTGAATCACCACCAATTCATCCACTTTTAAAAAGGCTTTCACAAATTCCAAGTTTCCACTTGGAATATATTCTTTCTCTTCCTGGCTTTTAGCAACAACTGTCTCTTTAGGGGCAAATGCCATTTCCATTCACCACGGAGCATGGCAGCTTTCCTTGCTCTTTTCTTTAAGCCAAAAGTAAATGAACTCCCCTGGCTGAGCTCCACCAGGCTGGGAGGTTTAAAAAACTCCAGTCACGACGGTGACCCAGATTTGTAAGGCCAAATCTCCATATTCCAATGGCAAAATTAAGTTTTCTAAGATCTTGGCCACTTCTTATCCCAGAGCATTAATTTCCAAGGACGGTTCTGTTACCTGGGAGTTTTCCTGCAGTTCAGTCTGGCCTGTGACACGTAAGGAAAAATATTCCACCTTCTTCCCCTCTGCATTCACAGAACCCACGGATTTCCCTGGTCAGCCCAGCGTTTTTGGGGAAGTCTTGTTCTGGTTTTAGACCGAGATCTCACATATTCTTTCAGAGTTTACAAAACCTCCCTGAGATCACACTTACAGTGGCACAGAGTTCTTGTCTTTCCATAAAACCTTTCTCTCTGGAAGGGCAAGCCTGGTCCCTCAGAGCTGGGGGAGGCACTTGCCTCATTCCAAGCTGCCCAGGGTCTACCAGGTTCTAAAATTTTACTTTATTACCACCAATTTTGGGTGGTGAAAACCCCGAGGCCGGAGGCCACCATGCCCAGGAAGCAGCAGCACACTCAGGACATGTTCTCAGAACTGCTTTTCACAGCAAAATTTTAAGTATGGAACTGCACTGACCCTGGGAATACAGACTCCAGGCTCTTTCCCTTTGGGATATGAGAAGTTCATCATCTTTGCCATCAGTCAAATTTTAATATTCACCGTTGCTGTGATGAACGTCAGAACGTACTGCAAGCACAGACATAAAAGTGAAACCAAAATGCACTCCTGCCCCCAAAAAAGCCCAAAAATAAAAGAGCCAAATCTATCCATTTGACCATTTAAAAAGTACTGAAGAAGCAACAAGTTAAAAAATAAAATAAAAGAAGAAATGTATCAACACACTCTTGCAAACTGATGGAATTGTCCTCTTTAAGCAGCTACTGGAATGCATTTAGTGAACAGTGTGAAGTGAGAGATGAGGGGCCACCACCCAGGCGTGCCCACGCAGACACACGCACACGACCCAGAAGCACAGAGAGAAACAGCATTAGAGATTTATTTCTGAAAAAATCAAATACAGAAGTGAATTCACAAGGAAAAACCAAAAACTGGTTCACCATATTGTCTTAACATTTCATAAAAAAGTAAAGCAAGCGAGAATTTAAATTGTGAGAAATCTTAATGAGATATTAACTGTTAGCTTCTACTCCAATCCCTATCTCTATTTGACAAATAGAGCAGCAGGTGAAGTGTACAGACTGAAATCCTCACATAAAATCCTGCAAAAAAACATTCAGGGTGCACCAACTCCACTTGGCCTTTCTTTTTAACTACATTTTCACTGCCATTTTATAAATGGAATTGTGTGGCCTTTTGGGAATTTCACTTAAAGAACAGATGAGTTCATCAGCGCTGCATTTAATTGCTGTAGGAAAGTTTAGCTTTATCTTCTAAATAAAGATTAACAAGTCTAATGAGAGCTTATCACAGACTCATGGAGTGGTTTGTGTTGAAAGGGACCTTCGAGAGATCCAGTTCCACCTTCTGCCATGGGCAGGGACACCTTCCACTAGCCCAGGTTGCTCCAAGCTGGCCCTTGGACACTTCCAGGGATGGGGCAGCCACAATTTCTGGGCGTTGGAAGAACTTATCCTGGGCTAGGACATGACAAGGACAGCAGAGAAGGGAGGGCTTTATGTGAGAACCTAAGCAGAACATTTGCCGGGGCACGGGGGCACTTTTATTCGTTTGGGTTTACGTATGGAGATAGAATGTTTTTCCTTTTTTTTTTTAAAAAAAAAAGAGAAAAAAAAAAAAAAAAAAAGCAGATACCAACCCATTTCCTGCTTTTGAGTTGCTTTTGCTGTCCGTGCTGAGCTGAGAAAGGACATAGTGAGGCGCTTTGGCACTGTCGGCATCAAAGATATCCATGTTGGACTCTTCGCAATCTCGGCGTTTGATCCCTGGCCTCTGCTTTGGGTTGCGCTTGCGCGATTTACGTGGCACCTCAGTGTTATCATTGTAGGAACTGGTACTCATGTTACTGAAGTTGGAGGGTGAATCCTCCATCCACATACTGCAGCTCTGTTCTGACTCCAATCCACAGCCCTCATCCTGGCAGGACATCCGGCTGTTGTCCAGCAAGTCCTCGGGTGGTGGCGAGATGTACAGGACTGTGTGGCGCTTCGGCGTGGCCGGGTGCTGCTGGGCTGTGGCACTGGTTATCTGCTGCTCACTTACCCCTCGGGTACTTACCCCCACGGCCGCGGAGCAGCTCTCCACTTGCATAGCCTTGCTGTCGGTGACTGAGGTAGAGTAAATGGTAGGGCTGGAAGAGGTGGTAAAGGAGCTGCAAGCACCGCCCATGGAGGAAGAGGAGGGAGCTGAAGAAGCATCTGCGGTGTACAATTCACAAGTAAATACAGGACCCGTGGCGGGGCGTGCGCTGGCTATAGCAGTCCCAGTGAGATCGAGGGGATTTAGGAACCGATTGCTTTTCTCCCCCGAGAAATGGTTGGAATTTGGTTCGGTTTTTGGAATGGAAGTGCTTAAAGCAATACGGCCTAGCCAATGCTTTGGAAATGTCCAAACAAGTCTTAGCACCGCTGGAATCCAATTTTTTTACGGCTTAATGTTAATTCATACAAATGGCTGCGAGTAAACAGAGCTTTCATTGCCTCAGCTGGACTAATTATTGGTGTAGAAGCCATTTCATCTAAAATAGCCCCAAAGCAAAGTGCTTATAATCCACATTCAATGCCAATTAAACAATTTATTGTTGGAAATTTTAATTTTTTTTTTTTTTTTTTTTTTTTTTTTTTTTTTGAAAATGATGGGACTGTGCTTAGCCACAAAATATTAAAATAAGTTTCTAACCTATGAAGCAGAGAACTACAGGTCATTTTTAATGCAGACACTCCCTGCTTCAGAGGCAAATCCTGGAATAAAAATATGAGAAAATAAATGAGAAAAAGAGCTGCTGATTATTCCATCATAAATGAGAAATAAAATATAAAATCAACTGAGTTGGTAGGCAAAATGGAACTGGTATCAGTCACTATGAGTGAGCTGTTGATTTTGAAGGTTCAAAACAGGGATGAAAGCTCTGTGTTGGAGACACACTGATCCAAGGACTGGGAATTTCTGTAATTTCACTTGTTCAGTCACTGGGACCAATTTCTCTCAGACTTTACTGGTCTCTTCCACAGGGACAGCTTGGGACAGACCTCTGAAAAATTCACATTAAACAGGAGATTTCCAACACTGTGACTGCGATTTCTGCAGAGGTCCCAGAGCTCAATTTGGTTTAGAAACATGAAAATTATTAAATTAAAATCTTCAACCCCTGAAGATTTCTGGAGAACACCACAATCGTTGCCACTGAAGAATTTTAATGGACAAATCAAGGGAATATGCAAGTTAAATATCCCAGGGGAACAGGCCATGCAAACATATGCATTTATTTCAATCAGCTGTAGCTCATTGAGGAATAACTGAATTTTACAGTCAGATTTTAGCTTCCCATGGGGAGACCCTGCTTTCTGTATTTCTGCACTGCCACCCACACCTGATAAACCAGAAGCACTGAAATAACCTAATTTTGGAAACAAACTGAACATTAAATATATACATAATAATACAATATGTTTGTTCAGCTAGCTCCTGCTGTCATACAGGTAATTCCAATTTCTAAGACGAACACGACGTTTCCCAGTTTGCTGCTTGGATTTTGGATTTAAAAATCCAAAATGTTACAATAGTCTCTCAAGTCTAAAATATTTAGAGACTGTTGGACTACTCTTTACAGTTTTAGTTATTTAAAAGTAACAGAATAAAGTTATGTTCAGCCATGATATATGTTTAATTAAAGAGTAAAACTCAGCCAACTTTCCTATACTGGGAATTACTGGGATATCAATGACTGATAATAAAGAATTTTTAAACCATTACTGTTTGCTACAGCTTTCCTGTGCTAAACGAATGTAAAAGCAAACTTACACCACTTCAGACTGTCAAATTTAGAGGTCATTACAGCTTATCAATAAACTATTCTGCCTTCCCTGAGCCTCCCAGTGAACCAGGAGCAGCTGAATGATACCAGTTCCATTTTCCAGCTTGTTCTTCGGCAAATACAGTGGCTGAAATTGGAGAATTCAGTCACTTTGCATTCCAATTTAAAGGCAAATTTCTCCTTTCCATATCATGCATTAATGCAATGCGTCTTTCAAAAACATTTATAGGATTGGCAAGAACTATTAAATCTAGATATTCATTTCAGTGACAATATTTAGGAGCTGATTTGCAGCCACTTTGAGTTGAGACAGCCCGTTGCTATTGGGATGTTTGTTTTGGTAAAGAGCTTTCCATCCAACATTTATAGCTCCAAAGAGAAGCAGAAGCGTGCCCAGGGATCCCCTGGAGCACCCTGGAGCTGCAACAGGACAGGATTTGCCCCAGGAAAGGTCAGTAAATGAACTCAGGGAAGAGCCCGAGGCAGAGTGGGCACGGTGGGGTCTGTGGGGCAGGATTCAGACCATGGAATCATTACACACATGGAACAGGCAGCAGGGCTTCGACTGCAGGACTCCTCCTCCACCACATTAATATCAGATTTATCTTTTCACATCAATCCTGGGAGTGTAAGAAAACCTTGGACACTCCAGGCTCAGCTCTGCGGGGCCCACGTACACCAAGCACTGGGCTCAGCTGGTGCTTCAGTGCAACTCCTGGCCAGGAATGCAAAACCTGCCACTTTTCCCTCACTTTCCTAGGGAAAAAAATAAATATATCACTGAACCAAATGCTTTCCAGCACAAAGCTAAAAGAGCTGGTGATGGTAGTGTTGTCTTAGGGTGCAGCATTGTGAAATATTGTCATTATTGCTCTCCAAAACAATTCCCCTTCCTTTCTTTTTCTAGAAGTTAAAAAGCACTTCTATGTACAAATAAGTGTATGTGGGCTTTTATACTTCCAAAAAGTAAATAAACATTGTCCATTACAAATTGGTTACACTCTCCTCCATTTACCAGAGATGCCCCTGTGTGATGGGAAGAGTTGATTTTGGAAATAAACCCAAATTGAACAGCAATGGCAAGAAAACCTCTCTTTAGCCTTACATAATAAATGAATGCCATTACCATCTACAAATAAGAAAGTATGATAAATATTGCAGAAAATGGAATAAACTGGCTCTGTTGGAAGAGTGAAATACACAGATTTTAAAAATCTGGGGGGCAAAAATTAGATAAATTAGTAATTGATTCAGTAACATTTTAAGTTATGAAAATACTAAGAAACAGTGAAATCTATGTTTTCTCAGAGCATGCAGGCCTTGAGCCAATTCATCTTCCTTTGAACTAATAAATAAACTGGGTCAATCAAATAAGAATTCACCATGTTACTGCAATGAATAAACAGTGCTTTACATGGCTCCCATTTGGGTCCATCATTTCATTCCAAAGGCAGTGACATTTGTATCTGACACCCAAAAAAGATTTCCTGGATGAACGTGCTGCATTTTGGAAAAGAAGTAATTTAGTAATTTTAATTTGTGTTGCTTTACAAGGTGAGAGCATACACACACCTTCCCCAGCTTTGAGCATTCCTTTTATTTTGCTTTCCTTAGACACGTATTAATGGGAATTGGTACAGGTGGCTCATGCTTTGCAATTTAACAGTGCGTGCAATGACAAATACATATATGTATTTTTAAATGAGTAGGTACATTTTGAAAGAGAAGACTGAATATATTTCATTTAACACAGTCTCAAAATCAAACTTGCTTTCAGAGCAATGACACTGAACAGAAGCCAAGTGCTTGTCATGGCAAGTGTGCAGCCTCAGGAATAGAAATGAAATGTGCATCAGCATCACAAGGTGGGGGGTTTTTCTCCTTTTTTTAAATAAAAAAACAAGAGAAAAGAATATTCCACATTAGAGCAACTGTGATCACTGTTGAAACTAAACCTCCTGAATCTCTTCACTGCCATCACTGTAACATCAAAGGGAGATGGAAGAACTGTTTCAGATTTTGTTGCCTGTGCTGCAAGTTCTTCTCCCTTTTCTAAAAGAGGCAGAATTGTATCAATCAGACCAGCACAAGGACTAAAAGTAAGGGAGCACATAGCAAAGAGTGTCCCTGTGAGCAAACCAGGGCAGGCTTTTTCTTTTCAGTACCAAAAAAAAAGAGAGAAAATTTATTACCTCCTGCATTAGCAACCAAGGCAATGACATATTTTCTATATCCTAGTCTCCTATGAAGTCAAACAAGGCATTCAGCCTCTAAAAAAAAGGTTTGGAAAGGCAGGAGAGAGAAAAAAAAATCACTACTTGGCACTGAGGGAGTCTTTTTAGGTAACACTTCTGTGAAGCCAATCCTGAAATCCTTGTTCACTCTTTTCAAATACCCTTAAATACAACAAGGATTACCAAGCCCCCAAACAGGAACAGTGTCCTGATGACTTTGCTTTTTAATTGTGAACGCAAGTCATTTCCCAGACTGGAAAGCTTAAGATTATAAAGACAAATAAATAAACGGAAGGTATTTTTGGTTTCACAAGTTTTCCAGCCACCTGTGTGTGGACAGCCAGGACAAGCAAAAAGCCATTTAAGAAATAATGTTTTTCTCAGTACCTCCTTTGCATCCCGTGGGATCCTCTGTTATGTGCAGAAAACAAGTGTCAAAAATGAAAACTCACCCACAGGGTGAGGATTGAGTGGTGCATAAATTTAATATGTGAAGTATAACTTTTACTAAATGTGTTAGTTTATCTAACGTGTCATGTGCTTGGTAAATTTTTTTTTTTATGTTAATTGGTTTTTTTGAACCCCTGGACACAGAAGAACAATTTCAGGACAGACCCAGAAGGAAACTGTGCAAAATTTCCACCATCAACCTTTGTGTTGTCAAAGGTTTTAAAGGTAAAACCCAGAACTTACAAAGTGGCTGCAAACCTGCTTTCAACACCTCACATGCCAAACTTGGGGTTCTACTTTTCTTCTTCTTGTATTACTGACGTCATGTCAAAAACTTTTCCAAAAAGTTTAGTTTCAAATCAGTATCAATCCACTATTCAGAAATAAACAAAAAAAATAAAATTTAAAAAAAAAATTTAAAAAAAAAGAAAGAAAGAAAAGAGACTTATGAAGAAGTCTGAAAACAAGACCGACCTATACCCTGGGTGAGATTGGATGGGTTAAGTGTCTCTGGCACTATTTGTCTTCACTATTGACAGACACTGTCACACAACCCACCACTCGATGCCTGTCTCTGAATGGCGAAGCTAGAATGCAAGTTAAGTGTATTAATAGAGAAAAAAACTAGCATCCCAGCAAATATCATAAAGCAATCCAATTCACCAGTTATTAAACACACTCAGATTCAAGATAGGTAGGTTAATTTAATTTACATTAAGCCCAACAGTGTAAATTCCCCTTTACATTCCCATGCTGACCCAAGCAGTGTATGATTATACTTTGGGAAAATACATCAATCAATGGTTTTGTTATGACTCCCATTATTCAATTAACACTCAAGTTTAGGTATCTAAGGAGGATTTTTTGTTAGTGGCTGACACACACCAATTCCATGGATCTTAGATCCTTCCCACTCAGTGTAAAAGGCTGATTCCAAGCAAGCAGAACTCTGGGACCCACAGCTGCTCTCTCCAAGCCCTGCTAGCCCTCAGCTCCCCTTGGATGGGGCAGAGAACACCTCAATTTAAGAAACAGACTATTTTATCTTTCAGATATAGCAGTGGGACTTTCCTAAGAAATCAAGAACTGCTCTTCACGATGTTGCTACAGAAGGAGGTGCCCAAGTAATGGCACAATCAGATTTTCTTCCATTATTCCCTATGGAACAGGGAATTCTGTCACCAAGCAGCTCCCTAGCCTTTCTGATCTAATAACAGCAGCCATTTAATGCAAGAAATTGCCATAAGAAAAAAAAAACAAACTCACAGAATGATGGAACAGCTCCTGTTTGAGCAGTTCTAGAAAATTGGATGTACTGACTATGAAATCCATAAAGACTGACACTAAACTTAATTTAGAAAAGAGATGTGAACTAGACGTGAAATTCATGCAGACTGAAAGCAAACAATTTAGAAAAAAGATATGAACTAAACATGAACACCAATATAAATACAGAATTCAAAGGAAGCTCCTGGAGCAGGAAGGCCCTCAACACACGCAGGACTCTGTACAAGTGGGACATTCCACCTCAATTTGGAGAGAACACACCTCAAATGGAAACAGTAAGAAAAATCCTTATCTCTGGCACTTCCCAGCAATGATGTCTCACCAGAAGACCTTTTGGAAGGATGAAGGAACTTCTCCAAGCTAAAATGACCTCATCATGACCTGGCCTCTCCAGACTGGGCTCTGCCACAGCTCTTTTGGGACATGAACTTCCAGGAGAAACATTTAAAGCCGCGTACAGCAGCAGGAGGGTGAGTTCTGAACCAGCGTTAGGGTCTGCCTGAAAAGTTCACTGTGCAAGATAGAAGTGCTTGACTCGTGACTGCAGCAAGCAGGCTGCAGACAGAAATCCCTGGAAGACATCCTCCTGGAAATGACAGGAAGGCATTTCCAACTGGGAGGGCGGTGGGAAGAGGAAGGGAAAAGCCTACAAAGAAATGGAAGTTTTTACAGGCATTGGAGACCAACTACAAAGAATAATCTTTTTTTCTGCTCATTTGTTTACAACGTGCAATCGTAAGCCCAGGATAAGAGAAGTGGGGACAGCACTGAGATCCCCTTTGAAATCTCTGGTAATTATTTCTGTATCAACAGGAAAAACTGACTAATGACACCAGGAAGGATGACAACTGAACAAAATATTTTCAGTAAAAATAAAAATGAAGAAGCCTGAGAAGCCACTTAGGGAAAACTAAACCAAAACAAACCTATCTCCATTTTGAGGCTTCATTAGAATCTTCTGCTGGAGGAGGATGAAAAAGCCTTATTTTGGCAGCAGAAAACACAAGCCCTTAGCACCCAGTCTCCACCCCACAGGCAATGCAGGTATCTTTATCCCTGTCTCTAAGGTAGCAGTTCAGAAGCAAAGCCTTATTTTCATAATTAAAATGACCAAAGATGCTCATGGCAACATTTCAATTACGGCTCCAATCAAAAAAGACAATTACATGTGTTTGGACAAGTAGATTGTACCTTAAATTAAAAGTAAGCACCAAAAGAAGCATAGAATTACTCACAAAAAGATAAAATTTCATCATTTACCTACTATTTTCCTAGGATGTAATCACAGGCATTTGGGAGCCAGAAGACTTGTGTGACTACATCACAGATGTACTGTATCCCAATATGGAGAATGCAAAAGAAGAGATCAGTAAATACATTTCAGTAGCACAAAACCTGTTCCTCTTCTGCTGCAGCAAGAACACTACTCTGGAGAATTCTACTGGAAACGAAGAACTGGAAACTGGACAGCAATAAAAAAATATGGAAATATATATAGATTTGCCTCTGTGGGAAATGGAAAGCAGCTTGAGAGATCATCAACAAGATGAAGCATCTCATTCCAAGTTTTGCTGCAGGAAGAATAAGGGCTGGTGAGAAGGGAAGTGAGTTTCTGTAACAGTTCACTGGGGTTCAGAAGGTTTGAGCATTCCTGGCACTGGAGACAGCAGATGAAAAAGCAACACTCATTGAAAGAATATGGTCAAAAATACTCCTGAAGACAAGAACCATGTGCTACCTACAATCTGGAAAGACACCTCTGAGAAAGGACTTAAACTGGTAGAGTGAATTTTAATCATTTTAAGGCTCAAGGTGTCTTGATCAACACAAAAAAAAAATTATTCAGCCATTTAGAACCATCTGAGAAGGGACTGAGCATCTCTCCTCACAACCAGAGCTCACAAACACTGTGCAGGAGCACTGGGAAAGCTTCAGGCACATTCATCTCATGTAAAATCTCCAGGCACAGCACACAATGACATTTCTCAGCATGACACCCTCATGCATTTCCAGAGTCTGGGGATGATTCATATTTAATGTGTTTATGGTGCTGCACCAGGCAAAATCCTCCTTTTCCTGTCCCCTGAACAAAGATGCTGGAATTCAAGTAGCGAGCACAGAGAACGGTTTCCAGGAGTAAAAACAGATTCCTTCCCTCCCTTCTGATTTCCAGAAGAACTACAGAATTGGAAGCTTGAGACAGCAGCTCAAAATCCCAGAGTTCTATGAAATCATATTTGTCTGATATTCAGAGAGCGGGTAACACCTCTTTTGTCTGGATTAATGAATAGGAAATACACATTTATTAACAAATTAATGAAAATCCAATCAGCAACATTCCATTTTCATACTCTTACAAGTGTTCTGTAAATCACAAAACAAATTTCCAAATGGAAGAAGAACTAGAAGTCTGTCCCTGTGAGGTCATCACTGCTAAAACCAGCCTATCCTGCTCCTCAAAAAAAACCAGGAGTTAACTGCAGCAGTATTTCCAACCTACAATATGGCTTACATGGGACAAAATCCCACAGCAAGGTGACAAAAAAGCCTTGTGTAAGCTGAATTTCAGATACATGTTGCCTGCATTTCAGGAAGCAGAAACCAAGCTGTGTGAACTACTAGAGGAATAGTAAAAATCTCTGAACACTTTGGATCAATCCCTGTCACGGAATCCTCTCATTATCCAGAGTAATCAGATCTGCAGGGGAGTTCTACGTGGTGTGGCTAGCTGTTCAAATTAGCCCTTCCTTTTAAAAACAAGAGTAAATGAGATTACCTACAGCCCTGTGCAGGCTGAACTATCATTTTCCTCTCAATCCTAAAAAAGGAGGTTTTAAGGCAAGTAAAATGAGATGGGGGGAAAAAAAAACCAAACAAAAAAACTTACACAAAACAAGGGGAAAATTTCAGATACAGAACAAGAAGTTACCAGTCCTTCCTCCTTACCCTGCTCCTGTACAGTGTCAGCTCCCCAAAAATCTGCCTACAGTCTGCTATTAAACATCTGATGTATGTGAATGATAGTCGGTCTTAATCCTTTGAAATGTAAGTGCAAAATGTATGTTTGTTTCTCTGTATAAGCACCTGGTTTGCACAAAGCCCAGGATTAATTTTTCTGGGAAGAAACCCCAGCCAGACCTCTCGTTACTACTCGAGGGTAACAGACTGGAAGCGTGGTGACAACTTCTCTAAGATGCTGCAGAAATCCCACAAGAATTAAAGAAAACGGTAAACCACCCTTTTCTCTACCAAGGGGGTACAGCTACAGGAAGAACACAGACACAAAGTGCCACGTTCAAACCAGCAATGGAAACAAAACGGGTCTTTGCTCCTCTGGTATTTTGTCTAGTTGGGTGGAGCAGTTTAAACAGAATTTTTATCACTGTCACTCCAGGCCCTTGTTCCAAGCCCCTCTCCAGGTCCCCTGAGCCCCTTTGGGCACTGGAAGAGCTCTAAGGTCACCCCTGACCCTTCTCCATGCTGAACAATCCCAGCTCTCAACTTGTCATCAGCTCAGTCTTTGTGACCCTCTGTGGTCTCTGACATTGAAAAGTGCTCATAGGTGAATTATCAGGTCTCCTTTCAGTATTAACATGAAGCCTCAAAGTTAATTTTTCAAGTTTTTCATTCCAGAAACTTGTGCTGCAGTTTAACCCAAACACACCTAATGCATCTCAGGTTTTTTAAAGGATCTGGACTGGCTGTTGGCAGACACCAAATACCTGGAGGCAACAGACTTTTAGTTCCATTCAAGTTTAAGTCTTTTCTGTTAGGTACAGAAATAATTAGCAGTTCAGGCCTGTCTGTGGATTTAGAGTGTAACAGGGTTTGTGGGGTGTTTTTGTTCAGATGGTTTTAGGATACATGTTTCTACAAGATTTGGTTGCTGCTGTCTATGAACCAAACCCATCATTAAGCACCTTGATTTTAGAAACAGATGCCCAAATTATTTTTTTAGTAGGTGATATAAAAACATCAAATCCTTTCAATAAAATGAAAGCATCAAATTCTTTCAATGACTAAGTTCCACTGTGCACAGTTAAATCCACAGGTTCTCAGGAGAGGTCTGGCAAAACATGAAGGGTGAGCAGTGCTGTAAAGTTTCTCTGACAAACCTACAACCACTTCAGGTTCTGATCAGGATTCCTGGACCATGCAAATCTGGGAAACATTCTCACATAAACATTTAATGCATATGAACTCGGAGAGAGAGAAAAAGGAATAATGCAGCTATCTGAATCCTCACCCTATAAACAATTTTTTCCTCAAGCAACAATTTGACGCCAATTAGGAAAGTGGAACATGACCTTGTAAGAAATATGGGGATCAAATTATGAAAAAAAAAAAACTTATCCAGTGAAGGGAGACACATCTCTAATGGGCAAAATTATCTTTTTTTCCCCATTGCACAGATGTGTATTAATATATATGAGTTACTGACAAGAATTCCAGATTCAAGCCAGCACTGAGGCTAATCTCCCAAATCAAAGCTATGCCCTTAGATCCTCACTTTTTTATGTTTAATGAAGATCAGCAAGAGTCTTTAAAGTCTAGAACATGGCTGGGAATAAGAAAAGGATGCAGATTAAAAGGTCATGATTCTTTTTTTATAGGTTGTCAATTAGAAAAATAACTACACTGGCCATTTACAGAGTTCCAGCTGATATACACTATATCCTCATGTATTTGAGGATTTTTTACCACATCACACTAGAGATGTGTACGAAAGCAGTTTAAATACTACACTTCCTCAGGCCTCAATGGAAAACCTGACCTTTCCTTCCTCCTCACATTTTGGTAAAAGCTTCATGGCCCAAAATGTCATCTCCCATTCCATTTTTATCCTAACTAGAATCCACTGCTTTACAGTCAGACAGCATTCCTCCTTAGTTCCAAACAGGGATTTATTCCCTTGGAAGACAGAGTGCATTCTAGGAGTTAATTGCCTGTGTGGCATAACAGAATAGAGGAACAGATAATTTATTTCTTATGGAGATGGCATATATGAAACACAGCAACCATTAACGTAAAATACCTGACACGTTTGATCACCCAGCTGAATTATACCACCTACATTCTCCTAGAATGAACTCTGTTACTTCTCCACAAGCTCTTTTTTTTTTTTTTTTTTTTTTTTACTCAGAACTTTGCCAGCACTGTTCATGTTGGCCAGAACGTTACAAACTTTAAGAAAACACCAGAATAAAGGAGAGTCCTTACCAGCAGCAACTACAGCTGGAGGCGGCGAGCCGGCCTCACCACCGCTTGTTTGGCTCATGGATGCTATGGATGTTTCTCTGGAAGGTGGTAACTGCAGCTCCTTTGGGAGAAGGTCATAGACAGATTCTGTGGAACAAAAAGAACTTGATCAAAAAGTCACCCGTGTCCTACGCAAGAAAAGAAATAATGTTTTTGCCTAAAAGATATGAACTATAACCCAACCCTTTGGAAAAAGTTACAGTAAGTGCTTGGAAATAACAGCAGGGAAAAAAAAAACTTATTTCAGAAAACAAACAAACATTAAGATGCACATTCTAAAGACCGAAACAAAGGACACAAACTTGTTCAAACAAAGAAATAATTCATGAACTTCCAGGGAAACTGTTCTCATCCAGAACGAAGGGCTGAGGGCAGCACATCACGTGAGAATCTTAGACAAACCTGTTTTCAGAATTCCAACTGTGTGGCTGACTTCCTAAGGAAAAAAAGCCTAAATTAGCACCATCATGCTAACTTCTTAGAATCACAGGCTGGATTTGGGTGGGAAGTGACCTCAAAGGCCATCTTGCTCTACCCCTGCCATGAGCAGGGACATCTCCCACTGTCCCAGGCTGCTCCAAGCCCTGTCCAGCCTGGCCTTGGACACTGCCAGGGATCCAGGGGCAGCCACAGCTGCTCTGGGAATTCCAGCCCAGGGCCTGCCCACCCTCCCAGCCAGGAATTCCTGCCCAATATCCCATCCAGCCCTGCCCTCTGGCAGTGGGGAGCCATTCCCTGTGTCCTGTCCCTCCTTCCTTTGTCCCCAGCCCCTCTAAGCCCTGCCAGGGGCTCTGAGCTGTCCCTGGAGCCTTCTCCTCTCCAAGTGAGCACCCCCAGCAGTCCCAGCCTGGCTCCAGAGCAGAGGGGCTCCAGCCCTTGGATCAACTGAGTGACCTCCTCAGGGCTTGCTCCAACAGCTCCATGTCCTCCCTGTGCTCTATTAATCCCGTGGGTTTCATCTCTCTTTCTCTCTGTGCTACCCAGGAGTCCTCCTAAGGTTCTCTCCTTAAGAGCTTGCTGCATCCTCCCATATTAGCAGCTCTCAAGGTGATTCCAGCCTCCTGTACACCTGCAGCCTTAGGTGTGCTCACCAGCTGTTTCAGGACAGAGGCTGGGTGTCCTGCTTTAGACCACATTTCAAGTAACTTGGTCTTTATCAATGAAGCATGAAATTAAAGATTTGCTCTTAATGGTCTTGTGATCTTTGGGAATGTGCTTCAATTCTAATGCTGGCTTTTCCTCCCCTCCCTCTTTATCATATCGTTGGAATTATTCACAAAGATTAGAATTGTGCTGCTTGTGGATTACTGCAAAAATCATGTGCTCCCTGAGAAAAAAAATCATCCTGTGGGAGTCTTGGATGTAAGCATCCCTGTAAAGCAAAAGGCTTGACAGAACCTTCGCTACATTGGAAAGTCAAAAATAAATTTCTTAAACAAAAAAAAATCTCCAAGAACCAGCCCAAAGAGACAAGCTCTCAATTACCCAACAACGTGGGGTTTGGAAAGGAGCTTTTGTAGTCAACTCCAAATATTCTGTGAGTCATGACAGATGATGATGATGACAATTCACTCCTCTCCGAGGATTTCTGGAGGAAAAAGGAATGGAAGTGTGTGCATATATTCAACTTACACATGAGATATAAAGCGTTCTGTAGTTACCTGCAGACACACACTGTTGCAATCCCTCGGTTTTGAGCCCCTCACTAAACATTTGGAGCAGCAGCCCTGAACATCTTTCTGTGATTTTCCTGTCCTGCTACAGGTAGTAGTGCCAGTGCCAGCTGGAGTAAAGGCTGGTGTTCGTTTACAAGGGCTTTGTACAAAGTGCTGCACTTATCTCTGAGGAAAAGAAAATGCAGCTGCTCCTTGTAGTGCAACAGGAGCAAAAGTGAGAACAAACGTTGTCTTCCAATCCATTCTGTGAATCTGTGAACTCGTGGCAGAAGTTTAGGGTCAAATCCAAGCTCTCAGAAGAGAAACAACTCTCCTGGCTTTTCTCTCCTCAGATGCAGCTTCACAGGGTAAAACACATCATCAGTGAACTGCAGTTCAACACTTCCCAGAGGAATCCCAAGTGCCTGGGTACCTTTAAGAACTCTTGCAGCCACAAACCTACTCCACACACATCAGACTTCAAATGAAACTTTGTGTTTTCACCTAAACACAGGCCAATGTTTATATATGCTGAACTATAAATAGCATTAAAGCAAAAACTGACAAATTCCAGAAACATGAGAGTTGTTGCAAGGAAACTAATTCCTCCCCAGAGGATACAGCTCCCCCCATGCCTCATACTGTACTGAGAGCTGAAGCTACTGCTCAGCCCCTCTCCATCACCACGTTTTACACGTGTGTGCACTCACCAATACTGAGAACACGAAATTTCCTGCTAGAATTTTACGTTGATTCATGCAGAAAACACCCACTAAGGAAAAAGCCACCAAGGGAAAGGCTGCTGCAGAAATGCAGTATTACATTTGGAGGCAAAAAATAGCATTTCAGCATCATTACGTATTTCTACATAATTAGCAAGAAGAAAATGTGTAGACAGAACGCCTGCTTCCAGCAGCCAGTGCTGAATCAATGAGGAAATTTAAGCTGCCTGACAGCACTAAGTGTCTTGTAATTTACTGCTGATTTAAATTCCTTTGACAAATACATTGGTTGATCCCAAGTTTCTGGGGGTTTTTTCTTCCTGGATGTAGCTCCGTTTATACTCAACATTTAAACGCATTTTCTCTCTCCCTACAGGAAGCAAGGAACACGTGTTTCAGGATTAGTATAATTATGAAATATAAACAAGATAACACACAAGATAACCAAACACTAGTCATCAGTCAGAAGTCCCACACACTCATTTCCCCACACAAACTCTCACCTGCATAAAGTTAATCAGTTATTAGACATTATTATCTACAGTAAACTTCCAAATCTCTTATCTTTCCCCGAAATATCTCGCCTAGACAAGCCCAACTTCACAAATTCTCCTCCAAAACCAAGGACACACAGGGACAGGCAGATTTACAAAAAGTATTTTAAGTGTCAAATTTCTTCAACTGCCCTTTATCGGATTATCCTGCCCTTATAATCTCTCATCTGAGATCAGCTGCTTGGAACTTTGATCTTCCTGCCAGTTGTACTGACAGTCCAGAAAATTCTATTTCACATGGTTATATGGACCAGAACCACCCCAAACATGGGATCAGGATCCAACAACACTGCACTTGGAATCGGGAAAGAGAAGGTTTTGTTGTGTACTGCTTGAACCTGCACGAAACATTCTGAATTTATATATTAGTAAAAAATAATCAAGAAATTTAGGAAGGAATTTTTCCCTGTGAGGGTGGGCAGACCCTGGCACAGGGTGCCCACAGAAGCTGTGGCTTTCCCAGGATCTTCAAACACTCCAAACATTATGGAATTTTCTTTACATACAGAAAAGATACCCCTAAGCTTTGTTATTTCATCTCAGAAGTCAAGCCACAGTTATCTGGAACTGCCACAGCTGGAAGCCAAGTGCCAAACCTGATAGAGAAGTTTGCTGCAGCCTGCAGGCAGACGAGGCCATAACTAATGCAGAGGGCCCTGCCTGCAGCTCCAACTCCACCATCACTTCCCCAGGTTGTTCCCAGGCCCAGCCTTGAGGAGGTTGTTGGAATCCAGCCCCAGCTCACCTGGGTCTGTTCCACCACTGTGGACTGGGACTCCATCCCCTGTAATGCCAGGGGTTCCTCCAGCAGCATCCCTGTGATCCCCACCCCTGGATAACAGGTAATGACAGGCTTCCTGCTCCACGGAAATCATGTAGAGAGCAAGATCAATACATGGGAGAAGATGAGAACCACCCCAACTATCAGCACTAGCAGCTGAGATGGGGCATTTTCCACTTACTGCTGACATTTTCTGCCCTTAAGGAAAGGAACATCCTGGAAATCCCTTACCACTTCCATGACCTCATGAACAGCAGCCAAGTTAATCCTTGTCTTTTAATAAGCTCCCTGCACTGAATGGCTGCCCATTTGATCCCAACTGATACTCGTCTCCTCCACATGGTTTAATACCCGCACAGATTTGGCTGCTTCTTCCAAAGCCATTTCCTTGCTGCAGCACATGACAGTCACACCAGAGATTAGACAAAACCTTGGTGTCCTCCTCTAATCAGCTGGCAGCATCGGAGCAGAAATCTCTTCTAATGATGTTCACTAAGCTGATCAAAAAAAACAAGCAAGCAAACAGGCCAAGAGAGTTGTTTATATGGAACTGAGATTAAAAAACAATTAGAAATCATGAAGCAGCAAGTACTCTGCTACACGGGGGAGGTCAGTGAAGTGAAGTGAGCACACGTGCTCAGCAAATTAAAGAAACTATAAAGAAAAAATAACATTGTCCATATTCCACCTCACCCTCGGCTAGGGATGCAAACTCAGTTTCAGAGCACCCACATACATATAAAGGTCCTATGATGCTAATCTAAGACACAGTTTTGGGTTAAACCTCTATTACCAAGGCTCCAAATGTCAGATTGTCACTCCTCACTCCAAAGGCCACTGCATTTTAATATAAAAGTACATATAACTTAACATATTCCAGAAACTTTTGTGGGTAAAGAACACTAAAACCAGAATCTACTCTAGGCCTAAAAAATCCAGGCCTCTGCCAGAACACCTTATGGTTGGTTTATCTGTTTATCTTGAAGTTCAGTTCTACTCAGAATTTCAGTGTCCATGATAATCACCACAGCTTAGTGGCTGAGCTGATTGGAGGCCACTGATTCCACCACAATATCTTAGCTCACAAAGTTTTTAGAGAATGATGAAGGAATGGAGGAGCTCTAAGTATTCAAAATCTAATCAAAGCTTCACTTTGTTAAAAGACATTCATATCACATGGCCCTCAGGGATTTTTCCGTACACAAAAGCTTGGGTGTGGGAAGACTTTGAAGCAGATTATTTTGCCCACCAGGAAGAGCCTGTAGGAGCCAGCTGAGGAACCCTCCAGCTCTTCACCCCAAGATAAACAGGTTCTCCTGCAGACCTCAGGAACAGCACTGATTAACTTTGGTTATTACAACACAGAGAATTCAGAGAATCACAGAATCCTAGAATGGTTTGGGTGGGAAGAGACCTTAATGCACATCTCTTTAAACCCCCAGCCACGAGCAGGAACACCGTCTGCTATCCCAGGCAGATATCCAAGCCCTGTCCAGCCTGGTCTGGGACACTTCCAGATGATGGGGCAGCCACAGCTGCTCTGGGCAATCCGTGCCAGGGCCTGTCCACTCTCACAGGGAAGAATTGCTTCCTAATATCCCAACAGAATTCCTAACAGAATTAAGGATACACTTCAGAAAACTTAGGCCATCCCGCCAGAAAGAGTTCACACCTCACAGTAGGACTGCTCTCCCTCATGGCTAAACCAGGAGAAGTAACCTCCAGACCCACTGGAGTAAATCCTGCAGTGAAAATACAACAGTTCAGTACCTCTTAGTCTTTGAGTGCATAGACAAAACTGCTCCTCCAGCTGCTTTGAGACAGCACAGCCATGACCCCTGAGAGGGAATGACAGGGCATCTGTCCCCAGCCCACAGAATGTTTTAGGCATTGAGATGGCAATGCTGATAACAGGGCTGGCACAGGGACTGGCACAGGGACTGCATGGATGGAAGCCAAAGAAGGATAACAAGGATTCAGTAAGAAGCTCAACAGAGGAAGCTCTGAGAGTCTGAGAAAGGAAACTAGGAGAGAGACAAAGCTCAGTGCATAAACCAGAACAGAAACAGACTGAGGCAGGCACAGCCCAGACAGATCAGTGACCACTACAGCACTTCCTACTTCAGTGCTGAGGGTTTGTTGGTGTTGTTGAGGTTTGGGCTTTTTTCCCTTTTTTTTTTGTTTGGTTGGTTTTTCTGAATACTCCTTAGGAGATCCAAACTCTCACTTGCAGAAGTGAGAATCACTCATGACAACTGCAGGCCATGGCAGCTCTGCTGAAGGGACAGCAGAGATTTTTATATTATAAAGTTACAAGAAAAAAGATTTGGAAGACAGAAAGAACACACGACAAAGAGTAAATCAGCTTCTGTCCTGTATCTGTCAAAAGAGGATTTAGGACATATTACAGACTACCATACTTCTACATTTCCTAACGTTTTTGCAACTTCACTGATTTAACATCACAAGATTGGCAGCAAAGAAAACAAGACAAACAGTCCAGAAAACAGGTTTAGGTTTCACACAGAGCAAAAAGGAAGGACCCTGCTTGAGCATAGATAAAATAGATAAAATACAGCAACTGTTCAAAGAATCTGAATCACTAAGGTTGGGAAAGACCTGTAAGAACACTGAGACCAACTGTTAACACAGCACTACCACTAAACCACAGGGATATAGATTTTGATAGGATATTGGGAAGCAATTCTTTCCTGGGAGGGTGGGCAGGCCCTGGCACAGGTGCCCAGAGCAGCTGTGGCTGCCCCTGGATCCCTGGCAGTGTCCAAGGCCAGGCTGGACAGGGCTTGGAGCAACCTGGGAAAGAAGAAAGTGTCCCTGCCCATGGCAGGGGGTGGAAGAGGATGAGCTTTAAGGTCCCTTCCCACCCAAACCATCCCGGGATTCTGTGACACTTGTGACATTCTGTGACATGGCAAATGCCAGAGAGCAAGAAGCAGCCCATAGGCTGTGAGGCTGAGCAGGAGGACAACAGACACTACACTACAGTCTTGATGCAGACACCCTAAAACATTTTACAGTTACTGGTCTAATCACTCCTATTTTTGCAAGAGTTGAAGCCGAGTTGGAGTAAGATCACAACTCACAAGGCTCTCAGTCCTATTTGTGCCAAATCCACCAGGTTGCACTTACTAAAACATTGCTTTTATTTCACAATTCTGAGTACATCTCAATATAATTAAACTAAGGACTCAAAAATTGAGCATGCAACCTAAAATACATAAAGGCTAATTAATTAGCACATTCTTCCTAACTGCCCATGGATTTCCACACAGCTCTCAGAGGCAGGTCTGTCACCAGAGAACTGTCATACTGTCCTGACAGAGGGAACTAACTGCAGAGCACTGTTCCCTCTATCTGCCACACCACCCTCAGAGTATCCCTGATGGTGGAGCAGGCAAAGAGTGGAAGCAGGTCTTCCCGCCAGCACTCCTGTTATTGTCAGCCCTGGCAGGGCTAGATTGCTGCTACAGCAACAGTGGCAGGTTTTCAAAGAAACTGCAGTATATACAAGGATGTTTTACACAGCCAAACAGAAAATCTTCCTTCCAGTTCCCCCGGGCTTCAGACAAAAGCAGCAAACCCTAAACCAACAGGCTTCACGCGCGTGCAGGGAAAGGCAGATGCCGTGGGGCTGCCTGTGCTAGAAAACTTCAGGATTAAAAAGCTGATGTGGGTGCAGCTCCACTCTGAAGAATCCCCAGAGGAGCTGAGTGCTCTGTGCTGGTGATACAGCACTGAGCATTAAAATTCAAACTTTGTCTGCAAATGCTGCTACTCCCTGAAATGCATATTACGGTGTGTTAGTGAGAGAGGAGTTTTCTGTTGGTTTAGAGAAAGATATTTAGTATTATTAATTATTAAAGTCATTAACATTTGATCACAGCTCTAATATCACAGAATCCCAGACTGGTTTGGGTGGGAAGTGACCTTAAAGCTCATCTCATTCCAACCTCCTGCCATGGACACGGACATTTTCCACTAGTCCAGGCTGCTCCAAGTCACATCCAACCCAGCCCTGAACATTTCCACAATATCTTTTCTTGTACTTAAAAATAAAAATTTAAGCTAAATGTTGTTTCTTGTATTTTTTTTTAAATACAATTATTACTACCAAAAATGGCAGTATTAAATCAGTAATTTTGCAAGGGAATTTGTAAGCAGCTCCTGCACTATATCCCACCAACCTTCAGAAAAGTTTCTAATCTCAATATTCAGGATTCTGCACAGCAGGGTAGAGTTGAGAAATTAATCCTTTTAAAGTTGAATTTCAACAACTGACAAAGGCATGTGTTAGCTGAATTCTATTTATGGCATTCATCCAAATATCAAATAAAGCTTTCCTGGCTGTGTTTCAGTCATCCCCATTCACAGCTCAAAGAGGACTTTTATAAATGTAGACAGGCAGTATAAATCCTGGATCTTGTTTGCATCCAATTTTACACATTTCAGAATGAGGGAACAACATTATTTAGGAATTGTCACTTCAAGGAACGGACAGTAATGACTTACTGAGACATCTATCCTATGCAGCTGTAAACTCCAGACAAAAATCAAAGAACATAAAAATTCTCCTAAAATAGCACTGTGGACAAGGCAGAGCAGCAGGCAGGCTGACAGAGCAGTAGGTACATGAACACAGAGTCATGGAATCACAGAATCCCAGACCAGCTGAACCTGGAAGGACCTGAAATCTCACCTCATTCCACCCCTTGCCATGGGCACACCTTCCACTAGACCAGGCTGCTCCAAGCCCTGTCCAGCCTGGCCTTGAAATGCTTAAAGGAACCCAAATACCAAGTGATCAAAGAACATCAGTAATAGCTATTTATCAACCCCTTTAAAACACCTGTGTTGTTTTAAAAATCAAAGTTCACCAGAAACAGAGGTAATCAGGCAGTTCCTTAGGTACAATGCACCACCCAAATTCGGAGACACACAGAATCCACCTGAGCCACAGTTTGCTGTTGTCTCACTACAACATTTCTCAGCCTTTACAGGTTTACACCATTTTTTTCTGAAGGGGTTATTTTTGTCATCTCTTACACTCGCCTTCAGCAAAAAAAAAACCAACAACAGCAACGAAAGATACAAGATTCTTTCTTTTGAGGCTTTCTTTCTTCACCACAACGTGTAAGGTGAAGAATAAAAGGCGTTCACAGTGCAGCCACCTCTTGGGTTCAGTATTTCCTTACAAACCTGGATGTACAGGCTGTGCTCCTGAGACCTGACCTGTCCTAGTAACTCTCAACATGACATTCAGCACCTGCAGCCCACAGAGTGCCTCCACACCTCCCTGCCTTCGCTCCCAGGAAGAGCTATGTTCTTTCATCAGCACCAAAACTCAGAAATATTTGTGCTCCCTACCATCACTCTGCTTTCTCCTGCTAACTCAACTGTTTGATGAGAAATGCTCTTGCACAAACCACAGATGATGTTCAATACAGAGCACTCCTGGCACAGTTACACGGAGTTCTGGGGAGACTCTGACACCTCCAATGCTTCCAAGGGACGGACTGATCACGGACACGAGGAGCATGTTTAGGTAAACCTGGGACAACTACTGCACCTGGAAGGGATTCCTCAGGGAATAAAGATGGAGAAGGATCAGGGGGATCTCATCCATGTGTGGAAATTCCTGATGGGAGGGAATGAGAGGCTTCTCTCAGCAGTACCCCATGACAGGACAAGAGGCAATGGGCACCAATTAAAACACATTAAATTCCATCTGAATTATCTTATCTGTGAAGACAGCCAAGCACTGGCCCAGATTGCCCAAAATGCCTCCATGAGGACAGTCAGACCCTGCTGGGCATGGTCCAGCACCCGCTCCAGCACTGATTCCATGATCTCCAGAGGTCCCTGCCAGCCCCAAGGGCTGGGAATGAAAGCTGGCACTGCTTCCACAAGACTCACCCAGATCCTCTCCCACCACCAGAACCTCTGACTGCTTTCAGAGCTTTAACCCAAATCAGATTCCTGAGCTCTGCAGCATTCACTTGTGAGATAAAACCAAGACTATTAGAAACTCTAATTATAAATTCCTCAGTAAATCTCCTTTAATAGGGATACACATTCCAAGGAAAGCTGCCTTTTTTCCTCCCTAAGAAAAACAAAACATACTCAAGTATTAGCAGGAGACCCCCTTGTTCCTAAACTCAAAACAGAGTAAACTTCAAATGAAATACAAGTATTTCTCTACCACATATACAACCAGACTGTGGGATTTCTTGCTTAGAACAAGAGTCAAAAAAGAACTGAGTTAAAGTCTAGATACTCCTATTCTGCCCCAAACAGTAAGGACTTACACATGTCCACGGTACAGGATGCTCACTGCAAAGGCACAGAACTCAGTTAACAGAAGCTCTGAACTCTGCAGCTGATTATTCCCCAATTGCCCCATAGTGCTCCTATCCAAACTCACTGACTCTCCTGCTGAGTGAATCCCTACACACAAAAAACACCAGGCATCCACACAATGAGGGACTGAAACAACTGGATGCAGTGTCAGTTTTTCTGAACGGGAATGGAAACCCAACACTTGGAAACTTTTTAAGGCTGTCTTTAAATCTCTCTCTTCCACATCTTCACCTTGTCTGGGCATTGACAGGAACCACTGTCCATCCTTCCTTTGTCTGCCAAACCTCCCGACCTTCAACTCAACCTGCTTTTAGTATCAAAACCTTGTGTTTCTGCAGCACATCACATCAGTTTCATAAACTTTGTAAGGCGACCCCAAATTCTTTCTAGTTATTTACAAAGCAACCATAAAACATTTCCAACTGCTGAAGGGACAAGTGATGGAAGGGACTGGAGAATGATTACAGACTGTATTTATGTAAACAGTGACAACATTCCTCAGTCTGGTGAAGTGATATTCACCTCACAGATGCCTCAGAGCTACACAATATAGTAAAATATTGTACCTGAAGTTGGACATTTACATTTGAAACGCTGCTGAAGCATTGCTTGCTTTGCAAACAGCAGTTACTGGAGATTTTACTACATGTCCATTAGCACTTGCTATTACTACACAGTTCAAAGTTGGATCTGAGAATCTGTTCAAATCTGGATCTGAGAGTTTCAGTCAGTTCCTAAAAATTGCAAATGACAAACTGGCCTGCCTGTTCAGCCTCCTCAGTTTACTCTCTACATACCCACCGAGATAACACACCTGATAACTGCAGAGACATGACCACACACCTTACTTCACCTGCACTTTGGCCACTCACCAACTCCTGCTGCCGTTCACCAGCACTTCTACACTTCAAAATTACTTCAGGCCATTGCCTTTCTGTATAAAATGAAATATTCTCTTTCATTTTTACCATCCCTGGAGGTGTTCAAGGAAAGACTGGACATGGCACTCAGTGCTCTGGTCAACAAGGCAGGGATCACTCAGCATTAGAGTTCTTTTCCAAGAAGATCTAAATGATTCTGTGAAATACATTTCATATAAAACTACATAAGTTGTGTACCAGTTCAAAAGTCAGATCAAGGCTCCAGGATGCCAATCATTTTTATTTACAGATACCAAAAGGTAACTGTGCTATTGAAAATTTATAAATAAAACTCAGACGCTCCAGAAAATGAAAAATCTTAGCCTATAAACTCAGAAATATATGACGAAAAAATTCTACTTCTTGATAACACTAATCTGCAGTACAGAATCACAGAACCATGGAATGGTTTGGGTTGGAAGGGACCAAAAGTTCATCTCGTTCCACCCCCTGCCTTCCAATAGACCGGGCTGCTCCAAGCCTCATCCAACCTGGCCTTGGACACTTCCAGGGACAAAAGAATTGTGCAGCGTGTGGGAATTCTCTAATAGAAAAAACTACAACTTTCAGAGAAGGACAAAGTATCCAAAACAAGTCAAAGTGACAATCAAAGAATCCAACTAGTCTTTTAGAACCAAGGAACCACTCGTTTCTTCATGGAAAGGGCTGCCCAGGCCACTGGTGGAGTGCCCATCCCTGGAAGTGTTCAAAACCTGAGTGGATGTGGCACATGAGGACACTGAGTGGTGAACATGGAGGTGCTGGGCTGACACTTAGGCTTGGGGATCTTAGGGCTCTAAACCTCAACCATTCCGTGATTTACACGTGGTACAAACAGAGAAGCACTGGGGAAGCCAAGGCAGGAGAAGTCTCTCACTCCTTTCACCAGCATCTGTGGCAGGGAGCCTTTGGGGTGTCCTGCCCAGCCCTCCAAGCTCCAGAAGCAGATTCCCACCCCAATTCCCAGAAAGCAGCCCCAGCAGGAATCCTGTCTGTCCAGGTCTCAGCACAAGAGCACAGGCACAGCGAATGCTACAGAAGGCACAACGCAAGGAGCATCTCTCTCCAGGGCAGAGCCAGTTCAGCAGTTTTAGTTCATCTGCTCCCACTTCCACCACTTGATCCCAGTGCTCCAGAGCCCCCCTTTCCTGCCGTGACACCACTCCTTGTGCAGCTGCACAGTAACCAGACCAGGAAGCAGAACAATGCGAGAAAATCCGATCAGAAGTACAATATCCCCATTCTAGATGAGTTTCCCAATCCCATTCATCTCCCAACCACAAACAACAATTGTGCTGGCACGATTCAGAGCGCAGTCCATGGGTGAGAACAGACGGTGAGGAAAAGGGGCTGTTCAGACAGCTCTGCCACCAGAATATTCAAATTACACCCTGGAAATCTGTGAATTCAAAGGCCTTCCCCTACCCCCAGCACCACACGATCATCTTGCAGCAACACATTCCAGAGTTTTGTTTTGAAAGCCAATAAAGGAGGAAGATTCCAAGGAGGAAAGGACATTTAGGAGGCTGACGCACAAGTTAAGGAACTTTGGTTAAATCCATTTGGGATTAAGTCAGAATGTCCCGGGGGCAGCTGGAAATGCTGCAAGAGGGGGATGTAGGGATCCATCCCTCACGGAACACTCAGCACACCACATCCGCCATGGCACCTTCTACCAGCTACAAAAAGAAGATTAAAATTGCTACAAAAAAGAAGCCAAGTCTGATTTCTATTCCTAACCCCTGCTAGTACTAGTTCTAAAGTTCTAAGGTATTTTTTTAAAGCATCTTTTCCATCCCTCTTTGATAATTTAGCCACCGTCTTACTAGAGTTATCCCTGGGACCACAGGAAGAAAAGAGGTAGGGAAAAAGAAAAATCAGCAAACCCCACGGTTTTTATCACAATTCCCAGCAAACACAAATGGATTACAGTCAGTTCACATTTACCCATGAAGAACGTTTGAGTTTTGGTTATATGACATTTTTAGGGCAAAAGAGCTATTTATCAGACTACTAACATTCTTCTTGTTGCTACCAAATTCCAGGAAGTCTCTCAGTTTTACAGTCACTCCATTGTGGAAAGCAAAATCCAGGACATGAATAAAAACTTCTAACTGCACTTGCTGCAACGCAAAAATGCCCTTTTATGAGTGGACACACATTATTGGGTAACTCAAAGTGAATGTATTAGCTAATTTAATCCCATGTTTAATCAGATTTGGTACCTGACATCTAATGAACTGCTTTAATTACAGGTTTTCACCTCTGCCTGCTGCCAATGAAGAGCCAACTTTGCTCCATTTGAATGCTGCAGATGATGTTCAACCACTGGACAACCAGCCTCGAGGTTTTAGGTTTTATGCTCCAGTGATTTTTCTACCACATTACTAATCTGTATGCACATTTGGGTTGGTTTATTCCAAAAAGGACAGCGTGTTATGTAAAGATGGGAAAGAAACATACTACAGCCGAAATATTTTCAGCATGAAGCGATGCATTTTTTTTATATCTATTAACTTCTTAGCAGGAGATGCCATCCTACTGCAATGGGTTACAAAGCATTCCTTAATTGATTTATACATTATTTAATATTGACTATACATTAAAAGATAGGTTTTAGTCCTTCACACAAGTCAGCTCCTCACGGTCTGTGGGATTAGCTCCAGCAACAGGCCTTGGAATCCACTTCCCATTTTTTTCACTTTTAACAGCTACAACCTATATATATATATATATATGACTTTTAAGAGATCCTGTTGCAGAGGCCTGCAAGTTAAGTACAGTTTCACTATCATTTTAAGCCAATATAAGCTGCTGAAAGAACTAGTCCCACCTTTCCCCAAGGCCAGTTTCCACACATCCCTTCCTTGAGTCAGCACATGCCATTCATGAAGACCACAGCAAACACAGGACGCTCACCCCATTAAAAATCAACATTTCTCCTCCCCTTTTCCTTTGGGAAGGAATAAGGGAGAAGCTGAGTTAATTTTAACATGATCAGCTCCCCAGTCCAGCTCACTGTGGCCACGTCAGAGTTGGCGTGAGCAGAGCCACAAGGAAAAGAGGAGCACACAACTGCCTGAACTGTGCACGTGGGAATTCATTCTGGCTGGAGCTGCTCGTGGAAACACACCTACAGGGGGGAAAAAAACTGGAACAGAAAGTATTTAGATAATCAAAGAAAATATTCCCTGTCCCAAGATACGCAAAAATGAAAAGAAATTACTCGAATGAGTTATCAGAGCAGGGTTTACATTATCGACTCCCACTGTTTATATTACCCACTCACACTCACCTGAGGTGTGGGGGCTTTTAGAGTTCTGTTTAATGGGTTTTTTACGGGAATATGAAAACAAAACTCTTAACTGAGGTGGTGGTGCAAGCCAAAACTTTTAACACAGGGTGCAGGCTGATGACTTAACTCTGTCTGTTCAGAGAAGGGGAGAAAACACCAGAAATAAAATTCACATTACTAAAAACTTCAGTCACCGTGCTTCCAAACGTAACTTCGCTTTTTTAATCGCTGCACGCAGACTCTGCCACTTTAACTCCAACAAACTGAATTTTCTACGTCAGAAACCCCAGTAACTCCACAGACCACCCCGAGCCGAGCTTCTCCCAGCAGCTCTGTGCTCCCCAGCACCATCAGCCGTGGCTCCCAAGGCTGGGATTGCCAGGCAGGAATGCGATTCAGAGCAGAGGGACTGGCCCCAGTTCAACCTGGGGCTGGATTCCACCCGCGGGGCGGCTGCGCTGCTAAAAGCAGAGCAGTTATAAGAAACTACTCGCTCTAACACACCCTCATCATAAATGCATATTTGTGGTTCTCTGACTGTGTTCAGGCCTTTGCCTTTATCTCATCAGCTGTACTTGTACCCTGAGCCAGAGCACTTGTGCACGGGATAAACTTATCTGTATCTATCTAGGAAAAAAAAAAAAAAAAAAGGTACACTGGAGTGTGTTCTGATCAGCCAGAGAACCAGTAACACCTTTTCCTAAATCCAGCTAAAATCATACAATCACTATTCATTCTCAAGAAGTAAGTTCAGTGTTCTGAAGTTTAAATTTCGACTTATCATCTCCTCGATCTTTTGTTGTGCCAAAATATGAAAAGCAAAACTTGCTTTAACCTCTTTATAACCCTTCTTGTGTTGTACATCTCTGTCAGGGCATCTTGCTTGGATCAAGCAGCTCCTAGTGACCACAACATCCTTCCCTCCACCTCTTCCAGCTCTGAACCCACACCTATGCACCGGAAGAAAAATACACTCTGGATTCATCAGTTTGAGACTCTTTTCCAACCTGAAAAACTGAACCATTCCATTAAATAAAAAAAAAAAAAAAAAATAATAAAAGAGAATTCACAGTAAGATTGGGCAGTTCAAAAGCTCTGCTCAATTAACAAGCCCTTTGGTGACCTACATGGAACCTTTTTTATTTTCAATGTGTTACAAACTAACAGTGCACACTTCCCAAATTCCCAGTAGGATAAATCCTAACTTCAGTGGGGTTTATCACCTGCGGTTGTAATTGAACTACCCTGTCCCAAAACATTCTTCCTACTGCCGGCACTAGGACTGAAACCAACTGGAACACATTGTGCTGGGTAACCAGAGAGCCTTGAGCCCCTCTAGTAACAACCTAAAAAAAACTTACAAGCTACCAGTGATAACTTTAAAGACAGAGACAATTACTCCGAGCAGCTCGAGAGCTTCCAATATGTACTTCAATTCACTAAAGTCTTTTCTTATACTTTCATCTCTTACCAACACACAACTTGAAGTTAATGACCATATTATAGTTCTAAAAAATTAGGTCTTTCCTGTAACAACATTAAACTGGTTTAAACCTTCACTTCAGGGTAATCAGAGACTTTCCACTTACTTCATCATGCGGTGCCAAAATTGCTCCCCTCACCAGCTGTACCGTGGGTAAAAAACTAGTAAACTACTAACAGGTACTTGTAGTATCACAAAATAACAGTAGTGGCTTTCGAGTCTTTTAAACACGAGAAAACGAGTTAAAAACTCTAGTATGTAATACTTCTCCTGATGGACTTACCCATCTTCACGTGCACTTGTCACAGCTCAAATTCAGTATTATGAAAACAGAAGTTAATTTAATTTACTTTTAAACCCACTTCATCCCCTCCGGGTCCCACTCCCCACAGGCGATGCTGCTTTACCCCGGTGCACGGGAATAACGCCCAGAGATGCTCCGAGCTGCCGGCACCGGGACCCTCCGCTCCCCGGGCTGTGCGCCCGTTTTTACCCCAAACCAGGGCATCCCACCCCAAAACCCCGAGCCTTCTTCTCCCACCGAACCGCGCTCCCGGGAGATTTTAAAGAGCACCTTTGGGGGTCCCCACCCGCTGGCTGTTCGTTCCCGCTCCAGGGAACGTGCCCGCCCCACGGCCGGGGCAGAGCTGCGAACGGGGGGGCCCGGGATGGATCCCGGGATGGATCCGCAGCCCCCCGCCGCCGGCCCCGCCGCCGGAACCTGTCGGGACACATTCTTGCGGCGGCCGCGGCCGGGCCAGGAATGCGGCCGGGGGAGCCGGGGCGGCCCCGCGCGGTGCCGGGGCCCCTCCGGACGCGCATCCCGGGCGGCGGGCGGGCGGGATGCCCCGCGGGGCCGGCCGGCCCGGAGCGCGGCCCGGCGGTACCGGCGCTGCGGCCCACGAACACACTACACAGCTCCGCCGTCCACTCACCCTTGGAGTTAAGCGACTTGGGGGACTCGAGTCGAGGTCGGCCTGAGCAGAGAGATGAAGTCCGAGGGCATCGCAGCTCGCGGACGCTGCGGGGCGAGGGGGGCGGCGGAGGAGGGGGGGGGGGGGAGGCCGGGCCGGGGTTTGGGGGGGGCGCGGCTTGCACTCGGCGCGGCGCGGGCGGAACGGAGAGACGGGCCGGGAGGGCGCGTGCTAGCACGGCGGGGCCGCGGATCGGCGGGCGGGCCGGGGCGGTCGTGCCGGGGCTGCGGGAGCGGGCGGCGCTCGCAGTGCCGGTGTGCGCGGAGCGCGCCCGACGCCGTCCAGTCCGCTGCGCTGCGCGGGGAAACGGAGGGGGCCGGCGGGGAACGGCGGCGGCGCGGCCGCTCTGCGCGTGCGTGAGGGAGGCCGCGGACCGGCGGGGGCGGAGCGTGCCGCGCCATGCGCGCCGGGGGTGCGGGGGAAGGGTCTGGAAGGCGGGGGGGAAACGATGGAGCCTCACGGGGACCCCTGAGCTGAGGGCAGCCGGGATCAGCGGAACCCCCGGGGTCACGGAACCCTCATGGCAGCGGAGGCCCTCAGGGTCAGCGGAGCCCTAGGGTCAGCGGAGCCTCAGGGTCAGCGGAACCCTCGGGGTCAGCGGAGCCCGCGGGGTCGCGGAACCCGGGTCAGACGGAACCCTCAGGGTCAGCGGAGCCCTTGGTTCAGCGAGCCCTCATGGTCAGCGGAGCCCTCAGGTTCAGCGGAACCCCCGGGGTCATCGGAGCCCCTCAGGGTCAGCGGATCCCTCAGGGTCAGCGGCTCCCTCCAGGGTCAGCGAACCCTCAGGGTCACGGAGCCCTCAGGGTCAGCGAGCCCTCAGGGTCAGCGGAGCCTCTCGGGGTCACGGAACCCCCGGGGTCAGCGGGAGCCTCAGGGTCCCAGCGGAGCCATCCAGGGTCAGCGAACCCCCGGGTCAGGCGGAACCCCCTGGGTCAGCGTCACCCTTCGGGGTCAGCGGAACCCCCGGGTCAGCGGAAGCCCTCGGGGTCAGCGGAACCCCCGGGTCAGCGGAGCCCTCGGGTCAGCGGAACCCCGGGTCGCGGGAGCCCTCGGGGTCAGACGGAGCCCTCGGGGTCACGAACCGCCCGGGGTCAGCGGAACCCCCGGTGTCAGCGAGCCCTCGGGTCAGCGGAGCCCTCAGGGTTAGCGGAACCCCCGGGGTCAGCGGAGCCCTCGGGGTCAGCGGAACCCCCGGGGTCAGCGGAGCGCCCTAGGGTCAGCGGAACCCCCCGGGGTCAGCGGAACCCTCAGGTTCAGCGGAATCCCTCATGGTCAGCGGAGCCCTCAGGGTCAGCGAGCCCTCAGGGTCAGCGAACCCGTGGTCAGCGGAACCCCCGGGGTCAGCGGAGCCCTCGGGGTCAGCGAGCCCCCGGGTAACGGAGCCCTCAGGGTCAGCGGAGCCCCTCAGGTCAGCGGAACCCCCGGGGTCCAGCGGAGCCCTCAGGGTCATCGGGCCCGGAGAGCCTTCAAGGGCAGCCCCAGGATGGACTCTGGGGGCTGGGCCATCAGGGGAGCGCCCCGGTGTGAGGGCACGCCGGGATGGACCCCTGGCTGGAGCCCTCCGAATGGACCCTGGCGGGAGCCCCCCGGGGTGAGGGCGCAGCACCGGTTGCCCCCCATCTCCCTTGCTGGGGTTAGTGCCTCGGTGGGCCTGTGCCCGACCCTTCTGGCCGGGGTCAGTGGTGGCCGCCAGACTCCATCCACCCTCAGGTCTCGCCATGAAACCCACAGTCAGAGCTGGCAAACCCACGGGTGGATATTGTCCCAGAAAAAAAATCAGCTATTTCCAAATACGTGAAAATGCAAAGCAGTGGTCGACAGTGGGTTTTATCATTGACAACGGATGGCAAGCTGCCTTAAGAAACAAATGCCCCACCATGTGGAGAATAGTAGAACGCAAAGCACTGAGAGGGAAGTTTGGGAGTCCCTTTTTCCTGAATGGTGTAATAAGGGGAGAGGAGGTTTGGAAAGGTGTTCACCACACAACATACGATTACTTTTCCAAACGTCCAAAATCCACTTTGGAAGCATGGAAAGGATGGGAAGGCAAAAAAAAGAAAGGGGGGGTTTTTTTTTTTGTTTTTTTGGGGGTGTGTGAGTGGATGGAGGTGCCATCGATGCTAAGCTTGTGGAACATGGAGGCGAAGTGCTGTGTAACAGCTGCCGCTGCCTCCGGCGCCGCACTGGGTCCAGTTTCCCTGGGACAAACCACAAGGTTGTCTCCCTTACCTCCTGCTGCCCAGCTCCTTGGCCAGTCTTGCGCTCAGAATCCTCAGCGAATTTCCCTCTAAAATCACTCATAGCGTCCATGCAACTGTGTGCAGCCCAACAGTCCCAGTGAACACACCCTTGAGCCCCATGCCCTGCGGTCAGTCGGTCACTGTGGATGCCACGGCTGTTGTCCTCAACCAAGCACCCCAACCCAAAGCCCCACAGACTTGGACACCACTGAGTTGGTCCCTGGAGCACGCGCTCTGTTTCTGTCACATCTCCTGCCCGCAGAGTGCCCAGGCAGTGCCCGTGGTGTCAGGGTGGGACACACCATGGTGTCCGTGTCTCACAGCCCTCGCAAGCAGTGGCAGCTGCACGGTGTCGTGTTGGTGGCAATTTGAACTCGTTTCTCTTTCCATCCCAGACAAGCTGCTGTAATTCCTGGTGCTGTCCTGGCTTTTTGTTCTCCTCCACGTGACTTCATTTCATGGTGTGGGCAGAGTGCACAGGACTCTCCAGTACTCTAGGAATTCATTCCTGTCCTCAGCCGTCACAACTGGGGTGACT
>CM031867.1:20226136-20271354 GCA_018697195.1 Certhia americana | reverse complement strand
ATAAACCCTGGGGTCCCAAAACGTTCGTTCCGATCCATGCCGAAGGCACTGGAGAAAAGGTAAATTGACTGACACCAACTGAACACTTGATGCTGGGGATAACCCGATAGCCTTTAGCCCCCTCTAGTACAACCGTAAAAAAAACTTACACGCTACCAGTGATAACTTTAAAGACGAGACAAATATACATCCGAGGCAGCTTGATATCTTCCATATGATGTACTTCAATTCATAAGTCTTTGTCTTATACCTTCCTCTCTGACCATCACACAATGAAGTTATGACCATATTAGAGTTCTAAAACATTAGGTCTTTCCTGTAACAACATTAACCTGGTTTAAACCTTCACTTCAGGTAATTCAGAGCCTTTCCACTACTTCAGCATGCTGTGCCAAAATTGCTCCCCTCAACCATCTGTAATGCGGTGGGTAAACCACTATACCTACTACATGTACTTGTAGATATCACAAAAATAACATCAGTGGCCTTCGAGTCTGTTTTACACACGAGAAAACGAGTTTAAAAAAACACTCTAGTGGTAATACTTTCCTCCTGATGGCCTATACCCTCTTCACGTGCCCAGAATTGTCAGACTCAAATTCAGTATTATAGAAACAGAAGTGTAATTTTAATTTAACTTTTAAACCCACTTCAGCCCCTCCGGTCCCACCCTCCCCACAGCGATATCTGCTTGTACCCCCGGTGCACGGGAATACCGCCAGAAGATCTCCCGAGCTGCCGGCACAGCGGACCCTCCGCCTCCCCGGGCCTGTGCGCCCGTTTTTACCCCAACCATGGCATCCCACCAGCTCCAAAACCCCGAGCCTTCTTCCTCCAGCACTGCGACCGCGCTCAGCCGGGAGATTTTAACTGACAACCTTTAGTGGTCCCCACACCGCTGGCTGTCCGTTTCCCGCTCATGTAAACGTGCCGCCCCACGTCCCGGGGCAGAGCTCGAACGGGGGAGCCCGGGATGGGGATCCCCGGGTATGGATCCGCGCCACCCCCGCCGCCGCCCCGCCGCCGGACCTGTCGGGACAACAATGTCGTGCGAGCCGGCCGCGGCCGTCCAGGATGCGGCCGGGGGAGCCAGGGGGCGGCCCCGCGCGGTGCCGGGGCCACCTCCGTACGCGCATCCCGGGCTGGGCGGCGGTCGGGCGAAGTGCCCGCGGGGCCCGGCCGGCCCGAGCGCGGGGCCCGGCGGGTACCGGCGCTGCCCACAACCCACACACAGCCCGCCGCCCGTCACTCACCCTTGGAGGTACCGGCGACTTGGGGGACTCGGGTTCGAGGAGGTCGGCGCTGAGCAGAGAGAATTAAAGTCCGAGGGCTCGCAGCTCCGCGGCCCGGCGAGGGGCGAGGTAGGCGGCGGAGAGGAGGGGGGGGGGGGATCCGGCCAGGGGTAATGGGGATTGGGCGACGGTTGCCTCACAGTCCTGCGCGCGGAGCGGAACGGAGAAGACGGGCCTGGGGGGCAGGGACGCGGTGACGTGCACGGCGGGCCGCGGCGGGCAGGGCGGGCGGGCGGTCGGGCCGGTGCTGCGGGAGCGGGCGGCGCTCGGCAGGGCCGGTGTGGCAGCGGAGCGCGCCCGCACGCCGCTCCGGCCCCCATGCGCCTGCCGCGGGGAACGGGAGGGGCAACGGACCTGGGAACTGGCGGCGGCGCGGCCGCTCGCGCGTAGCGTGAGGGAGGCATGGGACCGGCGGTGGCGGAGCGGAGCCGCGCCTGCTCAGGCGAGGGGATGCGGGTGAAGGGTCTTGAAGGGCGGGGGGGGGGGAGCGATGGGCCTCACGGGGACAGCGCCTATCGAGGGCAGCCGGGCTCACGGAAACCCCCGGGTCAACGGAACCCTCAGGGGCAAAGCGGAGCCCTCAGGGCAGCGAGAACCCCGGGGTCGCGAGCCCAAAATCAGGGTCAGCGGAACCCCCTGGGTCAGCGGATTCCCTCGGGTCAGCGGAGCCCTCGGGGTCACGAACCCCCGGGTCAGCGGCACCTCAGGGTCAGCGGGCCCCGGAAGCCCTCAAGAGGGCACCCCCAGGATGACTCTGAGAGGGCTGGTCCCTCCAGGGGGACGCCCGGTGTTGGAGGCAGCCGTGATGGACCCTGGACGGGACATGCCCCCCCGGGTGATGGACGTCAGCACCAGGTTCCCCCCAGCTCCCGTGGCTGGGGTTGTGCCTCGGGGGGCTGTGCCCGACCCTTCTGGCCGGGTCAGGGGTGCCGCCAGAGCTCCATCCACCCTCAGGGCTCTGCCATGGAAACGCACAGGGCAGAGCTGGCAAACCCACGGGTGGATATTGTCCCAGAAAAAAAATCAGCTATTTCCAAATAACGTGAAAATGCAAAAGCAGTGTCGACAGTGTGTTATCATTGACACGGATGGCAGCTGCCTTAAGAAACAAATGCCCCACATGTGGAGAATCAGGAGAACGCAAGCACTGAGAGGGAGTTTGGGAGTCCCTTTTTCTGAATGGTGTAAGAAGGGAGAAGAGGTTTGGAAAGGTGTTCCACACAGACATAACGATTACTTTTCCAAAGCGTCCAAAATCCACTTTGGAAGCAGGGAAAGGATGGGGAAGCAAGAGGGGTTTGTGTGTGAGTGGATGGAGGTGCCAGGCGAGTGCTTAAGCTGTGAAAAATGGAGGCGGAAGGAGCTGTGAACAGCTGCCGCGTGCCTCCGGCGCCGCACTGGGTCCAGTTTCCCTGGGACACCAAAAGGTTGGCTCCCTTCCCTCCTGCTGCCAGCTCCTTGCCAGTCTGCGCTCAGATCCCAGCGAAATTTCCCTCTAAAAACGCTCAATAGCTTCCATGCACTGTGTGCAGCCCAACAGGCAGTGAACAACCCTTGAGCCCCATGCCCTGCCGGTCAGTCGGTCACTGTGGGATGGCCACGCTGGTGTCCTCACCAAGCACCCGACCACAGCCCCACACTTGTGACACCACTGAGCTGGTCCTTGGAGCACCGGCGCTCTGTTCTGTCACATCTCCTGCCCGCAGAGTGCCAGGCAGTGCCCGTGGTGTCAGGGTGGGACACACGTGGTGTCCGTGTCTCACAGCCCTCGCAGAGCAGTGGCAGCTGCACGGTGCGTGGTTGGTGGCATTTGAACTCGGTTTCTCTTTCATCCCAGACAAGCTGCTGTAATTCCTGGTGCTGTCCTGGCTTTTTGTCTCCTCCATGTGACTTCATTCATGGTGTGGCAGGAGTGCACAGGACTCTCCAGTACATCTATGGATTTCATTCCTGTCCATCAGCCGTCACACCTGGTGACCAGCCCCTGCCCAGGGTGTGCCATGGAAATCTCCAAGACCCTTCCCCGGGCAGTGACAGCTGGGATGCAGCTATTTTTGGGTCCAAAACTCAGAAAAATAAACAGAAGATTTCAGAGCTGTGGTGGGCCATGACTGAGTGTTCCTGGGGGCTGGGATGGCTGCTGTCCCAGGGCTCCCCCATGCATTGTTCAAGTCAGGCACAAGTGTCCTCCCTGGTTAAAAGTCTTCCAGAAGGGTTTGCTGTGATCATTGAGGCCATCAGCAAAATGTCCAAGGATGGGGCAGCCACCGCTCCCTTGGGCAACCTGTACCAGGGCCTCACCACCCTCACAGGGAGGAATTCCTCCCCATTATCCCATCTAACCCTGCCCTCTGGCAGTGGGAAGCCATTCCCCCTTGTCCTGGCACTCCAAAGTCCCTCTCCAGCTCTCTTGGAGCTCGGGAGAGCTGAAGGGAAAGGTTCCTCTTTGGCAATTTCAAACCTGACTACTTCAGAAGGAAAGGGGGATTCACCTGTGCCAGGCAGGGATTGCCCTGCCTTGCATGGGAGTGTGGAATGTCTCTCCATGAGGGGAGGGAAAGCTACTGCTATGCTAGCACTACAAAACTCAATTGTTTGGGAAACATCCAGGGAAAACAATGTAAGACTGTGCTATACTCACCTCCTGTCTGAGTGATGAAGGAGACAGAGGCTCTTGGAGAAGGTGCCACCACCAGATGGACGGTGATGGGGAAGGAAAACAGATCTTAGTCCTGAGAGGGAAGTGACTGAGAGAGACAGAGTGCTCAGGGATGGAGCAATTCAGGATAGAGAAGGCGCCTTTGAGAGGCACAGGCATTCATGGCTGGGCAGTGAAACGACAGCGCTGAAAGCTCCGACACTGCTGGCCCAGCAGTGGCAGCTCCATGACAGCTGCTGGAGCGTGTTTGGCTGTGAAGAGCTTTGCAGAGTCCTGGGAAGGGCAGAGCTGGGAGAACACAAATAACAACACAGAATGGGGGGTCAAAGCAGAGAAAAAAGGAGAGCTGGTGCTGCGTGGAGTGAGGCAGGAGCAGCCTCGCAATCTCACCTGTGCTCACCCAGACTGGGGGAACTTCCAAGCCCTGATAACAGCTGGAAAGGAGAGAGGCCCTGGTGCTCCCAGCATTCCAAGACAGGGAGGCTATGGAAAAAGGGCAAATTTGGAGAAAGAATTAATAAATCTTTTGTTTGTTCGTTTGTTTTTGAGGACCAAACAGTCCTGGACAATTATAATTTTAAAAGACTAAGTAAATGATTACTCAGTCCATGGTGCAGCACAGAACAGCAGGATGGGGGGGATAACCATAGCAAGGCAGGTCAACAAAGCACATGTACAAGGTTTCCTGGGATCCAGTCAGAGCCATAAAACTCCTCTTATGGGCCCCTGAACATGGAAAAGCTGTGGGAGCAGGCTCCAGCAGTTCTGTGTCTTTGAGGTATTTTCTCTCTTTATTATAAAGTTCCTCTTCCCGCAGAAGCAGCCGGAGAGCAGCAGGTGTGAGGGGGAAGGAGCCTAAACCAGGATCGTGGGGACAAATTAGCTGGTGCCTGCAGAATATCACTAACCCCGTCTGCGATTCTGGAGCCTACGTAGGTGTTTTATTTTCTAACGGTGTTAGAAAGACTGTCAGAAAATAATTAGGCTCTGTCAACAGTTCCCCTATTCCCAGATTACTTACGACTTCCTGACTCATTAGAGCTGCCGAGGCTGGCAGGAAACCTGTTTTATAGTAATTTCTGTTAGTGGTGTCCCTGGAGGAGAGACAACACGGTGCGGGTGACACCAGCGTGTGACACCAGCGTGTGACATTGGCGTTGGCTTCGCCCTCGTGATGGAGGCACTGGGGCCGTCGGGGTTGTGCAGGGCAGTTGCTGCTGGCAGGAGACACCGTCCCCCTCTGTCCCCATCCTGATGACAAGGAACAGCACACTTGGCTGTGGGGCCGACGCTGGGCAAGGTCCAGCTTTAGGTGCACGGGATTTGCTGGTGTCCTGAAAATGTTCCTGGATCGTGAGGGTTTTAAAAACAGAGGGGACATGTAAATCCCATCAAAGGGGTCTTTCCATTTAATCCTGGAATAAAGCCACCACAGCCTCCCTGTTTCAGAGTGGGAGCTGTCATGTGCAAACACAAGTTAGCTATGTCAGGACTCTTCTGGGGCCCATTGGCCCCTGAATTTTACCATCTCTGGCTCAGATGCTCTGCAAATCCTCCTCAGTGCTTGGAGGAGCAGGACCACGCACAGTACTGACCCTGCAGCACTTGGAAGCAGATTTAAAAATAGCTTTGAAATCTTCTGTTTATTTCTCTGATTTTTGGATCCAGTTCCTCTAGATCAAAGATAAATACAGTTTACAGTGAGACAGTGCTTGCCAAGAACACAAAGCCCAATCTTCCTCCCCAAAACTTGCACTTCTCACTCAGTTCATGCCCTTTTTCCCCTACATTACCTCAGCTAAAATCCAGGACCAAAGCAGATGTTCCCATTGATTTTCCATGCCCTTTTCCCCAGTCAGCGCCTTGCTGACCTCCTGCTCCCTCCTGTCAGACTCAGACCAGGTATTGCTTCCCTGAGGCTGCTGATGGTACTGCGAGATCCATAATTAGGCAAATTTTAAGAGCCTGATTCTGCTGTCAGCCACAGGAGTGGGATGTTACATCCTTTTATAAGCAGACATGCAAATAAGAGACAAATTCTATGGCCTCCGTGTCATCTTTCCATTGAAAACAACCCTCCTACACACTCTTCTCGTGGAGGTGTGAGCATGGGAGTCCTGGGACCACAGGGCAGTGGTGCTGCTGTCACACACCATGTGGCTTCTTCCAGAGAAAACCCATGCCCATGGGCTGCTCTGCCACTTGCTCATGGCACTTCCTAAAAGGTGATTTGGATTATCAGGGTGACGTAGGCAACTGCCCTGCTGCAGTTTTTGAAAATCCCATTGTAATTCCAGCATGGAATATCGCATGGAATCAGGGGCTGCTTGTGCAGTGCTTAGCCCCAAACTGCTGCCTCCCCAACACCCACAGGGACCATCGGGTCACTCAGCCACACATGCTGCTGATCATCCTCGGCTCAGGCTCAGCACCAGCTTCTGCCAAGGAGAACATTTTTCTTCTACCAACAGGAAGGCAAATCCCTTGTCTGCCATAGCTGACCAACACTGGATATTTGAGCCCTGTAACATGGAGGGGGTCACACACCCCAGAGTAAGAGGGATGCAGTAACTAAATACCCCACACTTGGGGGAAGACAGGATCCTGCACCTGTTTGTTGTACACCTTTATTGAACACAGCAAACACACAGCCTGGCACCTCCTGCCAGGCAGACAATCTCTAGGTACAAGAAATGGCATTTTGTGGGTGCTTGCATCACAGAACATGCACCAACTCCCCCCAGGAACACCCTCAGACCTCCCACTCGTCCTCCACAAACCGTCAGCCCAATTAACAGTTACATTCTGCGTCAGCAAGGAACTTGGGGTGGCGGAGAGGCAGAAAAGGCTGGCACTGCACTCCCGGGCAGCCCTACCACGCTCACATTAACCACAGGAGCTGCCTCCGTGCTCATATTTCCAGCTCCTCACTCAACCTCTCCTCCGCAGCACCTGAAGGAAGTGGAGCACAGCCCAGATTGAATTCCACCCACAGAGGTTTCTGTGGGGTGAAAGCTGAGACAGCTTTGTCCCGGCATTGTGCGGAGACCTGGCGGCAAACACGGGCTGTGCGGGTTCAGCATGGGGACAGAGCTTGGCAATTGCCTGTTTTAATCCTTAAACAAAATGAGTAAACAAGCTTTGTTAATGCTTCCCTTGCTGCCCGAGGGGCTTCACACCTGTGGGACCCATCCTTGAGCCAGCCAGAAAAGAATAAGAGGTGGCTTCACCACCACCCGGGAAGCACTGGGCTCACTCCAACCCACCTCCATCCCAGACATTCTGCTCCTTGTCATTAATGGAGAAGAGAGAAGACTCCAATGTGGCTACTGCAAATGCATCTCAAGCACCCTGAGGTCTTTGAGGAGCTGGCACATGTGCAGACAGAGGCTACTTGAGGTTCCACAAGGCACTGGACAAGGATTTTACCAGCTCCAAGAAGCCTTGGAACAAAACTGAGAGTCTCCCCTGGGTAATTAATTCATTAAGAGGAAAAGAAGGTTCCATAACATATGGGAATTGACAGGCAAGTTCCCCAATAGCAGAGGGTGAAGAGCTGATAGCCAGGGTCAGCAATGGTAAGAAGTTTTTTAGAGCAACCAACATGCAACTTAATGTAGAGTGCCAGGAAAATGGTATTAAAAAAAAAAAACAAAACAAAACAAAAAAAAACCACATCAAAATGCAGGTAAAAGTGCTGCCTATGGAGAAAACAGGTGTGTTTCCAGCATCACACCTGCCTTGTTCCTCAGGCAAGCCAGGTGCTCCTGGATCCCAAACCACCTGACCTTTGTGGAATCTTGCACTGCCCTGAACAACCCCAACTCAGCAGGGTGATACTGATACCACATGTGCCTTCCAGCTTCAAAACCTTTCCCTAATAGGGAATCCACTTTACACTTCCCCAAACTGAGTTCATGGCTCACAATTTTGTGATGTGAAGGCAGCCCCAGCAGTGCTCTTATTCCAAGTTCCCTGGCCTTCGGTTTTAAAAAGCAGAATGTAATTCCACATCCAAGAATTTCTTCTACACAACCTTCTGGAGAACATGGTAGTTTTTTGGAAGACAGAATCCCCACAACCCATGGGAGCTTTTCACAACAGAAGCCCAGGGTATGTCCTGCCCTTTTTGCTGCAATTCCAGGGGATGATCAGCTGTGCTGGAGGTTTGGTTTGGGAGCCACTGTCGGTGGCACAGCCTCGCCAAAGGGCAGTGGGCACCAGGACACCACTTCCCTTTATTTAGCAGATCCTGAAGCCCCAGATCAGTGGAAGAGCTGGAAAGGTTTCTGCCTCAGCACAGGAAGCAAACTGTGCACTGTCTGCACTTCAAGGCCGACTGCACAACACACAAAAACAGGGCAAGAGGGAAATACTCTCCTCTATTCCCATGCAAAACCAGCATTATCCACGAATCCCAAATGCATTTTTTTTCCCTTTTCATTTTGGGAGAAGAGACCAGATTTAATTGTTCCCCCCATCTGGTGCACATTCACAGTACATAAGAATGAGTTTAGTTTCCCATCCATGTGTCAGATCATGACCTCAGGGAGCAAGAAGAATCTGCATTTCCAGAAGCCACATGCCAGTTCCCACATGGCTCTGCCACGCACAGCATGAAAACACCCAAACCAACCAGGATTCAATATAAGCTGTTCACAGGATATACATTCCAAAGGGACAAGTACAAATATTACAAAATGAACAGAATCACTTTTAAAATCCATGTATTTAACCGTTAAAAACAGACAGGTACAGAAAGAAGTGGCCAAAACTAACAATTCCCTGCCGCTCCAATTAGTGTTGTCTGCACGCTCTGGGAATGTTCTTGTGGAACCAAAGCTCTGGACATCTTTTCTGGCAAGGGCAAGAAACAACTGGCAGATGATTCCCAACTGTGTGTAGGGCTGAGGCAGAGCCACAGGCCCAGGGCAGCTCTTTCATGATGTCTGGCTTAACGCAAAGGCATTGAGAGAAAAGGTTGTCTGGGGTTTATGTCAGAGAGCGAGAGAGAGCGAGAGAGAGCACGAGGGACACCACACCTATGTCAGGGAATAGCAGAAGTTCCTCTTCCCCTGCCTCTGCAAGAGGGAAGCACAACAGATCTGTGGGTCCCAGAGTTAGGATAAAGTTTGGAATTAGCTTGGTCCCATGGATATCAACATCACTTGACAGATTCAGAGCAAAAAGCAAGGCAGAAAGGCTAAGGGCAGCAGAACTCCACGTGTTGCACACACACACTCTCTCTCCCTCTCTTCAGGCTGTCTGAGGCCCCAGCAAGGCCAGCTCAGGAGCTTTTCCCATCCACCATGTAATAGCGATACATTAAACCTAAGACCAGTGCTCCGAAGATGGGGATCAGCCATGTCGACCAGAAACTACTGGGAGAGAAAGAGAAACAACAAACTAAACCATACACACCACAGAAACCAGAAGAAAGCATCTAGTTAATAATCCATTCCCCATGTTCAACCCTTGTTACACATCCAGGGAATATCTGGGAGCTGTACCCACAGGTTGGCCCCCTAAGCATGGCCACAGCCCGGGCAGACCCCACTTTCCCCATGCACAGGCTCTGCCAGCCCCCACGAGAGGCCCAAGTGTGGCCTCGTGCCTTATAAAATAACAGCTGGATGGCTGAAGTTTCCAGCTTGGCACATCCAGAGGCCGGAGGGGGGGGTTTGTTGTTGGTTTGGTTTTATTTTCCTGAAATAAGTCAGGCTGTAATTTGCGTTGTACAAACAACACAGTTGACTCAAGGATGGCAATGGCTACAGCTGTGTCCCAGTAAATCTGCCTTGCTCAGAGTCCAGAGACCACAGGCTCACCCTCAGCAGCCTCCTGAGCAAAACCTCCTGCACGAGCTGCAGGAGACCAGGGCCCTGTGCTGGTTTTAAGGATTTTCAAACTAGACAGGGCTAATCATGGTAAAATTCTTCAAAACCCCACCCATCACTGCGTTGTGCCATCCCTCAGCCAACAGCGACCACCCAACCAATCCCTGTGGTTACAGGGATGCAGCCACAACCCTGCAGCACCAGCACATGGGGCAGAGAATTCCAAACATTGGGATGCTGGTTCTGCCCAGCACAGAGCAGACCCGGGCTCACATCCAGCAGGGGAGCTGCACGCTCTGGCACTTGCTTTGGAGTATCTGCGTGCCAGAAGGACACTGCAGTACATCCCCGGGGATTTTCCTGCCCTTCAGGGTTAATATGCAGCTCTACAAACGGGGTCCCACTCTTATTTTCAGGAGATACCATACCTTGTTTGGCCTGAGGATGTCCTACTTGGATTCTGGAGGAGGAAAGAGGCAGTTAGCAGGGGAACAAAGAAACATTAAATGTGTGCTAATAAAACAAGCCTGAACGTGCGATTACAAATACAGAGGGAAAATAACCCTCCTCTCCCAAACACCCCCTGCTGCCAGTGTGGATGTTTTTGGGGATGCTTGCTGTCATCTTCGTGTTCTTTCCATCAATCCAATCTGTCCCACCCAGTCACCAACTTCATGCTGGAACTTGCACCCCTCTCAAAATAAGGCCTTCCTTATTACACCACAGTTTTGGAGTGGGTTTGTGCTTCCCCCTTATTTATTTGTACATTACTGATTCTCTCTCTTGCTGCAATCTTTAAATTACACTGGAACCTCCTTTTAAAACAGATGATGCTCTCTGGAGAGAGCCCTCAGCTGTGCATAATGTGCTGGACTTATTGATCAGAAGAGAAAAATACTTGAATAAAGTATTTAACTCAGATCCAAGGGAACTACTCTGATCCTCACTGATTTCTGTGCACATTTTCAGCATGTGATTCTGTTTATGAACCGGAGTTGAATCAAACAATAAATTTTAAAGTGAGTATATACATAATCACACAGCTCCATGTCATAACTAAGCATAGGATTTACCCAGCCTGGGTTATCCTTGATTGCCCTGCTTACAGTTCCCTTCTGGATTCCTGCTGCTCTGCAAGTGGTCCTGCTCACAGGAACATCTCCTGAAAGCCCTGTTGAAGGCAGAGCTGTGCCCTGTCCAGGCCTCCCAGCCCAGCCAGCTGTGAGGCATATGTTTACCTCCCATCAGTGGGATTCTATTTATTGCCTTTTCCCTCTCCCCATCCCTTCCAAAGGCATTTTTGCAACACTCTGCCCTGTTCTAGCCCAGGAGTACCTGAGTGTTAAGCAACACCACCAATCCCTGAGGCAGTTAACAGAGAATTCCTGTTTGCCAGCCGGCCCCCCCCGGCCGTGCTGTCTCCTGGCTCGAAGGGAACAACAAGGAAACCAGTTCCGTGGTCAGGACACAGCCAGAAATGCAAAAAATGGTCTGTGGCTCAAGGTGTGGAAAAAACATTGCTGCTGCCAGCACAGAAAGGGCACAAAAATTCCAAATTTCACACTGAGGTGCCCACTGAGCTTCAGAACAAAAACAAAGGTAGAATTTGCTTGGGAAATTTATTCATGTGTAGTTCGAGTAAACATAAAGCCACAAACTCCACAGGAAAAAGAGAGGGGGAAAAGAAACCTCCAAAAGAAATGTGACAATAAATAAGAGCAGAAAACTGAAACGCTGAGAGCTTACCTTAGAACCTTCCTTTTCACGATCGTTCTGTCAGGGGGAAAAAGAAGAAAAGATGTAAGTGCTGACTTCAAAGGAAGGCTGCAGCCTTTATGAGGGAATTGTTCTGTACAAAGGTAATTGCCTGGGTTCAGTTTTCAAAGGAGTCCTTCCTTTGGCACCCAAAGGAAGGCAGGAAGGTGGTGTTTGTGCCCCTGGGAACTCTCACCCTCCTGAGCTCAGAATTACAAGGCAAAGGTGGATTATGTTTCCACCAGCTACAGAGGGAACCCACGAATTCAGCTTAAGTGCCCCAATTTAAATGAAGTGAGAAATCTGTTCTGAACTAATTTAATTCAGTTTCCCCAACAGACACCCTGGACAACACAGGGACTAAACCCCCTCAATTACTAACTTATTTCCCAAGACACACCAGTCTGTTTGGGGTTCCAGGAGGCACTCACCGGGTGGACCTCTCCGATGTAGTACTGCTTCAGCATTTCCCTGGCATCTGTGGAATGCCCCACATCTTCAAAGCTCTCAGTGGCATCTCTGCCAGCTTGCTCAAGCAACACCTCTTCTCCACCTGGGTGCTGGAAGAGAAGAGTCCAGGTGAGCCAAGGGCTGGATGCAGAAAGGCACTGAGGATGTCATCAGCCTTCCTTCTAGCCTGCACTGCTGGATGCCTCAACCAACACCATCAATAAAATCTGCCAGAGGTTCACTTGTCCAACCTCTCCTCAGGAATTCACAGACACCAGTGGAGGAAAGAATATTCTACCTCTTCAGGTACTATAAAAATGATGTTTGGCTGACTCTGCACACAGATGTGCAACACTGAACTTGATCCTGCGTGCAACCACCAGTGACACGGAGGGAGGAAATCAAGAAGTATCCCAAAAATTATGCTGTTTAATATCATACACTGATTTCAGAGCTCCAGAGCTACAACAGCCAAATCCAACAGTGACAGTGGCACTGCTGTGGGTGGCAGCTGGTCATGGCTGACTCTCAGATGGGGTGAACTGACACAAACCCTGGGTGTGGTTCTGTTGACTGTGGCGGGCTGGGTTCTGTCCACTGTCAGTGCCACAGTTCCAGGAACTGCCTGGCAATGGAGAGCACTAAACACAGACCTAGCAAAGGACAATCCCTTTACAGCCTGGGCATGAACATCCAGTTACACCAATAAAGTGGTCACACATCCCAGGGCACGCACAGGGACTAACCCAGTTTTCCAGGGCTTCAGGCAAGAGCCCTGAACTAGAGAAGAGACATTGGGCTACATTTCAGATCAAAGGACCAACACACCTGCTTCTCTCTGTCATATCCTTCTCCTTCCCACAGACACAGAACAGTTGCCACCCCCCCTCTTCCTTCAGTTTGTCTGCTTTTGCTGCCAGAAGTCTGAATATTCCCACCAGGCCGCCCCACCTTGTACCAAACACAGGATGGACACAAACCAGCCCCGTTGTTTGCTCTTTATTTGGAATAAATCCCTTAACTGTCCAGGTATGTCACTAAACCAACATGGAGCTTTCTCAGGAGCCACAAAGGGCAAAGTGGAGGACTCAGGCTCGCTCAATCCCAGAGGAGTCAGATCAGGGACTGCTGCATGCTGTCTGTTCACACTGCTCAGAACAACTGCCCAATTTCCAGCTAAGATCCACTGAAAAGCTGCGCATTTATCTAAGCCTTCTAGAAGAACTCCTTAGGGTTGCCTCACCAGAAATCTCATATTTCAGACAGGGAAATATCTGAATTTTAAGCAGACAACCTTCCTTTCCTAATAGTTCACACTAGAAGGAAAGACAAAATCCCACAGTAACAGGGAATGTGCAGTGGATCTTTCAGTGACATCCAGTCTCTCCACAGGCAAGAGAGAGGAGGAAGGATAAAATTCAAGAGAGAAGGAGAACAGTAAAGTTCACTCTTCTTAATATCTCTAGCTCTGAAGCCTTTCTGTGCACTTGCTGAATCCACAATTATTTATTTGTGCACATCTGTCTTTCGCTGCAATATCCAAGCCTAAAAGAAAAAGACCTTCAAAATATTTTGGCATCTCCTATTTCTGAAGGGCTCTGTCCTTCAGAGCTGCAGCTGGACAATTCCTACCTTGTCCTACCCCAGCAACCATAAACCCAGACTATTTGTACAGGAAGTCATTGACTCTGCCACAAAACTGCCCAAATCTGCTGCAGGAAAACATGGGAATGGTATGGCAAACTATAGGGGGAGGAAAACTACTTCCAGGGGAAACAATGGCTGGAAAATGTCAGTTTCTGACAAGAAACAGCCAAAAGCAAACCAGGAGAGAAGTGGCAATAAAACTGTGTCCTCCGTGTCACCAGATCTTCAGCACACACAGTGAATAACAGTGACTTGGAACTGAGGGCACGCAGCAAAGGCCTCTGAGAACACATCCCAAACTGCCACGGGAGAGCCTGGAGTCCCCTCCTCACAAACTCCAAGGACCTGTCTGCAAATGCCTGGCTGGGAACTGCTGGTACAGACCTGCTGGAGACACAAACGAGCTCAGCAGCAACACTGAGCTCCAGGACTAATTAGATCACTGTGTCAGGTAAGAGATCAGGTTGAGGAGGGGTGAAACTTTCATTCCTAGTGCCCAGTTAGAGCAATAAACCAGGAGAAGGAAGAGGATTTCTGTGCAATAATCATGTGCCAGCACCATCCAAGCAGTCACCTGGACAAATGATCCACACATGCTGCACAGTGCTGGTTGTAAGGCATGGAATAGGGTTTCCAAAAACACCTCTGCTAAGCTGGAGCAAGTCAGCATGAGGAAACTCAGATGCCTGGTGCTCCTCCTTCTCTTGAAGAACACTATACCTGAAACCAACTGAGCGATTTGGGTCAGTGGTGTCACAAGCCAGGCTCCTTCCACTTGGAAACTGGAAATGGATTCCTGCTCGCACTTATCACGGGGATCAGGAATGGCAGCATGTGCTGAGACACGGAGCTGTGGGGGCTGCTGTGGCTTGTGGGCTCAGATAACAGACACAAGAGCTTCCTGCAGAAACATGGATCTCTAGACTCTCCTAGTCATATGTGAAAATGGAGAGAAATTGTATCCCTCCAGCAGAACTGTAAATAAGTCTCTTACAGATTGTGCACAAGTTAAAAGCTTAGATTTTGATGCCATTGTGGTGAAGTGTGAGCCTGACAGATCCCAGAGCACCTGCAGGAGGTACAGCTGCCTCCCTCCATCCCCATTCACCCCAAGCACACAGCCCCTCCTGCTCCAGCCACAGCCTGCACGTGCTTATCTAGACCACTGCAACCAGGAGAAATAAAAGGTATCATGGTGTGGTCCAGTTACCCAGATCTGGGAGAAAATAGATCATCATAAGGCTCTCTTAGAATTTAAAATAATCCCATTTCATTTCAGGCACTCACAGGCTCTCTGAAGCACAGGAGAGTGCATCTCCCAGAAACACCTGCAGCACTTCAGTTGCTGTCTTTGCACAACCCCTGGATTTGGTTCGTGTTCTTATAATTCAGTAAATTTTGTTATGTGATAGATGTCTTGTTACTCCTGTTACATATAATGTGTCCTGGAAACTTAAACTGGTCTACCCTTCCAGCAGCACACGGATTTTGGGTCGGCTGACCCGCAGTCTGTAATTTGCAGGAATTGTGAAGCCAAATTCACCCTTTTTTGCGGTGACTTCTTCAGGATTGCACAATCCCACCCATGGAACCAGTAGTCTCAGCAATCCCAGGCAAACAATTTGTGAGCAAAGGCCAGGAAAGGCACCCAGCAGATCCACCTGGGGCAGGACACCCACGCAGAGCTCTGCAGCACCAGCTCCAAGACAATCCCAATGTTCAAACCAGACAAGCACGCCTGGTTCCCACCAGCTGCACCTCAGTCACTCCCCTGCACTGCAGAGGGTAACAGATACAAAGAGGATTTTTGCCAATAAATTATGCCTTGATCTACAGCTCCCCTGTGCCAGCAAGGGGTGTGCACAGCACAGTGTTGTGTCAGCCACGCTGGCACAGCTCAACAGTGCCCTTATTCTTCTCCCTCTCCCTCTTCCAAGTAGGTTTTTTTTATGTCAGAAAAACACAAATGGGAAAAAGGGCCTGGAAAGGACAGAGTGAAATATCATCTCAGGGTGAAACACCATCTCAAGGTGACACTCAGGGCACTGCTAAACCTGGCTGGCTGGAGGGACTGAAATGTTTTTCTGGGATCACTTGTAATTCCAAAGGTGTCCCAGGGAGCAGGTCCCAGAGTCCATCTTACAGAGAACATTGAGGTGAAGACCCAACCTCCCTGCAGTGTCCACACCCTGAATCACAGCACAGAGACAAATGGAACACAAGATTTGCAGCTCCTGCAACTGCCATCCCAAGCTCCAGCTCATCCTGGCTCTTCCTAAACCCTTCCCCAGCATTTTCTTATTTAGAAACCAGCTGTGAACTGCTTTTCCAAGTTTTAGCCTGGTCTTCCCCTGCATCTACTCGTGCACCCACAGCTCCCTCCCACCAAACCCTCCTGCTTCCACCTTGCACATCTCATCCCACCAAACTGCCCTGCCTGGAGCCAAGGAGGCTCAGGGGGGACCCTGTGCCTCTCCACAGCTCCTGACAGGAGGGGACAGCCAGGGGAGTCAGGCTCTGCTCACAGGGAACAGGGACAGAATGAGAGGAAACAGCTTCAAGCTGAGCCAGGGGAGGCTCAGGGTGGACATCAGGAGGAATTTTGTCATGGAAAGGGTTGTTCATTGACAGGGGCTGCCCAGGGTGATGTTGGAGTCCCCATCCCTGGAGGTGTCCAAGGAACAGCTGGATGTGGCACTCAGTGCTCTGGGATGGGGACAAGGTGGGGACTGGGGACAGCTTGGACTCCATGGCCTGGGAGGGATTTTCCAGCCTGGACAATTCTGTAATTCAGTCATTTTCCGGACCCAAAGAAGAAACCAGATTGTGTCCAACTTTATAAATAAATACTGAGAGCTGCAGAGCAAGGCACCACCTCCAGCTGCCAGGTGATCACTCCCTCCTGCCTGATGTACCTCTGCCCTCATGACAGCAGCTCTGTCACTCCACAGCACACAGGCTTCAACCACGTGGGCCTGGAGGGAAATCAGAGCTGACTTCAGACCAGCAGAACCAACAAGCTGGAACACGTGTATTTCAGTGAAGTATCTTCTTTGGAGGTGGTTCAGCCCAACCTTTGTACGTTGCCCTGCAAATGCCACAAAGTCTTTGCTGTTATTTTAAGCTGGGACGATTCCCTTTAAATTTTTCATAGAACCACAGAATATCCTGAGCTCGAAGGGAACATCGAGTTCAACTCCTGGCCCTGCACAGACAGCCCAACAATCCCATCCTGTGCATCCCTGAGAGCATTGTCCAAACTCTCCTGGAGCTCTGGCAGCTGTGCTCATTGCCTGGGAAGTTCTGCTGAAAGAACCTTTCCTGATCTCAAACCTAAACCTTCCCTGGTACAACTTCATGCTAATTTCCTCTGGCATTACTATCTTATTAGTTTATTCCCACTCCATTTCCAGCTCTCAACAGTTAGGACACCACTCGCAACCTTCTCAAAGTCAGAAGACATAAGCAGCGCATCTTGAAGGAATTTTTGTCCCCGCAGCCAAAGGAACTGGAGATGTGGCAGAAGCTGCATTGTTTGCAAACCCGTGGTGTGTGATCCCCTCTGGGCAGGCAGCAGAGTGGTGCCTGCGGTATCACCGTCACCTCCTCCTCCGAGTTCTGGGCTGTCCCTGCAGGCTTCACATTCAAACCGCTTTAGTGCCCCGATCCCGTGGCTGAAGGAAAAACCCGCACCTCCCCGGGACCCGCCTCAGCAGATTCCCTGGCAAACTCGGAACTGCCTCAGAGCAGCCCAGCACAACCCGTGCCTCCGGCTGGCCGCGGCCACCGTGACCCCCATCCCGTCCGTGCCTCGGAGCGCGAAGGGCGGCGTGAGGCCCGTCCGACACGGCACAGCCGGGGCCGGGGAGCTGCCCCCGGGACACCGGCACCCCCCCAAACCCCGGCGGGGCCTGCTCGCCCCCCCCTCCCGGCACCCGACCCCGGTATCTCGGTCGCACGGCAGCCTCTGTCGCTGCAGAGCCCTCCCCGCCCCTCTCAGCCTCACAGCCCGCAGCTCCCCTCAGCGCCCCGGGGCCGGGCCGGGCCGCCTCCGCTCCACGCCTCACCTCCGCCAGGAACCGGCTGACATCGTAGACGCGCCCGTGGATCACCAGCCAGGCCTCACGGCTGGAGTTCCGCTTCGCCACCTCCTCCAGGGTGAACACGGGCGCGGGCCCGTCCCCCGCCGCCGCCGCCGCCGCCTCTCCGCGCCGCTCGCCCTCCATGCTGCCCGGCGCGGCTCCGCGGAACGCGCAGCCTGACCCGCGCCGGCCGCCGTAGCGATGGCAACGCCTCGTGCACCTTCCGTTGCGCCCGGGGACCAATGGGAAGCAAGCCCGAAGGGGGCGCTGCCGGCGCAGCCAATAGGAATGCGCGGCGGCGGGCACGGGCCAATGGGGAGCGGCCGGGGCGAGAGGCGGGAAACGGCACGCGAGCGTCGCCTCTGAGGCGGCCCCGGGAGCGGCGCCCGCAGAACCGGGCTCCCCTCAGACCCCGCAGAACCGGGCTCCCCTCAGACCCCGCAGAACCGGGCTCCCCTCAGACCCCGCAGTACCGGGCTCCCCTCAGACCCCGCAGAACCGGGCTCCCCTCAGACCCCGCTCACACCCGGGCCCTCCTTCAGCCCTCACTCCACCCGCAGCCCCGGAACCCTCAGTCCCTGCTCCCTTCAGCCCCCATTTCCCCGGTACTGGCTCCGAGCCGCCCCGTTATCCCCGTGCCACCGGAGAGCGTGGTGTCCGTCAGCAGCCCGCCCTCAGCTTTTGCACGGTTCCTTTTGGTTCTTCCCACACGGGTATAAAATGGATGTGATCCCACAGCCCTTGGGAACGAGCCGGTGGCGGTGCAGCGCATCCCCAGGGCCTGGCTTTTCCCAGGTCCCAAAGCAAAGTTCACCTTTGAGAAGGCTCGGATGAGAAGCCCTGTGTAATTCCCCCTCTCTCCGGCAGGTTCAGGGGCAGAGGCTGTTCATGAACCCAAGGGTTTCCCTTTATGAACTGGCATTTGTGGAATTTATTTCCTTGCACTTGCGGCACAGGTACAGGGCTGGGCAGGGGATGTTTGCTAACAGCTGCTGAGGAGGCAGAAACGCCGTGCTGTCAGTGTTAAACCGTGACCAGATAAAGGTTAAAGATGTGTGCAGGGGCAGTCCAGAGCGCTCACAGCTGGGCATGTCACAAATCCCTCTGCATCCCAAGAGCAGCTCAAGTGAAATTCTCTATTTAGGCAAGTCCACACGTTCACCTACCCAGATATCGGGATGTTAAAGGCTCAGTCTGTTCCAAAACATCTCCACAGTCACCTAACCAATATTAAATATTAAATATTGAGCTGCTGCTTCTTTTGATCCTTTCTGTCTACCTTTTCCCAGTCATCAGGGCTGTCTCCCTGGTTCTGTGTGTAACCCAGGATCCTCTGAGCTGGAAGTGTTTCCAGCTCCTCATTGTGCCAGCCAGCCCATCTCCTGGCACCTTTCCAAACCAATGTCTTTCCTTCTAGATCCTTCCCTGCCCAACCCAGCTCCAATGGGAACAGTTACCTTTGCTCAGATTGATTCAGAGTTTCTGTCATCTACTCGATGGGTTCCATAATAAGTGCCTTTGTGCTTCCTTCTCTCCATCCCTCATGCCTGGAGGGTTTCTCTGTGGATTTTCAAAGGAATCTCATGACCCTTCTCCTCATTTCTCTTGTCCCCTGTTTCACTGCTCCCTGTTTTTCTAAGACCAGAATGGTCTTGGAAGGGACCTTAGTGCTCCCCCCTGCCATGGGCAGGGACACCTTCCACTAGTCCAGGCTGCTCCAAGCCCCAATGTCCAACCTAGCCTTGGACACTTCCAGGGATCCAGGGGCAGCCACAGCTTTTCTGGGAGAACAGAACTCTGTCTGGTGCTCCTGCACAGCGAGAGCAGAGCCTGGTGACCAGGACCCTGGTGCTTTTCCTGCTCTGTTTCCTGCTGTAACCTCTAGAAGGATGTGACAGGCACGAGACCACGGCAACATGCAGATCCTGTTCCCTGGAATATTTTCTTTTATCTGTAGTTGCTTCATTAAAAGCCATAAATCAGTGAGGAGAGGCTCAAATGCACAAGCACGGCTGTATTTTGTGCCTTCCTGCCCAGTGTTTTGTTTGGCACGTGGAACTCCAAAGCTTTTCCTGAGAAATCAATGATGACACCACAGGAGGACTCAGTGAAACTGGAAAGTGAGGCCATTGACATTCCTGGTCCTGCTTCCATCATCCCTGCTTCCTCTTTGTTTATTGGAGATGATTCAGGGAGCAGGCTAGAGGGTTCATTTTTTTATTTATTCTGGAATTCACTGTTCCAGGCTTGTTTTCCAGCCCTGGGTGCTGTTAACACGCTGTTGGCTGCAGCAGACCCTGAAGTGGTGAGGGAGGGATGCCTGGATTGGGGTGCCAATGCCCTCCCCAGTTCCAGGAGCATGTCAGGAGTTGCCACCTCCTCCAACTCTGCTGGGGCCACCACTGCTCTTGTGACATCCGTCATGTCACCACCCCATCCAAACCCTCCCAGGCACTGCAGAGACCTTGTGGATCTCATGGGAAGCAGATCTGTCTGGTAGGATGGGAGGTGATCTCTTGAACATCCAAAGGGGTGTTCAGGAGACCAAAACCTTCTCCAGGAGGGCGTTGGAGGAGGAGATGGCAACCCAGAGGGACACAGACAGGAGGCAGAAAAAGGAGGCTAAGGGAGTTTTCCCAGGTGAAACCTGGCTTGGAGAAGGCAGATGGCTCATGAGTGGCATTGTCCTGGTGTCTCAGAGAGGAATTCTACTTTGCTTCCCTTGGGAGAGGACTCCAGGACTCTCTTTCCTGACCTTTGTGCAAAAATGAATGAAATTACTCATCAAAATCCCAAAACTCGTGCAGGGCTGGAGCGCCTGGCACTACTTGGAGCCATGTGGATCGTAGGGGCAGAAGTTACTGAGCTCCCTGAAAAACATGGAATTTTCTAGCCAGGAGAGCAAAGGCAGTGTCTGAAGGGCTGTGAGTGTGACTGGGGGTGATTGGACCCAGGGGATGGAGGGGACACAGCTGAAATTCCAGGGTCCCACCCTGGTGCCTCCTCCTGCAGCTTGTGACAGAGAGAAAGCAAAGCCCCTTTGCCCATGAATATTCCACATGGAAGACAGCATACGACAAGAGCGTGTCACACTCAGCCTAGGAAGCAGCTGTATCACTCTTCACATCCTTCTGAGCACCCTCCACAGCATTCCTAGCGTGGCTGTGCCCTGTCCCACTCCCACCCTGCTCCCCAGGGCAGCCCCCCCGCCCCAGGTGACTCTTCTGCCTCAAACAGATTATTACAAACTTTCTTTGTTTGCCAATAAAAAAATCCCTCCCAGTTTTTTCTGTTTTCCATCTGACATACAGATTTTTCCCATGTGTGTTTCCTCCTCCCCTGGCCTGGGGCAGAGGGAAGGGAGGATCCCAGATCACCTCATGCCAGAGGAATTTTCACGTGCTTTTCCATCTCAGGTGAGAGAGCCTCCAGGACAGTGTTAGGAAAAGTCCCCTGGGCCGAGGACACACATGTGCAAGCAGGACACCCCAGAGTGGCAGAGAACTGCCCCGTGACCCCGAGGATCTGCTTGCCAGTGCCTTTGTCTCCAGGCACCAGTTCTGCTTGGGAATCAGTCAGCGGGATCACTGGGAAGACAAGACTTCTACACCATTACCCCGAGTCCGAGTGACCGTGGGACAGTCTATGCCCCAAAACCCTGCCCAGGGGACCTGGTTTGCTGTTCCAGCTGAGGGGCATTGGCAGGTGGCTTCAGCACAGAGCACAGGAGAGTGGGGGTCATTTAGAAAACCAGAATAAAGGCAAAAAACCCATGCAGGGTGGCACTGCCAGGTTTGGGTGACATGAGTTTAACACTCCAAGGCCTGCCCAGCTAAGACAGTCGCTCGGGGGGGGTCTCAGCACTTACAGCTGTGCGTTTCCCTACTGTCGGTCCCGTCGGACGGGCACCGGGCCGGTCCCGAGCCCCCGGGACGCGGCTCTGCCCCGGCCTGCGCCGCCTCCGTCCGCCAGAGGGCGACCGACACTTACCGGCGGGGCTGGCGCGATGCATGCCGGGAGCTGTAGGCGCGGTGCGCTTGTCGCGATGCATGCCGGGAGCTGTAGGCGAAGCGGGTTTGTCGCGATGCATGCCGGGAGCTGTAGGCGGGGATTCCACCCTAGATAAACCGGCGCAGAGGAGCGCGCGGTGCCGTGTCGGTGTCGTCACTTCCGCCCGTTCCCCGCGGGAGCTCCCTGCCCGCGCAGAGATGGCGGCGCTCCCCGAGAAGACCGTGAACGGCTGCGTTCTGCAGTTCTACTTCCACCGGGCCATCGAGGCCTACCGCTCCGGGCGGAACCGTGATTTTCGCCAGTTCCGCGACATCATGCAGGGTGCGCGGGGCCGGGCCGGGCCGGGGAGCGGCGGGGCGGGGCCCGGGCCGGGCTGCACCGCCCTGACCAGCTGTTTGTCCCACAGCGCTGCTCGTTCGGCCGCTGGACAGGGAGCCGGAGATGGCACAGATGCTCCGGATAATGCAGCTGCTGTCGCGGGTCGAGGAGGGCGAGAATCTCGGTAGGTGCCGCTCGCAGCCCGCTCCCTCCTCCCCGTGTCAGTGTCCCCGCAGCCCGCGGAGCTTTGTCCCTGCACAGCAGCGCTCTGGGCTGGGGGCTTGGGGGGGTCTCCCTGCGGGTGAGGGGCGCTGGGATGCTAAAAGCAGCATCCGTGGTGCTCCGGGGCCGGCGTGCTGGACAAACGCATCAGCCTGGTGATTCCTGCTTGGCCTCAGAGCTTCCAAAATGCTCCCCATGGTCAGTGCTGAGCACCTGGGAAGTTCTTGAGTGCTGCTCCCAGAACATCCCACGGCAGTGGTGGGAGCTGGCAGCTGAGACACTCGGCAGTGCCTCGGTGGCTGTGGGATGTGTGGTGCACCTGTGCAGGTGGATGGCTGCCATCTGTGCAGGTGAATAACCAGCTCTCCACAGGGAAGCGCCGTGACCCCCCCCCCCAAAGTATGGATGCCAATTCTTATAGATTGCACCTTCGACAAGGAGTCAGAGCTGACCCCACTTGAGTCGGCCATGCTTGTCCTGGACTTCATCCATGAGGAGTTCTCAGTGGCGGACAAGACGATGGAGGCTGTGCAGAAAATGGTGAAGGAAGCTGTAAGATCTTTTTCTTTCTCAGTGAATATCTTGTGCGGCTTTTGCCTTGGAAAGGCCTCGTGTGGATGATGGTGGGAGCTGCCTCGTGTGGGGGATTCCCTCATTATCTGCAAACTCATTCCTGCAGTGATGTGGGAGATCTGTGTGGAACTTGGCACTGAGCTGTTCCTGTGCCCTGCTTCAACCTGTCCTTCTTTTCTTCTCCAGGCTGTTGTCGTTTGCATCAGAAACAAGGAGTTTGAAAAAGCTTCTGATATTGTCAAGAAGCACATGGGGAAGGAGCCCAGAAACCAAGTGAGTCTGTACTGGGATAGAGTGGGAGCTGCTGATGTGTCCTGGGAGGTTTGGGGTGAGAAGGCCAAAATGGAAATAATCCTTCTGAAGTGCTGCTCCCTCAGAGTTCCATGTTTGAATTGTCACCTTGGAGCCCCTTCTGTCGCTCAGCTTTCCTCACACACCTTCACAGGCCTTCCAGGCATCACCACTGAGCCTTTGATGAGCCTCCAGCTCATCTTCACCATCAGAGCAGGTTCTGGGAGCAGCAGGTGTTCCCATTCCTGTTTCTGCAGGCAGTAGGGTGCTTGGGCACTGTGCAGGCAAGGAGAATTCCTGAAATAAGGTGGTACTGCTGCTCCTGGGTTGCTCTCTTGTTCCTCTGGCCTTTTCCCAGCCTCATCTCAGTGTAAATTGGTTGTGTCTGGAGAATGCCAGAATGGAGAATTAGCACAGGGAATCACCTGTGCTAATCCTGGCATGGGGATCACTCACAGGAAACAGGAAAGGCCCAGTCCTTGCCCACACCCTTGCTGTGGTTGTCACTGAGTCCCCTGTCCTTGCCCTGTCCTTGATCCTATGAATCCCTCCTCTAGAAGAAGAGGAATGAGTGGCTGGCTGTGATCCGGGAGAAGAATCCCTCTCATCCAAAGGTCAAAAACTTCTCCTATGAGGACTTCCAGCAGAGCATCTTTGACTTCCTGAAGGGCTACGTGGATGACTCGGAGCCAGCGCTGCTGACGGTGCGTGTCCACCCTGGGGATCAGGGGCCTGATTACAACAGGCTAAACCTGGAACACCCTAAATTCAGTCTATCCCTTAGTTTTATACGGTCAAACGTGTTTTGCAATCCATGAGATGCCTTTGGGAGGGGGTAAAATGGAACGGGAGCACGAGGAATCATCTCTGTAATGGTGCTGTGCTTTTTCTCTCTCCAAGTTATTGAAAAAGACTTTGAATTCGGAACACGCCAACAAAGCAAAACCCTCGCTGGGGACTTCTGAGTTTGCAGATGGGCTGAAGGACCAGGCAGAAGCTCCAGAGGTCTCCAGAAAGGTTGAGGGCCCAGCCAGAGCTCCGGAGGTCTTGGGAAGGGAGAAAAGCCCAGCCAGAGCTCCGGAGGTCTTGGGAAGGGAGAAGGGCCCAGCCAGAGCTCCAGAGCTTGCAGGAGCAACAAAAAACCTGGAGGGAGCTGCAGGCCCTGCAGAAAGGGCAGCTGGTCCCACAGCAGCTCCAGAGATTGTGGAAGAAGCTGGTGGCCCTGCAGCAACTATGGAACCTATGGAAGTAGCCACTGACCCAGCAGCAACGCCTGAACATTTAACAGCAGCATATGATATCCTGAAAGGCACTTCAGAGCCTATGGAAATAGATAAAGAACCAGCAGCAGCAGCCCCAGAACTCCCCAGGGTGTCCACCAGGGAATCACAAAGGTGGGCAGAGGAATCTGGCTCTACACTGTGGATGCAGTGTGGCCGCAAGTTCTCTTCCAAGGGGTTAATCCCCTGTGTCCAGGCAGCTCCTAATTCCCCAAATGCCTGCCCAGGCCAGCCCGAAGGTGTTGGTGCAGGACTCTAGATCCTGGGAAAGGTGCTGAGGTGGTTTGGTTCAGTGCAGCACTGGGAATAGCAGGAGGCAGTGGAGCAGGAAGGTGTGTTCTCCACACCTGCTCCCTGGGGCACTGTGCTGTTGGGGAGGGCTGGGAATGCCCTCTGGCAGAGATTTACACTGTAGGGCCAGGAGTTGGGGATGCCAGTGGAGGGAGAGGCTGAGAGCTCCCTCAGCAGTTTCCCTACAACCTGCCTGGTTGTGTTTATTTTATAGGCAGCTTCCTGGAGATGTAACCTCGTGTGGGATTTCTGTTCTGAGAGAAGCTTTCAAGATCCTGTCGGACTCCAGGGACCCGGATGCACTTTTCACCAAACTGGACGAAACAGACTTGCCTTCCCCCAAGCAACTGTCTCCTTCTGTATCCCACAGAACCAAGAGATGCAAAGAAGCAGAGAAGCAAGCTTCTGAGACCTCAGAGCCTCCTGAAATACCCCGTAACATCAAAAACTTGTTCAGCATAAGCAATCTGATCACGGATTTGGACGGCTCGTCCAGCAAGTCGAGCGAGTGCCCTGACTCTTCCCAGGAGCACGTGGTCTCTTCTGCTTCCAAACCTGCTCTGAAATTGCCTGATGAGCCCTTGTCTGCCCAGAGTGAGAAGTATGAAGCCCCTCTCGTGTGGTATTGTCTGCTCTGCCCCCAGTCTTGTCTTGCTGATGTTGGTAGCCTGAGCACCAAACCTTTGCCCTGTGTCCCAAGATGAGTGTTGACCTTGCCCACCAGCCCATGTGGAACTGGGCACAGCAAACCCTCTGTTGTCTCTATATTGGGCTTTAAAATTAATTATGGGTTAATGGAGAGGAGAAAATAATCAGGCCCTGCTGGTAGTGAAGTGTTGCAGCTGATCCTGGTAGGAGATTCCAGTACAGGTAACACAGATTTTTTCCACACTTCTCCCAGTTTCAGCATCACTGGCCACAGTCTGTAGGAGCATCCTGTGGAGTCTGTAGGAGCATCCTTCTCTTGCTTCCCACCTCTTGAGAAATACAGTGGCCAGAGGCTGGCTCTGCTTGCTTGGTGGCTCTGTACCTGCTTCCCAAAAAACCTCCTGAGACAGTAGCTAATGTAAACCCTCACCTCATTTCAGGTCCTTCCAAGGAAGATGGAACAGCTCTTGTGGCACAGAGGAGAAGGACACTTGGAGTGATGAGGATGAGCTGTTCTTAAATGCAGGTATGAGAATCTGTCTGGCAGGAATGACCTGTGCTAATCCTGGCATGGGGGGTCACTCACAGGGGTCTTGCTGCTGCCTGGGTGACTGAATTTTAAAACCAGGAATCCTGTGGAAAGGCTGGGATAAAGGAACTGGAGTGTATTGCCTGTCACAGGGTGCTCTGACTGCACAGCTCAGCAATTAAGCCCAAGACAGCCTCTCAAGGAGGTCTGTACCTCACAAATTATGGGAAATGTAACTCTCTCCCTTGTTTTCCAGCATCAATTGACAAAAATGACGTCTCCAAGAACTCCAGCTCCAAGAAACAGGTATGTGGAGCCTTGGGTGCTTCCAGCAGGCCCTGCAGTGGGGCAGTCTCCGTGGTAAAACAGGCTGGAGCTGTGCCTGTCCTGCCTGCAGGGCACTGGGAATGTGCCTCAGTTCCCTTTGTCTTGATGGCTCAGAGCAAGGTTTGCCAAACTCCCCTCATGCTGGAGAAGTTCAGAGTCTTGTTCAGGTGAGGGACACACATCTGGCAGCACAACAGATCCCACATGGGTGCCAGCAGGAACTCTCCTCCTGACCCATAGGAAGGCAGCTGCTGCACCACATCTGCAGTGCTGGAGTGCTGTCTGCAGCTGCCAGGACCTGTCTGCCTTCCCTGCCGTTCCTGGCACGGCTGATGAGGGCAGGAACGTGCCAGGAAGGACCTGGCAGCAGGCTCTGTGCCATGCAGCTCCTCCCTGCAGCTGCCTCCTTGCTCTTTGCAGAAATGGACCATGCAGGAGAGCGAGTGGATCAAGGAAGGGGTGAAGAAGTACGGAGAGGGGAGGTGGAAAGCCATTTGTCTGAAGTACCCCTTCCAGAACCGCACCTCAGTGATGATCAAGGACCGCTGGCGGACCATGAAGAAATTGGGAATGCTCTGAAGTTGGCAGCCACGTGACTTCCTTTGTTTTTTTGGACCTGTGTTTTTTTGGAAGCTGGACCAGAGTGTAGTCTGTGTCAATGTGGGAAGCCCCTCCGACACCAAAACCATGACTGACAGAACCCAGGAGGCTTGTGCTCCAGCTGGAGCTGCAAAAATCAGTGTGTGCTGCAGGTGGCAGGGGCTGTGCAGCCTCTCAATGTGAATTTAGAACCACCTGGGTTGAGACTTCCTTGTCCATCTGACCACTGCAGCCTCTGGAATCAATCCCAGCTGTTTGCTCAGGTGTGATCAGCAGGATGATCTCATAGGTGACTATTTTTTTGTGTTTTACACTTATTTGTTCTCTGAATCACCTCTTTCATCTGTTTGTGATCGTTCCCTTGTGGAAGAGAGGCAGCACTGAGTCCCAGAGCTTCTGTGGGGAAGAGATCCAGGCAAGAGGATCTCCTTGAAGTTTTTTTTTTTTCCCTGTTCATTTCTGTTTTGTGAATGACTCATCTGCGAGGAGAAATTCCTCCCTTCCAGCTCTGAGGCTTTAAAAACTAAAATTACTTTGTGTTTCAGTACTTGGAACTGTTATTTTAGTGCTGTCTGACTTTGGTCATGTTTTCTTTGTACGTTTCTTTGTACTACCCTTACTATGTGTGAGCTCCAAGGATGCCACGTGTTCCTGCCTTCAAGTGCCAAAGCTGGAACAGTCATTTGTAAAATAAAGTTCCTTTCCTGTTTAATAGCAAGAGTTGTGCAAGTGTGAATTTCTGCCTTGTGGGTGAAAATGCAGCAGAGGGGCACGGACTGCCCCAGGAATGTGGGGCTTTCCCTTCCCCTCTGGGAGTGCTGGGTCAGGAGCAGCACTGCCCTGGAGCTGTGACATGCTGGTGTGAATGGGACACAGGAGTTTCTGGGGCACTTTCTAAATTTAGTTTCCAAGTTTCTCTTGGCTGCCTTCCAGCAAAGCCAGGGCTGGGAGAAGTCTTGCCTAGGAACAGCTGCTTCCCCCTCTGTCCTTCAGCTGCAGGTGCTGCACTGGGTGTCCCTTGTCCTCTGGCTGTAGCTATGTATTTTCCTCCCCTTCTGTAAATCCTTTCCCTGGAGAGCCCTGGGCAGCAGGAACTGTCAGAGATGTGTCCCACTACTGGCCAGTGCGAGGCAATGCCAGCTGCTGGTGCCCTGCTGGCAGGAGCTGAGTCCTGTTCTTGTTTTCTCTTGCCCTGGCAGCACAAGGGGTCAGAGCTCCAGCTCCACACAGGGCTCACCTTGAGCTGTGGCTCCTGTGCCAGCACAGCCCTGGTGCTGTGGAGCAGTTAATGATTACCCTGTGCCTCCTCCTGCTGCCCTGCACAGGGAGTGAGTGCTGGAGCCCAGGCAAGCAGGAGGATGCTGCTGCTGCTGCTCCTGGCACTGCTGGGCCCTGCTGGCTGCCCCAGGACAGAGCCCCTGAGTGGCTCCAGCCAGGAGCCACTGTTCCGTGGCGCCGATCGCTACGACTTTGCCATCGTCATCCCTGCTGGCACCGTGGAGTGTTTCTGGCAGTTCTCACACCAGGGTGGCAACTTCTTCTTCAGCTATGAGGTGAGTGCTGGGGACACGTCCTGGGAAAGCACTGACACAGCCAGGGAATGGCTGGATCCAGCCCATGCTGGTCCTGTGGCACATGGCATCTCAGGGACTGTGCCTTTCTTAAAGCACTATCATTGAATGTTTTGGGTTGGAGGGATCTTAAAGCTCGTTTCCTTTCTCCTCTTGCCACAGGCAGGGACACCTTCCACTGTCCCAGGCTGCTCCAAGCAGGTCTTGGACACTGCCAGGGATCCAGGGGCAGCCACAGCTTCTGTGGGCATCCCTGTGCCAGGGCCTGCCCACCCTCACAGGAAAGAATATCTTCCTAATACAATCAACCTAATTCCTATCCATCATCAATCCCATGCATTTTTTAAACTACCTGGTTTAAACCCATGAAGTGGAGCTGGGAGCTCCAGCACTGTTGGAAGCTCTGCCCTTCACTGCCTGGTCAGAGGCTGTGGCACAATGAAGGTCTTGGCACAGTGTGTCCCTGAGCTCTGTCCCCTTCCCACAGGGAAACTCTGGCCCTTTCATCTCCTGTTTACACTGGGCTGGCTGAAGGAGAGCTGGGCCGTAGCTGTGCCTGGCAGTGGCACCTTCCCCCCAGCTCTCTGCTTGGCAGAGCCAGCCCCACAGGAACACGTCCTCAGGGCTTGGCACAGCTCCATCCCCCACACAACAGTGACCAACAAATTCCCCTCGGGTGTTCCCTGCCTCCAGGTCCAGCGGGCGACAGGGATCGGCAACAGCAGGGACATCCTGGTCACAGCGAGTGATCCCAATGGCTTCCAGCTTGGAGTGTCCCAGGACGTGCGAGGACAGATCAACTTCCTCACCAAGGACACAGGTCCCCCAGCCCCTGCAGCAGCTCTGAGCCTGCCCGGCCAGGGTGTCCCCGAGCACCAATTGCTCCTGCGTGAGCAGGATGAGGGATGAGCACTTGGGACGTGTCTGCCCAGGCCTCTTGCACCCAGGGACCAACAATCCCCTTCCCTCTGCAGGTTTCTACCAGCTCTGCCTGGACAACCAGCAAAACCACTTTGGCTTCATGCAGGTGTATCTCAACTTTGGTGTGTACTACGATGACTACAACATGGAGCACAAGCAGCCAGCAGAGAAGAAGGAGCTGAACGACACCCTGGAGGCAATTGGGGTGAGAGTCAGGGAAGCCCTAGGGTGCCCCAGCACAGCAGGGATGGGCATGTCCTGAACTGAACGGGGCTCAGCTGCAGCTGAGCTCAGCACTGAGCCCCAGGGGCAGCTCTGAGTGCAGCTCTGCCTCTCCTGCAGGTGAGCATCCAGAGGCTGCAGATCCACACCTTCCACATGTGGCGCTTCTACAACTTTGCCCGGATGCGGAAAGGAGCCGACTCCTTCCTCCTGGAGTCCAACTACAACTATGTCAACTGGTGGTCAATGGCCCAGAGCTGTGTCATTGTCCTCTCTGGGGTGCTGCAGCTCTACTTCCTCAAGCGCCTCTTTCACACACAAACCTCGGGCAGCCAGAAGTGCTAGAACAGGGCAGGGACCCCTCTGCAGAGCCAGCAGCCCTGGCTGCCACTCTGTCCCACTGCAAAATAGGAGGAAAGGCTGGATTCTGCTTCCAGGAGGAGGTTAGAGAGTTCCCCCTGCTCCTGCTTCATCTCTAGCCCTGGCATCACCCCAAGAGAAGTCAAAGGCCACACTGTCACCTGAGTTCTGTATGCTGTGTGGGTTTGTTGCATCCCTACCCATTTTTAGTGTCTTAATGGGCTTTTTCTACCAGACTCCCAATAAAGGAACCCCTGGTCGAGTCTGGGGGGTGTCTGCTGCCTGCTGCTGCTGCTCTGTGAGCCTAGAAGAAGCTGCTGGCCTCTACCTCCGTCCCTTCTTGAAGCTCATCCTCAGATTTTGAGGTTTCTCCATCATCAGTCCCCCAAACACACCCCAGTGTGTCACATTCCCCACAGGAGGGGCAAGGACTGATTCCCCCAGACCCTCCACACCAGAAAACAGGCACTGGGAAAAAGAACAGGCTTTATGTGACAGGGCTGGGGCCAGGCCTCTCCTCCCGTGCTGGCAGCAGCCCCCTGAGGGCTCTGGGGCTGTGTGCTGGCAGCTCCTCACCTCTCCATTCCCCTCCGGGTGGGTTTCCCACACCCACAGTGCAGGACAAAGTCCGTTCTACCCCGGAACACTCACAGGGGTCCCCGAGGGTCCCTTATGTCAGCGTGTCCTCATTCCGCACGTACTCCCCGACGTCGGCTTGGTGGAACACCACGATGGCCAAGGGGTCGACCTTCCGACACTCCTGTGTGGATTTGGCAGCCACCCCAAAGCCCTGGGGGGGACGGAGGGGAGGTGAGGGAGGGTCGCCCATCTCGTGTGCCCCCCACAGCCCCGGCCGGGCACTCACCAGCGGCACATCGGCCATGGAATACACCACAACACCCTGGTACTGCGCCGTGCTCTCCGTGATTCGGCCCAGCCCCGACTTCAGCACGTGGTTGCCGTAGAGGAAGGATTGCTCCGAGCCCGGCTTCACCCACACCTTGTACTGCAAGAGAGGGGCAGAGCTGTGAGGGGCCGTGGGGCTGACACGGGACCGGGACCGGGACCGGGACCCACCTTGGCATAGGGTGCGAGGAAGTCCAGGGCCGTGACACTGAGCCGGAACTTTTGCGACTTGGTGAACTTGCCAAAGCAGGTGCCCGGGGCCACCAGGCTCTCCCGGGGGACGCTGGCCGCCAGCTTCAGCAGCTTCTCACTGCGGGAGCAGGGCAGAGCTGTGCGGCGGCCGGGGCTGCACCGAGCCGGTCCGGCCCGCTCCCCGCCCGGCCCTCACCTCAGGTAGTACACACGGTCCCGGTGCAGGCGGAAGCAGTAGGTGCCATCGGGCCGGTCCACCAGCAGCTGGATGTTCTCCCCGATGCTGCAGGGACACAGCCGGTGAGCCCGGCCCCGCCAGCCGCGGAACCTCCGGGGCCCAGCCCTCACGGTGCGCCGCCGTTCCCGTGCGATCCCCGCTATCCACCGCCCCCTCGGACCCATCGGCCTCCTAGCCGGCACAGCCCTCCCGGTGCCCATCCCATCTCCATACCCAGCCCGCCCGATCCCCGGTGCCCCTCACGCCCGATCCCCGCTGCCCCTCACGCCCGATCCCCGGTGCTCCTCCCGCCCGGTCCCCGTTATGTCCCCGTGCCCGATCCCCCCGGTCGCGGCCCCTCACTATTTCCCGAGCTTCTCGAACACCGCTCGCGTCTCCGCCTCCGTGAGCGGCCGCATCTCCCGCACCGTGCACGCGAGACCGCCGGGGCCGGAAGTGCCGGACCGGAACCGGCGGGAGCGGAAGTGACGATCCCGGAACCGGCGGGCCCGGAGGTGACGCGGCGGCCGCAGCGATGGCGGCGGCGGCGGCGGAGGAGGCGCGGCTGCTGGCCTGGCTGCGCGGCCCGGCGGCGCCCGGCGGCCCCGAGCTCGCCGCTTATGTGTCGGAGCTGGCGGCGCTGGGGCTGGCGGAGCTGGGCCGGGAACCGGCGCGGTTGGCGGCGGAGCGGGCGCGGGTCGGGGCCGAGACGCGCCGCCTCGCCTTCGAGCATTACCGAGCCTTCATCCGCTCCGCCGAGTGCACCGGCCGCGCCGGCCGCGGCTTCGGCGGCATCGAGAGCCGCCTCGGGAGCCTGCTGGAGCGGCTGCCCGCGCTGCAGGACGCCTGCCGGTGCGGCACCGGGCTCTGGGAGCGGCGGGCAGGGCGCGGGTGGAAACGGAGCGGGATGGGCTGGGCAGAGAGAGGTCCCAGATGAGCCCAGTAAGGGTCGGGCCGGCTGGGACTGGGCGGGAGGCAGCACTAGGAGCGGTGTGGGTGGGATCCAGCGCTGTAGGGAAGAATTCCCTGCTGATGCCGTCCCGGTTCTGCAGGACCTTCATGCGCGATGCTGAGGCCATCGCCTGCAGCCGGCGCATGAACAGCCTGACCCTGAACCGGCACACGGAGATCCTGGAGATCCTGGAGATCCCGCAGCTCATGGACACCTGTGTCCGTAATGGCTACTATGAGGAGGCACTGGAGCTGGCGGCGTACGTGCGCAGGCTGGAGAGGAAGCACAGCAGCATCCCCGTTATCCAGGTGAGCCCTGCAATGCCTTTGCCCCGTGACTGAGGTGAACCCCATGTTGTCCCACCCTGTGATCCAGGAGACCCCTGTGCTGACCCAACCCCCGGATCCAGGTGAACCCCACACTGAAAGATCTCTCTTCCCCAGGGCATCGTGGAGGAGGTGCGCCAGTCTGCCCAGCTGATGCTGAACCAGCTGATCCAGCAGCTGCGCACCAACATCGCCCTGCCCGCCTGCCTGCGTGTCATCGGCTTCCTGCGCCGCATGGACGTGCTCACCGAGGCCGAGCTGCGTGTCAAATTCCTGCAGGCACGGGACGCCTGGCTGCGCTCCATCCAGGCCTCCATCCCCGACCACGACCCCTACGTGCACATCACCAAGACCATCGAGGCCTGCCGGGTGCACCTCTTCGACATCATCACCCAGTACCGCGCCATCTTCTCCGACGAGGAGCCGCTGGTGCCGGCCGAGGGCGTGGTGCCCGGTGAGGGGGCCATCTTCCACGGCTGGGTGCTGCAGAAGGTCTCTGAGTTCCTGCGGACGCTGCAGCGTGACCTGGACCGTGGCGTGGGCGGCCGGCTGGACTCGCTGCTGGGGCAGTGCATGTACTTCGGGCTGTCCTTCAGCAGGGTGGGTGTGGATTTCCGTGGGCAGCTGGCCCCCCTCTTCCAGCGCGTGGCTGCCGATGCCTTCAGGAAGGCGGTGGAGGAGGCGGTGGAGAAATTCCGTGAGGAGATGAATTCCTACACGCTGATCTCTGCGCCAGCCGTGCTGGGGGGCAGCGCAGGAGTGCCGGTGCCCACAGCCCAGCCTGGGACCCTGCAGCCCCCCATGGTGCTGCTGGACTTCCCACCCCTTGCCTGCTTCCTCAATGGGCTCCTCGTTGCCTTCAATGACCTGCGGCTCTGCTGCCCCATCGCCCTGGCACAGGATGTGACTGCCTGCCTGGACAGTGCCCTTGGTGAGGTGAGTCTGGGCATGGAGCTGGGACTTGTCCTGGGAGGTCATGGAGTGTTCTGAGTGGCTTGGGAAAGCCTCTGAGATCATCCAGTCCAACCATGCCCCCAGTGCTGCCAAGGCCACCCCTAAATCATGTCCTCAGGTGCCACATCCACACAGCTCTTAAGTATCTCCAGGGAGGAGGATTTCAACACTTCCCTGTGCCAGCTCTTTCCATGAAGAAATATTCCTAATATCCAACTTAAACTTCCACGGCACAACTTGAAGCCATTTTTTCTTGTCCTGTTCCTTGTTCTTTGGGAACAGAGCCCTGGTTGCCCCTCCTGTCAGGGAGTAGTGGAGAACAACAAGGTCCCCCTCAAGCCTCCTCTTCTCCAGGCTGAGCCCCCCTGTACTTCCTTCAGCTCCTTCTCCAGCTCCATTCCCTTCCCTGGACACACTCCAGCCCCACAGTGTCTATCTCAGAGTGTCCCAGAACTGACAGAAATTCCAGGTGTGGCATCACCAATGCCCAGCACAGAAAGATGGGCACTGCCCTGGGCCTGTGGCCTTACTGTTGCTGGTACAAGCCAAGTGCCACTGGCCTCCTTTACCCACCTGGACACATGACTGTAATCAGGTAACTCCTGTGCCTCTCTCTCCTCCCAGGTGACCAAAACCATCCTGGCCTTCCACCGTGCGGAGGAGGCGGCTTTCAGCGGGCGGGAGCAGGAGCTCTTTACCCAGTTTTGCACAGCCTTCCTGGAGGACCTGCTCCCCTACCTGAACCGCTGCCTCCAGGTGCTATTCCCTCCAGCACAGATTGCACAGGCACTGGGTGAGATCTCAGGGTTTGGTTTTCATTGCAGGGGGAGGACACCCATGGCTTCCCCGTGGCATTGAGTGGGCCCTGTCCTGCTCTTCCCCCTTCCGTGGGGTCTCATCCCCAAGACCCCCTGACCCCACTCTCCCCCATCCCCAGGGGTCCCTCCACAGCGCAGCGTTTCGGCCGCCCTGGGCCGCTCGACGTGGCCTGCGCTCAGGGAGCGCTGGCTTTCCTCTTACACCGGCACCGGCCTGAGGAAGAGCCGTCCCCGGACGACCTGCGCCGGAGCGGAACACGCTGCCGTGCCCACGAGTTCCCGTGAGAGCTGCGGGGGGACGCTGCGCTGTCCGGGTGAGGTAGCCCCGGCGTAGCCGGCCGCGTCCACTCCGCGGATTCCGCCATGTCCCGCCCGTGTCCCGCGGCACGGGGCCGCCAGGGGGCGCCTGGCCGCGGCACGGGTTGCGCCGCCGCAGGCGGTGCGCCATGGCGGCGGCGGGGGCGGGCGCGGGACGGGCCGTGCAGGGGCCCCCGGTGATGCTCACGGCCCGCGGCTGCGGAACCGCGGTGGGCTGGACCAGCGGGAGCGCTCCTACTGGCGAGCGCTGAGACGACGGGTGCTGGGCCGCCACCGTGCGCGTTCGCCGCCCCGGTGAAGGTGGGAGCCCCGGTGCTTGCGCGGGCGCCGCCGCCGCCGTGTCCCGGAGCAGTCTGGGCGGCCCGAGGCTGCGGCGGCGGCGGCGGCGCTGAGGCCGGCCTGCGGGCGGTTCGTGCCTGGGGCTGAGCGCCTGAGAAAGGAAAATAGCTTGTTTTTGTGTTGAGGAGGAAGAGTCAAGCTTATCTAGAGAATCTGAAGTTTGGTTCTCAAAGCAGTTCAATTCCAACCATCTGTTGAAACAAATTCGAATTCTAAATATGGAGTAATTGAAAATTTTAATTCAGTCCTTTGTTCAGGGACATGATATTGTGCAGACCAGATTTGTTAGATCTTTACTTCCTACTGAAGTGAAAGGATTCGCAAGGAGGTGAGCCACTCCTTAGTTGTCAATAAATCAAAGGAGAATTCCATAAATATTCAAATATAATCATCAGTGTCAGAAATGCAAAGGTATGGGATTCTATTTACCATTGTTAAATCACAGTTTTGAACTTAAATTAAGGTTCCTTAGAATTCTGGTAATTCTACAGATGCACGTCAAGCCAGATCTGGGTGGAAAATGTCATGTTCTGTAATTAACAAATTATAAGGGACTGATCCACCAGAGAAACAAGCTGCTCTTTTTACACTGCACTAATACCAACCCTAAGAAGACATGGCATAAAGCTCACTGCACAAGGAACAATGACAGATACCTTTGAATGAGAAAGGTTGAAATATTGGAATGTAGAGATGGTCATAAGCTGAATTTTAGTCCATGATGGGTGATTGGGTGAACCTTGTGATTTTGCAGGCTGGATGGACTGACCGGGGGCTGCTGTCATTATTCATTATTGTGTTCATCCAGTACAGTTTCAGCTCTTTTCCAATGAGGAAGAATCCTGTGCTCTGAGAATTTACGAGTGATTGTAAAATTTGAATGTCCTGACGAAATTTTGAAAAGATGTAAATCCTGTCCTGTCCTCTTGTTCTGATTCTCATTTCACAATAAATGCAGGATGAAACAAGAGGAAGCAGCAGCCACCTGGAGTGGTTAGAAACCTTTAACAAGAGAAAGGATTAAGGAGTAGAGTTAATGCAGTGGAGTTTATTTTTAATAGAAAGAGAGTATTGAGAGAATTGGCAGACATCTCAGCTTAGGAAGGAAAAGATGATAGTGGTAGTTTCCTCTGAGGTCATGGTAATAACCAGGATTATTTAAGCGAGATATTTGGGAGATGTGCCAATCAGGCAAAGGGAAGAGATATAAGCTGAATTCTATAACTAACTCTCATACTTAGGATAACAGTCCTTGGATTCAGTTGCTTTTTTATCCAGTAAAATCACAAACACTGACTTGATTTCACAGGGTTGCATTAATAAATTTTGAAGAAAGGCAATCTGTAGTTGGCCAGAGAAGTTTCTTCAGGTAGGTGAGTACTGGTATACAAGATGAAACAGGTAAATATGGTAACATTTTTGGGGATATATTACATTTTTAATTTACTGTGGCTTAGAATTTTCCTGGTAAAGAAGGGGATGGGGAGCATGAAAACAGGGAAACATCATTGGTGGTCATAAAAATTTACAGAGAGAGTGTGGCAGAATGAATAAGCCAAAGATTCACAGCGAATGAATTTGTAATTTCGGATTTGTTGGTTTTTTAATGTATTTTGGTTTTATGTACCTTCCATCATCCAATTTGGCCGGAGGGGACGCGGCGGCGCGCGATGCGCGGGGGGCGGAGGAGGCGCGGCTGCGGGTGGAGGAGCGGCAGGCGGCGCCCGGAGGCACGAGTCGCGCCTATGTGTCGGAGGCTGCGGCGCTGGGGATGGCGGAGTGGGCGGGAACCGGCGCGGTTGGACGGCGGAGCGGCATGCGTAGTAGGGCCGAGACGCGCGGCGAGCAATTCGAGACATTAAAGAGCCTCACCGCTCCGACGAGTGCAACGGCAGACGCAGGCAGCGGATTCGGCGGCATCTGAGAGCAGCATAGGGAGCATGATGGAGAGGAGCCCGCGCTGAAGGACGATGAGGTGCGGCACGGGATCGGGTGAGAGGGGGCAGGGCGGGGGGAGAAACGGAGCGGGAGGTGGGAGAGAGAGGTCACAGATGAGAACAGTAAGGGTCGGGCGGCTGGGACTGGGAGGGAGGCAGCACTAGGAGCGGTGTGGTGGGACAACCGCTGTAGGAAGATCCTGATATGACAGTCCCGGTATGCAGGAACTCAGAGAGATGATGAGGAAATAGGCAGCAGCAGGAGAAGAAAAGCCTTGACTGAAACGGCACAAGAGATCATGGAGATAATGGGATCAAGAAGCTCATGGGACAACTGTGTCCGTAATGGCATTACGAGGTAGGCACTGGAGCTGGCGGCGACGTGCGCGGCGGGAGGAGGAAGCACAGAAGAATCAACGTTACCAGGTGAGCCTGCAATGCCTTTGCCCGTGACTGAGGTGAACCATGTTGTCACAACCTTGTGATCCAGGAGACCTGGCTGACCAACCCCTGATAAGGTGAACCCCACCTGAAGATCTCTTTCGGGCATCGTGGAGGAGGGGCAGTCTGGACCCAGCTGATGCTGAACAGTGATCCAGCAGTGCGCACAAATCGCCCTGCCGCTAGACTGCGTGTAGCGGCTGCTGCGCCGCCATGGAAGGCTCAACGAGGCAGAGATGAGTGTAAATCTGCAGGCAGGGACGCCTGGCTGGCTCCATACAGGAAGAAATAACGACACAAGACAATACGTTGCAAAGCACCAAGCCATCGAGGCTGCGGGTGCAACTATTCGACATCATCACCAGATACGCGCCATCTTCTCGCGAGGAGCGCTGTGCGGGCCGAGGCGTGGTGACCGGTGAGGGGGGGAAATATTACAAGGATGGGTGAGGCAGAAGGTCGACTCTGAGTTCAATGCGGACGCTGCAGCGTGAAATGGAAAGTGGCGTGGCGGACGGCTGGACTCGCGGCTGGGGGCGTGCAATGTAATTCGGGCTGTCCTGTCAGCCAGGGGGTGTGGGATTTCCGTGGGGCAGCGGCCCCCCTCTTCAGAGCGTTGGCTGCCGATGCTCAGGAAGGCGGTGGAGGAGGCGGGGGAGAAATTCCGTGAGGAGAATGAATTCCTACACGCTGATCTCTCGCCAGCATGCGGGGGGAGCGAGGAGTTGACGGTGCCCAAGCCCAGCCTGGACCTGAAGCCACCATGGTGCGGCGGGACTTCCACCCGTGCTGCTTCCCTCAATGGGCTCCTCTTGCTTCAAGACTGCGGCTTGGCACATTGCCCTGGACAGGAGTGAATGCCGCCTGACAGTGCCTGGGAGGGAGTCTGGGCATGGAGCTGGTACTTGTCGGTAGGTCTGGAGGTTCGAGTGGTTGGGAAAGCCTCTGAGATCATCAGTCCAACCATGCCAGTGATTGCCAAGGCACCCTAAAACCATGTCATCAGATGCAATCACCACCGCTTTAAGTATCTCCAGGGAGGAGGATTTCAACATCCTGTGCCGCTCTTTCATGAAGAAATATCTAATATCACTAACTTCCACGGCACAACTTGAAGCATTTTCTTGTCCTGTTTCTTGTTCTTGGAAACAGAGCTGGTTGCCTGTAGGGAGTAGTGTCTCCAACAGTCCCCCTCAAGCCTTTTCTCAGGACTTGAGCCCTGTCCTTCTTTCAGTCCTTTCAGCCCATTTCCTTCCTGGACACACTCAGCCACGTGTCTATCTCAGAGGTCCAGAACTGACAGAAATTCCAGGTTGGCTCCACCAATGCCAGCACAGAAAGATGGGACTGCCGGGGCTGTGGCACACTGTGCTGGACAAGAAGGGACACGGCATCCTTTACCCACTGACACATGCTGTAATCAGGAACTCGTGCCTCTCTCTCCTCCAGGTGACAAACCATCTGGGCCTTCCACGTGCAGAGGAGGCGGCTCAGCGGGCGGGAGCGAGGAGCTCTTACGTTTGGCACGCCTCCTGGGAGGACCTGCTCCCTACCTGAACCGCGGCCTCCAGGTGCTATTCCTCAGCACAGATTGCACAGGAACTGGGTGAGATCTAAAGGGTTTGGTTTCATTGAGGGGGAGGAAACCATGGTTCCCGTGGCATTGGTGGGCCTGTCCGGCGCTTCCCTTAGTGGGGTCCATTACCCACAGACCCCCTGCCCACTCTCCCCATCACCAAGGTGTCCCTCCACGTCAGACTGCGAGTTTCGGCCCGCCTGTGCCGCAATAGACGTGGCCGCGCTCAGGGAGCGTGGCTATACTCCTTCACCGCACGGCTGAGGAGGAGCAGGTCCCGGAGGACCGCGCACGGAGGCGGAACAGCGGCCGTGCCACAGAGTTCACAGGAGAGACCAGAGGGGAAGCTGGTGCGCCGGTGAGCAGCGAGAAAAATGGCGTAGACGGACCGCGTCACCGCAGGATCCGCCGTGTCAGGCCCGGGTCCCGCAGAACGGGGCAGACAGGGGGACGAATGGCGCGGAAAGGGGGAGCGCAGGCGGTGCGCCATGGCGGCGGCGCTGGGGCGGGCAGCGGGACGGGCCGTGCCGGGGCCCCCGGTGCTGCTCCCGGCCCGCGCCTGCGGACACGCGGTGGGCTGGGACCAGCGGGAGCGCTCCTACTGGCGAGCGCTGCGACGCCGGGTGCTGGGCCCGCCCGTGCCGCCGTTCGCCGCGCCGGTGCAGGTGGGAGCCCCGGTGCTGCGCGGCGCCGCCGCCGCCGTGTCCCCGGAGCAGCTGGGCGGCCCCGAGCTGCGGCGGCTGGCGGCGGCGCTGGAGGCCGGGCTGCGGGGCCGGTCGTGCCTGGGGCTGAGCGCTCCGCAGCTCGGGGTGCCGCTGAGGGTGTTCGCCGCCGAGCTGTCGCCCGCCCGTTGTGCTCGGTACCCGCCGGCGCTGCGCCAAGCGCACCGCATCGAGCCCTTCCCGCTCCGCGTCCTCGTCAATCCAACGCTCCGCGTGCTCGACACCCGCCTCGTCACCGGCCCCGAGGGCTGCGCCAGCATCCACGGCTTCTCCGCCTACGTCCCGCGGCACTGGGCCGTCCATGTCTCTGGTACGGACCGACCCGTCCTGTCCCGGGTGGCACCCCGCACCTGCCCCTCCCTCACACGGTCCCTTTCTCTTACATGGGTCCTGCAGTGTCCCCCGGGTCTCCCCACTCTCACACGGGTCTCTTAATTCTCTCCCTGCTCCCTCACGGATTCCCCCCATTCTCTAACAAATCTCAGCGCGCACACAGCTCCCCCAGTGTCACATGGGTCCCCATTTTTTCCCCTTTAACCCCCCCAACGCACTGCCACCCCGGCCACAGGCGTGGATGAGCTCGGGGTGCCGGTGAGCTGGGAGGCGTTGGGCTGGGCTGCCCGGATCATCCAGCACGAGATGGACCACCTGGATGGGATCCTCTACATCGACCGCATGGACTCCCGCACCTTCACCAACGTGGGCTGGATGGAGCTGCTGGACTGACCCCACTGTGCCCACACACGGCTGCCCTGAACCCTGTGGAAGAACCAGCACGGCTCAGGGGGCTCCCACTCAGCTTTATTGCAGCCAATACAGACCTGTGGCCTCAGCGTGGCTCCGGCCCTTCCTGCCCATGGGTGTGCACAGGGAGGCAACCAGGGTCTCGCCTGGGCACTGGGAATTCCTTCGTGGGTCTAGGAAGAACCTGCTGCCAAGGCTGTGCAGGGGAGGGGCAAAGGGGGATCCTTCCCTCTGGGGTTCGTTTGGGGCTCCTGGTCACAGCAAGGGCAGCAGCTGGGCACACACAGGGGGCATTGGGATGGGGCTGGTGGGCAGCAAGGCTGAGGGGAGCCCAGAGACTGCACAGGAGGACATGAGGTGTGGGCTGGTGGCTGTCAGTTGGTGGGTGCTCCATCCAAGTAGCCCCTGCTGTAGGCACAAATCCCTGTCTGGGATGGCTGGAGTTCAAGGAACCCCCACCCCCTTGGGACAGGCAGGAGCCTTGGCCCTGGGTCATTGCATTTTGGGGGGTGGGGGGCTAGGCTGAGCCCCTTGCTCTGGGCAGAGCCTTGGGGAATGGCTGGGCACTGGCTGAAGCTCTCAGATTGTTTTTATTTTCATATAAACAAGACAGAACCCAAAGCAGCATTAAGTTAAAAAATAAAAAAAGAGCAGGAAGAAGAGTGGGGTGCAGCCGGGGGGGGGGGACACCCGGCTGCCCAGGCCATGCTCAGACCCACCCCTCATAGTGTGAGCCCCCTGGGCCATGAGCCCCCCAGGCCGTGAGCCCCCCGGGCCGTGTCCCCACGCCTGCCGGGTGCTGCAGTGCAGTGGGGCAGGAGTGAGCGAACATGAGTCGGTTTGGCACGGCCGGGGAGGGGGGCACAGCGGGGCCTGCAGCTGCCCCAACACCACACCCACCCCATACCCCCCTCAACCTTCCTGTCCAAAGTCCTCCGTGAATTTCTTCACTTTGAGGAGATCCTCGTCATTGACGGTGGGGCGGGTGGTGGCCAGCGAGCGCAGCATGTCTGACTGCAACACAGAGGGGTGGGCACATGGCTCAGACCAGGCAAGGGCACAGGACAGGGACCCCCATGGCAGCAGGGCACCTCTGTCCCACAGCAGCAGCACTGACCACAGGTGGGAGCTGCCTGGAAGACCCAAGGCCCTTTCCTGTCACCCAGCCATCCTCTGGGGGGCTCAGGACTCCAAGGGGGGCAGACTGAGGGTTTGTGTCCAGCCCCAGGAGCCACAGCCCTGCCTGGTCCTTGGCCTGGAGGATGAACAGCAAAGTGGCCGTGCCAAAGCTGTGCAGGGGACACTTACCATGCAGACAATGGGCTCCATCAGCTTGTCACTGGGCACTTCCATCCAGGTCATCTCGATAGCCCCAGGGTCACCAGGGGAGCACGGTGTCAGGAGATCATCCTCCAGAGCACCAGGATTGGTGCGGGAGGGGCCACGGATCTGCACAGAGCCAGTGGCACATGGCACAGAGCTCAGGGGGGGGGGGGGGGGGACAGCAGCCACAGTGCCCACCCCTCACCAGGACCCCACCCTGGGCCGTGGCAGCCCTCACTCACCTTCTTGAAGTGTGTGGCTGACTGCACCTTGCGCACGGGCTGCATCAGGGCATCCCGCACGATGATGCTGATGTCAGCCCCTGAGTAGCCGTCGGTCTTGCGGGCGAGCTCCTGGATGTTGGCATCCGTCAGGGAGTGTGGGGTGTTCCCCAGGTGCAGCCGGAACATCTGGGCCCGCGCCATCTCCTCAGGCAAGGGGATGTAGATCCTCTTCTCGAACCTGGGAGCACGAGGGGTGAACCCCAATTCCAGCCCTGCTGGGGGGCTGGCACAGGGGGCTGTATGTGGAGCTCACCTTCTCCTGATGGCTGAGTCCAGCACCCAGGGGATGTTGGTAGCACCCAACACCAGGATCCCATCGCTGCTGTTTCCCACACCTGCAGGCAAGACAGCTCAGAACAATCTCCAGGGATTCTCTGAATCTCCAGGTTCTGCCTGCCTCATCCTGCCCCCCACCCATCCCTGGGACGGGCCCCCACCCACCTTGCATCTGCACCAGGAACTCGGTCTTGATGCGCCGGGCTGCCTCGCTCTCGTTCTCGTTGCGGGAGCCACACAGCGAGTCCACCTCATCGATGAAGATGATGGAGGGCTTGTGCTGCCTCGCCAGCTCAAACAGGTTCTTCACCAACCTGGGAACGAAGCAGGGGATGGGGTCCCCGCTCAGAGACCCCCCTTAGCACCACCATGGCAGCCCCATGTCCCTCCCATCCTGGGAACTCCACGCTGGCAGCAAGGGAAGTGCCACACCAGGGGCTGTGGGGTCCCTTAAGGGGCCCTGCTCTTCCCTGGGACCCTGCTGGGGAATAAAGTAAGTCTAATTATAGGATATCAGAAATTAATAATGTAGAGTTAAGTTTAATTATGACTTGCTCACAGCTTGGCAGGGGTGGGCACTCCTCAAAGCTCATTGTAAGTGAGCTGTAAATGAATTCTGAGTATGGAGAGATGGGAAACCAGGTACGAGCTGCAACTCTAGAGAGTCCCAAAGCTGCCCCAGCAGTTAATTACAAGGAGACAGAATCCAGTTAAGTGTTAAGACAACCCCAGCTTAAAGTCATTGTTGGACTGAGATCTGTAAAGATGAGGGGGCACAGGCTGTGAGGGAAGAGGCCCAGGGATTGCTTTGCTCAGTCTCCCTGTCCAAAGGCACAGGCTCCCAATTCTTTAACAGCCCCGTTACTGGGGTTCCCTGATGCTGGTGGCCCCTGCCCCAGCCTGGATGACCACCAGGAGCCAGGTTGTGGCCACGTCCCTGCTGCCAACTTACTTTTCACTCTCCCCCAGCCACTTCGACATCAGGTCAGAGGATGACACAGAGAAGAAGGTGGAGTTGTTTGCCTCGGTGGCCACGGCCTTGGCCAGGTAGGATTTGCCAGTGCCAGGCGGCCCAAAGAGCAGGATCCCGCGCCAGGGCGTGCGCTTCCCTACGGCAGAGACTGGGCTCAGACCTCCCCATCTCTGCACCCAGATCTGTGCTGGGATCGCCCAGGGAGGGGTCACCTCCTGCACAGCCCCTTCCCACTACCATGGCTTCACCTGTGAACAGGTGGGGGAACTTGATGGGCAGGATCACGGCCTCCTTCAGGGCTTCCTTGGCTCCCTCCAGCCCAGCCACGTCGCTCCACCGCACGTTGGGCTTCTCCATCATGATGGCACCTGTGAGGGTGTGCCTCTGCTCATATGGCCCCACAGAGATGGGCACGGAGAGCAGTGAGAGCCAGAGACCCTACCCACTCCCCCAGTCCCGCCTCCCCTCGGCACAGCAGCTGTTTGGGGTGAGCAGGACACAGGAACAGTTCCCTTGGCCCCAGTCCCACAGGCTATCCCCCTCCCCACAGCCACCCCTTCACAAAGCTCTCAGTGAATCCCTCCTCAACCCCAGAAAGTCAAACCCGCCACAGCCTTTCTCACCCATCAGCTGCTCCTGCAGCTTCTTCTTCTCAGGGTTCTCGCCCTCACTGTCACTGTCACTCCTGGGGACAGGGGATAGGGTTCAGGAGCAGGACTGGCACTGGTGTGGCAATGGGGGTCCTGCCAGCTCTGTGGCCAGACAGGGGATCCCCCACCCCGCTGTCCCCCACGCACCCCTTGTTGTCATTCTGTGCTTCTCTGACAGGCCTCTTGCCGTGCCTGTCCTTGCTCTTCAGGTACTCCTTCAGCTTCTCCGCCCGGTCCAGGTACTGCATGCACTTGGCTCGGATGCTCTCCTTGGCTTTGTCACTATGAGCCTCATCTGTAGGGACCCCCAGGCGTCACCCGGAGCTCCCCGAGCCCCCCGAGCCCCCCGCGCTCCCCGGCCGGTCTCACATTTGATGGCGTGCAGAAAGTACTCCACGGCGTGCTGGTACAGCCGCAGTGCCTCCTCATAGTTCTTGGCCTTGTCCTCCTCAGTGGCTTTGGTGACCAGGTCGATGGCTTTCTGCGAGGGGGGCAGCGCCGTCAGCACCGGGCACCGGGGCCCGGCCGAGCCCCTCCCCACCGCCCGCCGCCGGGCCGGGCCCGCCCCACCGGGGCTCTACCGCTGCGCCCACCTCCCTCCCCACCGCGCCAGCACCAGCAACTGCTCAGCAGGGCTCGGCGACCTCAGCGGGGCCCTGCACCGGGACCGGGTGAGGCCTTCCCCCGACCGGCAGGCGCCGGGCCCCGGTGAGGCCTGTCCGCTGGGCCGTGCGGAGGTCCCGCGGGAAGGGGAGGGCGGTGTCGGCGCGGCCGGAGCGCCAGCGCCATCCCGGTGCCCGCGGTCGGTACCTGTAGGGTGGACGTTGTCATCGCATCGCCCAATGCGGCCGCTCCGGCGGCCCCGGGACGGCGGCGGCGGCGGCAGCGACTGCGCCTGCGCCCGGCCGCGCGCCCCCTGCCGGCACCGCCAGAGCCGCGCCGGGGGGCGGGGCCTCAACCCCGCCCGGTGCGCGTGATGGCCACGCCCACAAAGGGGGCGTGGTTAACTAGAACCACGCCCACATATAATTTATATTTATCTTTTTTTCTATATTTATATATTTATATGTTTATAGGGCGTGCAGTCACATGGGCACGCCCACCAAGCGAGGGTTTAACGCGAGCGAAGGGTGCAAAAACACTTGAACGTGTGTGAGTTTACATGTATTTATGCGTGTTTGTGTGTGTGTGTGTTCATGTTTGTTTCTCTGTGTATGTTTGCATGTATTTATGTTTGCGTGTGTTTGTGTGTGTTCATGTTTGTGTGTTTCTCTGTGTTCATGTTCATGTGTTTCTCTGTGTATGTTTGCATGTATTTATGTGTGTTTGCGTGTGTTTGTGTGTGTTCATGTTTGTGTGTTTCTCTGTGTTCATGTTCATGTGT
>CM031867.1:20177760-20220069 GCA_018697195.1 Certhia americana | reverse complement strand
AAGGAAAGGAAAGGAAAGGAAAGGAAAGGAAAGGAAAGGAAAGGAAAGGAAAGGAAAGGAAAGGAAAGGAAAGGAAAGGAAAGGAAAGGAAAGGAAAGGAAAGGAAAGGAAAGGAAAGGAAAGGAAAGGAAAGGAAAGGAAAGGAAAGGGCGTCTGCTGCGGCACCCGTGCCCATGGCGGAAGCGAGGGGACAAACACACCACAGGGCTGGAGCTCCTGTGGGACAGGATCAAACAGCCAGGCAGCAGGAGGAAGGACGTGCTGAATCCCGTGGGGACTCTGGCTGTGTCCGACAGCAGCCCCAGCAAAGCACCAAGCCCAACACCGCTGCTCCCCCTCAGCCCCTCCTGCGCCCCTGCCGTGGCCCAGCACCTTGTGCCAGGTGTGTCCACACCAGGGAGCCCAGCCGTGTCCCCTTGTGCCAGCACACTGTGCCAGGAGCATGTGGCAAAGCTGCAGCACCCGTCCCTGTACCCTGTGCCCAATGGGCACCGTGTCCACAGAGCAGCCTCATGCAGCAGAGGACAGACGGACGTGCCAGGACACCAGGACAGTGTGTGTGGCACCACAGCCCTGTCTGGCCCACCCTGACCCACGCCACAGTGGGTCAGTGTCCTTGCAGTGCCCCATGGCACAAGCCCCGTGCTGCACTGCCAGACGAGGCAGGTCCTGCCCGAGCTTGTCGGGCTGCTGGGAACAGGTCGGGCAGGAGCTGGTGGCTCTGTCAGGCCAGTCCCGAGCCAGCTGTGCTGTGGGTTCAGGGCCCACGGGGACACCGAGCCTGCGGGGGGGCTGAGCCCACGGGGACAGGGGCAGACCCTGAACCCACACCCGGGGTCACAGCCCTCCCTGGGGACAATCAGCCAGCCTGGGGATTCTGCCACCAAGGATAGGGGACAAATTGTTCAGGGGGACACCACAGCCAGAGGACACCAAGTCTATCCTGGGGGACTCCAGGTCTCTCCCCGGGGACCCCAGATCTGTCTCTGAGGGAGGGACCCGAGTCCGTCCTGGAGGGTCACAATCAGTGGAGATGTCCTGTCCTTGTTCCCAGCTGTGAGAGGTCCCCATCCTGCCACAGAGGGGAACAGCCCGACCGGGGGGGACACCCCAGACCCTGCCCCGTGCCTGGGGAACCCACCGTGGGTTGGGGATTTTGGGGGTACACACACACGTGCCAGGACTGGAGTGGGGGGAGTGGCGACCTACAGGGAAAAGGGACCCAGAGGGGGTCCAGGAGTCCGGTGACAGCGGCAGGGAGATGTGGTGGGAGCCGGTAACGGCGGGGGAGCACCAGGGCGGGGGACAGGAGAGCACCAGGGGCCCGTACGGGGGATTCGGGGCTAGAGGAAGGGGTTTAGGCGTTACCTTCAAGGATGACCTCCCTCCCGGCTCTCTTCAGCGCCTGCACAGCTTGATCGTGGGTGGCATCGCGGAGATCGACGCCGTTAACAGCGAGGATGGCGTCGCCTAACCGGAGCGCCCCGCTCCTTTCCGCCGCCAATCCCGGGAAGATCCGTGAGATCAGCACCGGCATCCGATTCTCCCGACCTCCCTTAATGCTGATCCCGAGCCCTCCCGCCTCCGCTTTCACTACCCGCACCCTCCTCACGCCACCGGGTGCCGCCGCCTCCGCGTTGCCGTTCACCACGCCGTTCACCACCGACGGATCGCCGGTTCCCGGTTCCGCCGTTAAGCTCAGCGTTTCCCCAGTCAGTTCCGCCGACACGCGGACCCAGCGTTCCCGCAGGAGCAGCTCCAGCAGCCCCGTTTTACAAGCCCGGGTCCACACGGCCATGCCGCCGCCGCCGCCGCCGCCGCCGGTCACCGGGAAGGGGCGTGGCCTGTGCTGAGGGCATGGGTAGAGGCCACGCCCCCGCCCGCATGGCGCGCTGCGGTAGGCTCTGAGGCACGGGGGAGGGCGGGGTGGGGCAGCCCCGCCCCCGCCCCGCAGCCACCAATCAGAGAGGTGGCGGCGAAGCCGCTGCTGCTGTGATTGGTCGCACCGGAGGGCGGGGCGTAGGAAGCCACGCCCCTGCACGCCATGTTTGGCGCCGCGATTTATTTTACGAGCTGCGCTTTAAATCTCCCGTATTCTCCGGGGATTCCCGATTTTTTTTCCCTCCAATCTGGGGGAATGACACTTCCCTGCCCCACGTAACACCCACAGACCCTTGTCCTTAGGGAATTAGGTACCCAGACAGCATCCACGGACCCACGCAGCCAACAGAGGGGTTAGACACTGAGGGAAAATGTATGGAATTTGAGGTGTCAGCTTGTCCCCCCAGCACCAGGGAGAACTGGAAGGATATGAATATCATGATGACATGATGGTGGTGTGACAACAGGGAATCACGTACAACAACGATGAGCCCTGAGCCTGGGCATGTACAGAACACTGAGGTTTTATTCCTACAGCACCTTAAGAAAATTCTTACAGTGCCCCAGGAAGGCAGCACAGAGACAGTTCCCAAGGTTGGAGTGGCTTCTGTTCTCAGGTGCCAAATTTCTTCTGTTGGACAGGCAGAGGCAGCTGGGTTTTGAAGTCCATGATGGGTCGTTCCACCACCACCAGGCAGTTCTCATCCAGCAGATCCATGAAGAGCAGTGGCTGCAAGGCAGGAGATGGGAATCATGGAATGGTTTGGGGTGGAAAGGACCTTAGAGGGATCTTGTTCCAGCCCCTGCCATGGGCAGGGACACTTTCCACTGTCCCAGACTGCTCCAAGCTGCATCCAACCTGGCCTTTGACACTTCTAGGGATCATGGGGCAGCCACAGCTGCTCTGGTCATCTGTGCCAGGGCCTGCCCACCCTCACAGGGAACAATTCCTGCCCAGTATCCCATCTAACTCTGCCCTCTGGCAGTGGGAAGCCACTCCCTGTATCCTGTCCATACTCTTGTTCAGTCTCCCTCCAGAACCCGAGCTCCTCCCTGACCCTGCTCCCCAACACCATCACCCACCTGGAACTTCTTGCAGATCTTGAAGGCGTGGAGCTGCCGCTTCCTGGCGGTCTCTGGGAGCTGTTTCAGAGTGCTCTGGTTCATCAGCAGGGTGCTGTCGTCGGGCAGGGGCTGCGATAGCAGGCACAGCCCGGGTCAGAGCTCCCACAGGAGCACACCCAGGCACCCCCAGCCCTCCCTGCAGCTCACCAGGGACTTGTCGAGGACGCAGAGCAGGTAGGTGTCGTGGAGCAGGATGTGTGAAGGGTTCTTGGGGTTGAAGGTGATGTGTGTGATGGGCGAGTCCCGCTCCAGCCAGGCACGGTGCAGCCCCCGGCTCTGCACAGCACGGCTCCAGCTCGTGTACTGCTTCTCAGGGATGCTGAACTCCAACAGCTGGGCAGGACAGCAGGGACACAGGGTGCCTCAGGGGTGTCCACCCCCGGCAGAACCCTCATGCCAGCAGCTCCAGCCAGCTCCCCGAGCCCAAAAAGCCCTGCAGGCAGGGAGACAGGCAGAGGGAAGGGAGCAGAGCCACCCGAGCTCCACCAGGAGAGCTCTGTTCCTACCTGCTGGTCCGAGTAGGCGATGACGAGGTTGTTGGTGCTGGGGTGGATGGCGAGGGCCGATACGGCGCAGTTGTAGGTGGGCACCACGCAGTGATGCTGCAAGAAGGGACAGTGCACTGATGGGACCCACCAGGGCCACCGCTGACACCTCTCCCACACACCCACCCCTGACCAGAACCCCGGGACTGCCTCTGACCCCCTTCCCCACACACCCACCCCAGCCCTGCTCTGGGGATGCAGTGATGGCTCCCAGGGGGGACCCTACCTGCTGAGCCCCCCATCCCGCATCCCCTGAGGCTGGGGGGTCACTCCCAGGCCCACCTTGAAGCATTTCAGGTTGTAGATGTGGATGGCCCAGTCGCCACTGACAGCTGCCAGCCAGTGCCCATCTGCGCTTGGTGCCAGCAGGTAAACAGCCTCGGAGCAGCCTGCAGAGACCCTGGGGCTGAAAGGGGTGCTGGGAGCCCCAAACCCCTGGAGACACCCAGCCCCAAATCCCCCCTGATTGTTCCCTGCCAGGCCATGAGGGCACAAACACTCCCAGGAGAGACTCACACACCCCTCAGGGCAGGAAAGGGAGGCACCCCTGCTCTGCACCCACAGGGGAAGGGGATGCAGAGCCCAGGAAACCCCAGCACCACCCCAGCTCCCCACAACCCACACCTGAGGGTGGCCGCAGTGTGTGCAGGTGTTTGCAGCCCCCTGGCTCCAGCAGCTGGAAGACGTGGACAGATCCTCGAGCTGAGGCCACAAAGAGGGTGTCGGAGTCGGCGGAGAACTGGAGCTGGTAGGCTGGAGGCAGCAGCTTGGGCACTTTGGGGACCTGGGAGCGGGGAGAACGCAGCCCTGGCAGCCACCCCACTGTCACTCACACTCCCCATGAGTGACACAGGCCAGGCTAGCCCTCAGGACCCCACAGAACCCCCATCCCTCTAACCTTTCTGAGGCTGACGCCGTCCCCGTCACAGTGCACGCGGTACAGCTGGAAGCGGGAGGCCGTGGAGTAGCCAACCCATGTGCCACAGGGTGAGACACAGCTGCAGTAGATGTGCTCCGGGCCCTGGGAATGCCACGGGACTGAGGGGGGGCTGAGGGACCCCCAAAGCCCAGCACACACCCCCTCAGCTGCCCCAGGGGCACCTCAGCCCCCTCAGCCCTACCTTGCTCTTGAGCTGCAGGAGGTGCTCAGGCATCTGGCACAAGGAAAGGACCTCGCCATCTTTTCCTGGGAAAGAAATCACACGGACCATCAGTGATAGTGGGAAAACCACATGGGGCTCTTTGAGCAGCTGGGGGAGTACCCAGACCCTTCTCTGAGGCTCAGGACAGCTCAATCCCGAAATCCTGTTGGCAGCATGGGCTCTGCCAGGGAGCTGACACTGGAGAGCTGCACCTGTGACTCACCAGTCTCCTCAGTGGAGCCAAGTCTCCAGAGCTCCAGGTACTGGGAGAACTGGAAGAGGAGCAGCCGTGCCTTCCTGGCGCAGGAGACGAGGCGTCGCTGCGTGGAAGAATGGGCAGGATGTCATGGACCCACAGCCTGGCACAACGGGCTGGGGCACAGCCAGAATGCCCTGGGGTGCTGGAGACTCCACAGCGGGGGAGAGCAGGGAAATCAGGTCCCGTGGGATGGGAGCCTGGAGATGGAGACCCAGCAGGACCAGCAAGACCAGCTTGACAACTTCTACCGCTCCTTGGCAGGAGCCTCCAGATGTACCAGGAAAGGGGACACAACGGGGCAGGAAAGGGACCCAGGGACAGGGAATGAACCCAGGCAGGGCAATAAGGGCACCTGGAGGGGCAGGGAGATCCAGGCCTGCCAGCTCCAAGACCGCAGTCCATGCGTCACTCACGTGGGGGAAGGTGAATTTTCGGAGCACTGCGTCGTAGCCCTTCTTCTGCATCTTCTCCATCAGCGGGCGGATCACTAGCTGGGCGTCCAGGCCTGGAAGCCAAGCACAAGTCAGCCAGACCAGGACTGGGAGGGGAGACCCAGCCCAGTCCCGGTGCCACCGGCAGTCCTACCCCCAGAGATGAGGGCGGTGGGGCTGTGTGCCACGGCCCGCACGTCGTGGCTGTGGAACTGGAAGGGCTTTGTCCGCACCCAGCGTTTCTCCTGCCCGCCCAGCTTCACTGGTAGCAGCTGCAGCTGGTAGGTGGCCCCGGTCGAGGTGCCCACCACGATGCTGTCCTCCTTCTGCAGAGCAAAACAGGCTGAGGTTGTGGGAGCAGACTGGGAACAACAGGAGCGCACTGCCAGGAGGTATCGAGTGCAACAGCTCCTGCTCCCTGTCGGGGGGACCTAGGGGTATCACCCACCTCTGACACGGCCAGCGAGAGCACAGCTGAGGTGCTGACTGTGTGGGACTCTGCCAGCGTGCCCTGCTCCCAGTCCCAGAACTGCACCCTCCCAAAGGAGTCGGCACTGACCACGGTGCCGCTGGAGAGGAGGGCGATGGCCCACACCACGCACTCACGCTTGGCCTTCTCCACGTGGTGGTTCACCACGATCCTCTGCACTGTCTGGCCTGGAGTGGGAGAAGGTTGGGGGTGGCCAGGGGATCCCCCGGCACATGGCAGGGCTGGTGGGTGCTGGGGAATGGGGAAGGGTTGGGATGGAGATGGAAATGGGGATGGGGAAGGGATGGGGATGGGATGGGGCTGGGAATGGGGATGGGAATGGGGCTGGGGATGGGAATGGGGCTGGGGATGGGAATGGGGCTGGGGATGGGAATGGGGATGGGATAGGGATAGGGATGGGGATGGGATGGGGATAGGGATGGGGTGGGGCTGGGAATGGGGATGGGAATGGGATGGGGCTGGGAATGGGGAAGGGATGGGATGGGGCTGGGGCTGCTCCCAGGACAGGAGGTACCTGAAGTGACACTGATCACACGGAAGAAGTCGATGGAGCCAGCCACAATGTGAGTGCCCGAGGGGTGCCAGGACAGGCACAGGACACGGCCTGGGGAGGGAAGCTCCGTGTGAGAGCCCGCGGGCTCACAGCCCCTCGGTCACCGGGATGCCCAGAGGGACAGAGCGATGGTGCTGCGGCCAGGACCCACCTTTCCGCCTGTCCAGGTTCCGCTCAAACTGGATCCCCCCAGGAATGACTTGGAAGATCTTAACAGAGCCATCCTCACAGCCGATCTGCGGGGGTCGGGATCAGCGCGGGGCACAGCGGGACCCTCTGTCCCCGGAGCCGCTCCCGGTGGGACTCACCGCCAGCTGGGTGCCGGTGCCGTCGGCCACCATGCTCCAGATGGGTCCCCCGCCGCCATCGACGCCTCGGGCCGCCCTCAGCCCGGACAGGTCGTACTCGGTGATGTCCCCGCCGAGCCCGGCCCCGAACAGCCGGTCCCCCGCCGCCCAGCACAGCGACTCCACCGACCGCGCCTCGTGCCCGGGGATCACCTGCACGGGGACGGATCAGCAGGGACACGTAAAGCCCGGTACAGCCTCGGTGAGGCTCGGGACAGGCCCAGCACAGGCTCGGTACGGCTCCGTGGGGACAGGTAAATCCTGCTCCCGGCTCGGCTCGGTACAGGCCCAGTACGGGCTCGCTGCCGCTCGGAAGGACCAAGTAAGCACGGTACGGGTTCGGTACGTGCCCGGTACGAGCCCGGTACGGCCCTCACCTTCTCCTGGAAGTAGTTGGCGGCGAAGTTGTACACCTCGACGGTGCCGTCGGTGCGGGCCAGGGCCAGGCGGGCGCCGCGGGGATGGCAGGCGAGGCAGCGCACGCCCGCCGGCACCAGCCCGAAGAACCGCACACGGTGCACCTCGAACTCGCCCATGGCGCTCCGCCGCTCCCGGCGCCGCTCCCGGCCCCGCTCCGCCCCACGTGCGCGCCGGAACCGGAGCTGCCCCGGGCCCGGAAGCGGAAGCGGCGGCGCGGCGGGAGATTCGGGCGCTGCCGGCGGCGGGTGCGGGAGCGGGGCCGGGGCGGCGGGGCCGGGGTGCGGACCGGGGTGTACACACGGTGCAGGCGGGAGGGATCCGCTCACGAGAGAGCCAGCCGGGCTGCCCCGGGCCGTCCCCGCGGCACCGGCACCGCTGGAGGGCACCAGCGCCCCGCGGCACCGGGATAGCCCCGGGACTGCGGGACCCGCGGAAGGGATCCGGGCCTCGGGGGCTGGGGTGTCCGGGGGAGGCTGCAGGGTCCGGGGGGTGTTTTCTGGCCATGGGGGTCTCGGGCCCGGGGAGGAGATGGGTGTGGGGGGCTCTGGGTTCTGGGCTTGGCGGCTGTGGGACCCGACACGGGCAGATCTGGGCTTGGGGGTCTGGGGGCGGCTGGGGGGATTCTGGAGGGAATGAGGGGATTCTGGAGGGGCTTTGGGGGGGGTGGGGGGGGGATTCTGGAGGGACTGAGGAGATTCTGGAGGGCCTGAGGGGGATTCTGGAGGGACTGAGGGGGATTCTGGAGGGCCTGGGGGGGATTCTGGAGGGCCTGGGGGGGATTCTGGGGGGCCTGCGGGGATAGATCTCAGCATCTGTGGGCAGATCAGGGTCTGTGCATGGGGGATTAGTGGGGCCCAGGGGCAGAAGCTCATCCTGGGACCCCCAGAGGGGAAGGGGCAGGGGCTCCTGCTCCGCTCCCCGCTCCCCCTGCCCTGACCGTGTCTCTGCAGCCTCTGGCAAAGCCCGGCATGGTGCAGATCGTCATCTCCAGGTGAGCCCCGTGGGTCTGGCCCCCATGGCCCCTGTGCTGCTGGGGCCTGGCTGACCTCCCCGTCTCTCCCACAGCGGCGGCGCGGGGGCCCTGGCACAGTGGGTGCTGGTGGAGCTGCAGGGTGAGGTGCAGCCCCGGCAGAGCGGGGATCTGGCTGGGAGCCTGCTGGGAGACCTGCATTACACCCGTGAGGTGAGGCCAGACACTGCCGGGACCTGCCAGGGACAGTCCAGCCCAGCCTCACCCTCTGCTCTCCCCAGGGCGTCCCTGTGCTCATCGTGGGTCACCACATCCTCTATGGGAAGGTGGTGCAGCTGGAGAAGCCGTTTGCTGTGCTGGTGAAGGAGGGAGGAGCCCCCCAGCCCAGCCCCACGGAGCCCCACAGACAATACACCGTCACTGCCCTCATCAAAACCAAACTGCTCTTCAAAACCCGCCCCAAGCCCATCATCACCCACGTGCCCAAGAAGGTCTGAGGGGAAGGATGTGGGCTATGAACTGTGATGTGCTGCTCGAAAGAGCAGCAGGGGCTTGGGGAGATCCAGGACCTCATCCCAGTCCTGCACAAGGCACTCTGATGCTGCTGGACCCAGAGCCCTTCTTGGGTCTCTTGTCCCCCCACAAATGACTCTTTTCAGAGAGCAACCAAGCTCTTGGCCACAGACCCTGTGGATCACCCCAGGGGACACAGCTCCTGGTGGGCAGGGAGCATGGGCAGGGTTGTCCCACCCCAGGGGCTGCCCACAGTGTCCAGCAGGTCTCAGGGGTCCATGGAAATGCCAGTGTGGAGATGTCTCCTTTTACCCCCTCCCTGCAGCTGTAGGGACACCAGTGCCACGCAGGGACTGAGAACCAGCCTCCCTCAAGTCAGGCAGGGGGACCAGAGACCCTCCCCAAAACACACCATCTGTCCTCACTTCAAGTCTTTATTTCCACAACTCCATCAGGATATAAAAACCAGCTTTTTCCGCCCGAAATATGGAAAAAAAGTCCCCCTGGCAAGTTCAAAAATAAATAGATTTACAAACCATCTGCGACGATACCAAAAGATCTACAAAAGTATTCTAAAAAACCTTGTATTAAATTAAACAAAAAACTGCTAAAAGCTCCGTCATAGAAAGGGGTTTTTATCCAAGTCCTGAAAAAAGGACCCACAGGTGAATTCCCTGTGGAGGGGGAAGTTGGGAAGCACCTTGCCTAAATCCCCATCTTCCCGCTGCTGGGAAGGTAGTGGGGTGGGAGTGATGGGGCTGTGGCTTGGCCAGAGCATGACATGGCCCCAAAGGGTCTCCAGTCAAAACACAGCCCCCCAGTTTTCCCAGTTTCTCCACGTCAGGATCCCCCCCTTGGCTCTTTGGCAAAGCTGAAGGAACCTGCTGCCCTCCTGGAGCAGCCAGACCCCCCCAAAAGGCCTGGGGGGCTCCCCATGGGTACGTGCCTGCACGCAGCCGTGGGGCAGAGGCAGCCCCAGCCAGCAGAGCCAGCACCGTGCTGGACAGAGACTGTGTCCTGGGGGTGAGGAGTGCTGCAGCACCATGGAGGTGGGACTGAAATCCCTGTAAAAAGCACCGAAGGGTGGAAAAATCTGGAGTGGGGTGTGGGGAACGTGGCCAGCAGCGCTCCACACCAGGATGCTCCATAGGGCACAGCTGGGATGTAGCTGGCAGCACCTGGCTGGGTGATGGGCAGCTCTGGCTTGGCTTCTCCATGGCCAGCTCGGGATGGAAAAATGAAAATATAGGAAAAATATACATCTTAATAAAGAAAGAAAGCAAGATTTTGGGATCTGGTGAGAAATGCCAAGGGTTGGGAGCGCTCAGCGCTGCCCAGCAGCTCCGGGATTGGGAAAAAGGGGACTGAGGGTGTTCACTCCAGTATGTGGGATCACCCCAGCACCTGGTGATTCCAGGACAGGGAAGAGGGGACGGGAGGTGGTTACCCTGACGCATTGGATCGCCGTGGCACATGGGATGACCCTGGCATGGGGCCACCCCACAGTCAGACCTCAGTGAAGACCAGCCCGCACTGCTCCTGCCTCTTGCCACAGCGGCGGGCGACGATGGCCAGGTAGAGGGTGAGCAGGGCCACCCAGTAGCAGGCATAGAGGATGGCACCTGAGATGAGGAAGGCCACCTCGGTCTCACTGAAGAGGTCCTGGCTGTAGGCGGTGTAGGCCAGCCCGCCCAGCAGCACCGCCACCCACACCGACACTGGCAGCAGCCCCACAAAGTTCACCACAATGGTGCGGCGCCCTGAGGTGCCCCAGCCTGACTTGTTGATGGTGGCAATGGCAAAGATTTTGGCGGGCAGCAGGCTGGACATGTAGAGGAGGGCATAGAGGGACATGAAGATCATCTCGGCGTTGCCACGCAGGAAGCAGGCGTAGGTGGCCTTGATGACACCCACCAGCTGCACTGTCAGCAGGAACAGGAGGATGTTCCAGACGCGGCCGCGGTAGAAGAGCTGGATCACGGTGGCAATGAGGAAGAAGGGGAAGAAGCCGGTGACCACCGACTCGTAGGTCATCCAGAGGTGATGCTTGTGGAACCAGAGCGCGTTGTAGAGCCACTCGCGGAAATAAGACTTGCTCCAGCGGGTCTGCTGGTTGAGCCAGCGCAGGTACCGCGTGGGCGTCTCCGTCAGGCACTTGGAGCGAGCCGTGTACTTGGTCCGGTAGCCCAGGCTGAGCACGCGGTTGGTGAGGTGCCGGTCGTCCCCGAAGCTGCACTTGCTGCCCAGGAAGGTCTGGTGGTACCAGTCCTCGAGGAACTGCTGCAGCAGCGCGTTGCGGTACATGCCCAGGGGGCCGCTGATGCACTGCACGCACCCGAAGTACGACTGGCAGGCGCGCTCCACGTTGAAGGCCATCCAGTACCGCACGCTGCTCAGGAAGGAGAGCCACGAGTCGTACTTGTTCAGGATCTGGGGAGGGGATGGACGTGAGCCCCAGCAGTGCTGCAGCCCCCTGGGACCCCCAGCCCTGCCCTCGCCGGGGTGCCCTCCCTCGTGCCAGGGTACCTGGACGTCGCCGCCGACGCCACCGACATGGGGGTCGGCCTCCAGGATGCGGAGCATCTCGGCGGTGCAGGCGGGGTCCAGCACCGTGTCTGAGTCACACACCTGGGGGCAGAGGGAATGTCGAGCCCCGCTCCCGCCGCCCACACGCGCCCGGCAGACAGCCCAGCCCACAGCCAGGCAAGCCCGAGCCACGGACGGCGAGACCAGGCAGAGCCCCAGAGACCGGCAGGCGATGGCAGGGAGCGGAGCACCCGGTGGTACCGTGGCACCGCTGCCCAGGAAACCCATCTCTGGCTGCTGGCACTGAGGGAGGACTTGTCCCTGTCACCACATGTGGGGACCTGGCACCCGGTGCCACACTGTCCCACGAAATGACACCATAGCAGGTCATGTGCTGGGGAGGTGATGGGACACCCACGGGCAGCAGCGTGGGCAGGGCTCAACACCTCAGCCACCCCAGTGCCAGTCGCCCCCAGCCCTGGTGGCTCATGGCCAGTGCATGGGGCCAGATCCAGTGCCAAGCACCCAGGTGCTACTGAGGATTCCCGGGGCTGCTGCCATTCCACCCACAGCCCCTCTGCCCAGCCACGCAGGCAGGACTCACATTGCCCACAACCCCCCCAGCCCATGAATGCACCTGGATATAGTCCACGGAGTCTCCAAGTGCCCGGAACGCCGTGTACATCACCTCCCTCTTCCCACCCCACTTCTGGAGGATGCAGGAGTAGGTGTTGCTGCGGACCAGTGCCTGAACACGGGCCAGCCCTTCCCGCAGCCCGGCCTCCGTCTCCCCCTCGCCCCACGCGTGGAAGTTGCTCCTCCAGATGTAGCTGCCAGAGTGCTCGGAGCCCATCACGTCGTGGAAGATGTCCAGCATGTAGGTGTCGTCGGGGCCATTCCCATCCACCACCATCACCACTTTGAGGTCAGGGAAGGCGATGCGCTTGACGGAGCGGAGGCACTTCGTCAGGTAGTCGGGATCCTCCTGGAAGGCGGCGATGCAGAGGGCTACCGAGCGCCCCGGCCGCACCGGCTGCCCCTCGCCCCGCATGCGCCGGTGCTCCAGGAAGGCGAAGAGGCTCTGGATGAAGAGGTGCAGCCCCAGAATGGCTCCGTAGAGCCCGAAGGAGAGGTAGTGCTTCTCCGTGTGGATGAACTGGTACCCTGTGACGTAGGCGGCCAGGATTCCCCCCAGCACCGCCACGGCGAAGAGGCTGGTCCCCACGACACGCAGGGCCGTGGAGAGGCTCCCTGGCATCTGGGGGGACATGGGGCACCATCAGGGCAGGGACATCCTCCCCATCAGGTCACCCAGAACGCAAAAGTGGGGTAGCCCTGCTCCTCTGCTGCCCCACGGTCACCCAGTCCCTCACCAGTCACTGGTTTGTGGGTGGCAGCTTCCCAGTGCCTCCACAGGGGCAGAGGAGGTGCGGGGGTCTCACACACCCCACCGTGTGTGGTGCCAAGTGAGGTGTGGGGGTCCCAAACACCCCACCGTGTACAGCGCCGGCACCCCCCATCCACCCAAGCAGGAGCACGGCTGCTTGCAGGCGATGGCTGGGCTGGAGGACAGGGAAGGGCACGGGGATGTCAGGGACCAGGGTGTCCCCGGGGAAATCACGGCCTCCCAGAGCCCTCCTCCACCCCGAGCGCGGGCGGTGGGACCCCCGACTGCGGGGATGGCAGCAGCCAGACCCCCACCCCGCTGCGGGATGGGACGAGCAGCGCGGGCAGGACGGGACTGCGGAGGTGCACCGGGACGCGGGCAGGGGGTGCGGACAGGTTCGGGGGTGCAGGAGCACGTGCGGGGTGCGGGCAGTGCTCAGAGCCATCCCCAGGGACCCCGGCGGCACCTCCCGGGCAACCCCCTCCGGCTTCCCCACGGTCCCGCAGCCCCCGGCGCTCCCGGCTCCTCCCGGTCCCGCAGCCCCCGGCGCTCCCGACTGCCCGTTACCCCCGGCCCCGCAGCCTCCCGTGCTGCCGGTCTCACAGCACCGCGGGGGCACCCCGAGCTGGCACCAGCGGGGCCGGGAGGGAGAAGGAGGGACCGGGACTCACCGTGGAGGTGCCGGTGGTGGTGCCGCCGCTCCCCACCCGCCGCCGCCGCTGTGCGCCCGGCCCGGCCCGTGCGGCCCCTTTATACCGCGGCGGGGCCGGCACCGCCCGCAGCCCGCGGGGGCCCCGCCCGGCACCGGCACCGGCACCGCCGGCACCGCCCCCGGCACCAGCACCGGCACCGGCTCCAGCTCCGCCCGCAACCCCCGGGAACCCGCCCCGCACCGGCAGTACCTGGCACCGGCCCCAGCCCCGCACTGCGGGAGTGATGACCGGCACCGGCAGCACCGCCGGCACCGGCATCAGCGGCACCAGTGCTGCACCAGCACCGGCACCATCACAGACATCACAGCTGCTATACCGGCAGCGGCTCTGGTGCTGCACCGGAACCGGCATCACGATCACCCGGTACCGGCATCAGGCACCACGGGCACCGGCACAGAGCCGCGGGGCAGGGACCGGCCCCTCCATCCCCCCAGCCCCGCTCTTGGGGCTCTTCTCATGACACACACGTGTCACCTTCCTGTGTCACTGTGTCCCCCCGTGGTGTAAGCCACCCGTGTCACCCTGTCCCCGTGGTCGGTGGGTGTCGGGGCAGGACCAGGGTCATCCCGGGGACAGCAGCACTTTGTCCCTGTGCCGGTGTGATGGCAGGGGACAACCAGCGCCTGGAGGGGCCATTCTGAGTCTGTAGGAGGCACAGCCTCGACTCAGGGTTCAGATTCAGCGCTTTTGAGTTTCTCACCCCAACCGTGTGCTGCTGTGCTGGGAGCTGGGTGCCAGGTTAATGCCGGGATTGGGCTCGGCGTCTCCAAGCAGCAGGAGCTGGGAAAGGGGATCCCTGCAGCAGGAGCACCCCGTGCAGGAGGATCCCCGTCGCTGACAGCCCCGGCACTGTGGTGGTGCTGTCTGGGAACTTCCCCAGCGCCTGGAGTGGATTCTGAGGAACCAGTGAGCCCACGGATGGGACAGAGACATGCCGGGACCCTCGGTGGGGCTCCCACATGGCCACGGTGGGGCACAGGGGGGGAAGCCCGGCACAACGGGGCCAGACTGGCACAGTCATGCCTGTGCCACCACCACGGTGCTGGGACAGGGGACAGGGGACAGTTTGCAGCTCTCCCTGTGCCCTCACCAGTGACCCCTCACTTTTTGCTGTGCCTGTGCCTGCTCCAGGTGGAAACCAAACTCTCTCCACCTCTGGCACAGCTGCTACCTCCCTCCCAGTGGCAGGACAGCTGGACACAATCCTGCTCCTGGAGGCAGGATGGCTGGACAGTGCCCAGCCAGTGCATCAAATCAAGAAACTTTTAATTCCAAGGTCCTCCTCTGCCATTCACAGGCCCTGGACAGGCACAGCTAGTACGGCAGCATCCCGGTGTGTGCCTGTGGTCCAACACCAGCAGCAGGAGTGATGAGGAGTGCTTGGCCACCCACTCTCAGGTGAGGGGAAGGGGCTCCCACCGCTTGTGCACTCACAGCAAGACATGGCACCAGGAGGAGACATGGCCAGGACTCCCAACCTTGCAGGGAAGGGTGGTGCTGGACCTCCCCCCAGTTTGGCAGGACACAGAGCAGCTGGGATAGGGACCCCTGGGGCTGTGCACAGTGGGGCTGGGCTGCCAGGGGAGCGAGGGGGACACAAAGCTGGGTCTCTGAGGACTCTGCTCTCCCCACACTGTGGCTATGCAGCAGCTCCTGGTGCAGGAATGGGGTCCATGGTGCTGCAGCACTCATAGGGACCGGAGGGAGGAGGTAACTCTGATGCTGGGGTATCCCTGAGCACATGGTGGTCAGTGGTGGTCCCAGCCAGGTACCCTGTAGGTCCCTCAGCCCCTCCTCAGCCTGGAGGAGCTCTTGGTGCCCACCAGAGCAGCCCGTGCTCAGACGCTGTGGTGAGGGAGCCCCTGGACCCTTCAGCATCCTCCTGGTGTGAGTACAGTGCCAAGGAGGGGCCATGGAATTCCACTCTGGGGGTGCAGATAGCAGAGCCTGCCTCCCTCCTGACTCCCCTTGAGGACAGCCACACATTTGGTGTTGCCTAGCCAAAAGGAGCCTGAAGCACTGGCCCTGCCAGCTGGGCTCACCCTGGGCGTGATGCCCACCCTTCCACAGGACGCAGGGGCTGGGACATGACCATGATGGCACCTGTCAGCTTTGTGTGGCCTCACAGACATCACGGACACAGGGCTGAGCATGTCTCTGTTTAATCCCACACCTCGTCCCAGCGAGGCCCCCTCCCTGTCGGACACCGCCAGCAGCGTCCTGGAGAGCACAGCGAGCCCTTCCCTCAGGGAGCCGCTGGCCCTGACACCAGAGCAGAACAGTTCATTCCCACGGGCTCAGCCCCACTATGGCAGCACCACGATCTTCTTCTCCAGCGTCTGTGGGGGGAACAGGACCCTCCTCATGGCTGTGTCCAGCTCGTCCAGCGCCAGCTGTGCGTGCAGCACCGTCGCGGCGTCGCGCTCGGCCGTCACCACGTGCTTCAGCAGGCGGTACAGGTCCCGCAGCACATCCCGCAGCACCTGGGCACGGCGGGCAGGGGCAGCCTCAGCACCGCTCCTCAGCGAGTCCCGGCAGGCTCGGGGCTGCCCCTTCCCCCGGCGCTGCCGGTGCCGGGACACCGCGGCACCAACCACCGCCACCGCCTCGGCCCCCCTCCCCGTGACTCAGTTTCCCCTCATGCCAGCAGCACATTGTGGTGATCCCTCAGCACAGGGGCACTAAGGGCATGCCGGGCTCCTGGCTGCGGGGATTCCCGTGGGGAACTGGCTGTTTCCTCCATGGGAGCTGAGTCCCAACATGCCTTTTACTGGGAACTGCGGAGGGAGGCCACAGCGGTGGAAAAACTGGGCATTTCCAAGTCAAATCAGCGATGAACAAGTCCCACAGCTCCCAAGAGCTGGCACTGCCTCTAGCATGGTATGGCACTGCCCATGGCACAGCCCAACAGCTCCAAGAGACACCCCCACAAAGCCCCCCTTCCCCAGGAGCTGTTAAGGGAACCCTTTAGTGAGGGATGCCCAAACTGGGCATCTCAATCCCTTGGGACTTTCCCTGGAAGCTGCTTGGGAATGAGCCCTGCAGCCCCTACAGAGCAGGGGCCCTCCCCAAGGGATGTCCAGGAGCCCCTTGGGGGCTGTCCCTGCCACAGGGACAAGCAGGGGTGACCCACCTCCGTGGTCTTCTCACTCAGCCCCCGTAGCAGCAGCACCACCACATGCACAGCGGCTCTTCGCACTTCAGCCTCGGGGTCTGTCCGAGCTATGGCTGTCACACAGCAGGTAACCTGTGGGGACAGGGCAGGGGGGCATCACCAAGGACTGAGAGATGCAGGGGATCCCATCGGAGCAGCCACTGAGGTGCTGGCAATGCCCCAAGAACGAGGATGGGACACCCATGCCCCGTGGGGTGCGGGCTCCGAGCAGCTCCCACCAGGGCCCGGCAGCACATGGATGCCTCAGGAAGCTGTTTAACAGTCTGTATGAAAATCAGGCAGAGCCAAAGGAATCTAATTAAATCCCGGCAGTGACAGCCGGGAGAATTAGCAGAGCTCGCACCTTCCCAAAATAGCAGCGTGTGGCTTACTGGCATCACATCAACTGCTGGGATCCACCGGTGCTGAGCGGGAACTGAGGGGAGCATCCCGAGTGCCAAATCCATGATGTCTCACTCCAGGAGCACCGGGGGGTGAAGCTCTGGCTCCCGCAGGGCACAGATCCATTTGCTACAGGGCTGCTGGGTCCCTGGGAGTTAGGCTCACCCCACTCCAGGGCTGCTGCATCTCCCAAAGCCATATCTCACCCACAGCCTGCAGTCAGGGCGGGTGAGGGCTAGCTCTGTGATACTGATGATACTGATAATGATAATGAAGATAACGGGATGGCAACAAGGTGTCATTAACCAGGAGGTGTCTCTGGCAGGCACCACTTGTGCCCCCAGGTCTCTTCTGGCAGCGGCTGCCGTGGGTGGAGCAGGCACCTAAAAATCAGGGCTAGAACCTCCCTGGTGTTTGCTTCAGGCCCCATTATTTTTATGCTCCACAATATCAGCAATTATCACTCATGTCCTTTATGGAAATGTCCCGTTTCCATATGGAAATTTCCTGTTTCCATGTCCTCAACAGCCCAACCATGTGCTAACAAACGAGCTCGTTAAGGAGAGGCGCCCAGCTCCCCAGGCAGGGTCAGGGTCAGGATGGAGTCGGTACCTCCTGGATGATGGATCCCAGCTGGAAGCCGAGGTGCTGGCAGAGCTCACCCAGGTTGGAGAGGCTGCTGGCCCTCAGGGCACTGTCAGGATCCCGGGCACCCCGCAGGAAGGCCCGGATCAGTGGCTCCCGGTGCTGGAACACCATGTCCCCTGAAGAGAGAGCAGAGCTCTGTCACCAGCAGGGAAAGGCCCAGCCTTCCTGTCAAAGCCCTGGCTCCTTTGGGAACAGATGGGTTGGGTATCTGCCTTGCAACACCACTGAACAGCTGGATGCAACATCTGGAGTGTGGCTTGTGCCCCTCAGCACACACCCCATGGCACAGATCTTGGGGCACCTTGGCACATCCCAGTCCTCCCATGGGGTCACTCTTGGTCCTGCAAACACACCAAGTGTGAATCTCAAATTTCCACATCATCCAGACCAGATCCCTTGCCCCAATTATCACACAGAGGTGCTGTGGACATGTAAACTGCTAATGAGAGCTCAGGCCCGTGCTCAGCATCCACAACCATGCCAGGAGTGTGGTCATCCCACAGGAGCTGAGCAGCTGTGTACCTCATGGTGTGGACAGGGGCTCCTGTGGGTGGAAGGAAAGCTCCAAAATGCCAGCTGGACTGGGAGTTCTGTTTTTCCAGCTCTCTCAAGCTCTGGACGCTCTTCAGATAATGGTGTCCTGCAGCAGATGGAGGCAGTGGGATGGACACCTTGGGCTGCTCCAAGGTGTGGAGACAGGAATGATCCTTGTGGGCAATGGAAGCCCCCCAGCACCCACACGTGGGGGCTCAGGGCTGGGCACTGGCACAGGGTGGGGGAGCACAGGACAGCACTGTGATGCCAAATACTTGCTGGGAACGTATCATGCTCTGTGCCTGCATCCCAGGACTTGGAATTACAGCAGTACAAGCAGTGCAGGGTGATCTGAGTGGGATCCCCTCCAAAGCCAGCAGTGCACCAGCCTCTGTGCCAGATGGCTACAGAAGGGGCATGCAATGCTTCCTCTTCCCTTCTAGATCGGGAAAGCTGCTCCAGTGGGACAGAACATAGGGATGGGCACAGGGCAGGAGGAAGGCATGACAGTCTCTTGGCAGAGCAGGAGAGCTCAGAATGCGAGAGCTGTGGAGTGATCCTGGAAGTGCTGGGTAAATCCTTGCTCTCAGATGCTGAAGCTTTGCAACAGAAACAACTTGGTGCAATTTGTTCTATAAATACGCCGGCGAGCTGGGACGCGCCGGAGCAGCTGCCCGCGGCAGCGGCACCACGGCGAGCGGGGAGAGCGTGGTGGAGAGAAATGCCACCATCCTCAGGGCAGCTGCCAAGGGAAACCTGGACCTGACACCAGGACAGACACACGGACATTGCCCAGGGAGGCTTGGGACTGAGGGGCTCTGAGCTGATCACTGGAGCCCCACTAGACACAGTGGGATGCCCCGTCCCATCCCAGCAGCGAGGACAGATGGTGGCACAGCCTGGCACTGATGGGATGTCACAGCTGGCAGAGCCCAGGGATGCCAATGGTGCCAATGAATGTGGCACAGGACACAGGAGAGTCACAGTCCCAGGGCCATAGGGGGTCATGGCTCTTCAGGGGCATCCCCAGCCAAGGCACACAGCACCCACACGGTGACCAGGGACCTCTGACTGGCTGCCCCAGCACTGTGGGCACCAGCTGCCACCTTCCTGGCCATGTACAGCTCCAGCTGTGTGCTCCCACTGGCCAGGCCTCCTCCACAGAGGCAGACAAGGCATTTTAGGACGTGTCCCAACAGCAGACGCCGGAAAGGCCTCATCCAACTTCTACCTCCCAGCCAGGCATGTCCGGGCGCTTCCCGGCAGTCTCCAAGCCTGGTGCTGCCGACCGAGGGGATGGTGGGCTGCTGGCAGGACCTGTCATCCTGCTCCTGCTGCTGGCAAACTCCAGACAGCTTCTCTTCAGCTTTCAGACCCTGCCCACCTTCTGACAAAAGTCCCCTGTGGGCTTTCCCCTGGTAATGGTGAGGCTGAGTGATGCTGTGCCTGCTGGTAGTGGGCAGTGCCATGCCCATGGCCATGGACTCACCCAGTGCCCGAGTGACACGCATCAGCACCTCTCCCAGCTTCATCCTGGTGACAGCAGTCACGGCGTCCCCCGTGCCCTGTGCTGGACACTCGTACTGTGCCAGCAGGACAGGCAGAATCCGCTCTGGATACTCACTGGAGAGCAGGGCAACACCTGGAGGGGGGAAAAAGCGGAAATTCAGTAATTTAGCAGTTGGCAGCAGGTAGCCACTCATTGCTGGTGGGTGATGCCCTCTGACCCAGTGGAGACTTGCTGCATTGGGGACAGCTGGGCATTGCAGCCAATGCTTGGGCACAGGGTCTGGTCACTGCTCCCAGCTCTTAGCCATCAGCACATGGTGCCAGCCTGACTCTGTCCCTTGCTGCATTTGCCTGGCCCAGCCTGGGAGCAGGAGCCAGTGCATGTCGCATGCCCGCTGCATCTCCCTGGGGTGGATGAGAGACCAGGTTCCAGACACAGGGATCAGACCCTTCTCCAGCTCCAATGCCCTTCTCTGAAAGAACTCCAGCCCCTCAATGACTGTCTTGGAATGAGGGGCCCAAAACTGACCGCAGGATTCCAGGTGTGATGTCCAGTACATCAGGAACACATCACTGGAGTCCGTCTCCATGAAACCCAGCGGTGCCACAGCCACTGGCTCAGCCCCAGCCCCACTGCTGTGACAGGGAGCAAGTGGGACATGGGGCTGGCATGGCCCCCAGCCCCATGGCTGGCTTGGCATGGCTCAGCATGGCACAGGTGCCATGAGTCAGTGCTGCGAGGAACTGCATCAGGGTTAATCACCGCTGCGGCGGCGCTGCCAAACGTGCAGCAGCTGCACCGGCGCATTAATCACCGGGACGGTTACAGCCTTTGTGCTCCAGCCACGGGCAAGGACAGACCCGTCCCTTTCAAGACCGTACAGGTAGTGGGAAGCAGAGCATAAACTCCCTTCCCAGCTGCTGCCAAAGGTTACCAACCCCAACGGCAGTGGTGCCAGCACTGCTGTGGGCCAAGGGAATGGCACGTCCCTTCCAGGGAACCCAGGGGACTGTGACCATCCATCGTCACACGGGACACGCACGTCACCCAGGGCGGAAGCACCTGCCTGCAGATCCCACAGGCAGCCCAGTGTGTGGGGCTGTGCCGAGCGTGCTGGGGCAAGCACTGACCTCAGGGTTTCCTGGGAAGGGGTGTGAGTACTCAGGAGTTGCCGCCTTGGCAGAGCCCTGAGGGAGCACCAGTGGGTCCCCCTGCTTCTCTGCCAGCCTTGGCTGAACAGACCCCTCTGTGGGTGCCAGGCTGGGTGCTGGGGCTCTGCCCATGCTGTACTGGAACTGCAGCCTGTGATATAGACCTGGCACAGGGATGGTGACCGGCTCCAGGGAGTAAGAATAACTGGGAGATGAAGTCTTCAGCTTCAGGAACTTGGCATGGAGCCCACATGTGGCCCCAGGCTTGATGGAACAGCACAAAGCCACAGTCTGGGAGGGCAGGAGATGCCAAGCCCTCTGCCTGGCCATGGATCTCCTGCTCTTCACCCCCAGGGCCCAGAGTCCCCACAGCACGAAACCTTCCCTGACAAAGTTCTGGCACTCACCCCAACAGGCAGTGCTCACCTTGGATGGCTGAGAGGTAGACAAAAGCATCCTCATGCTGCATATTCTCCAGAAACACCTGGAAGGAAGGAAAAGTGCCATCAGCAGTGACCCTGGGCTGGGCCAGCAGGACCAGAGGGCTCCAATTGTGACCATCTCAAGCTCGATGGCACATTCAGCACCAGCTCTGCTGGCGGGGGACACAGCAGGGGACAGGGACCAAGGCAAGGGACAGGGACCACAGTGGGAGTCTCGTACCTGTAGCAGCTTCTCCTGAAGCCGAAGTGCCTCTGGATCCCGCTGTGTGACCAGGCTGGCGAGGTGGCGCAGGGCAGCTGCCCTGCTGGGGGGCTGGGGGTCGTAGGCTGACACCAGCAGCTCCTGGAGCCCAGCTGGGGCCGGGCTGTCAGCACACGGGGCTGGAGAGGCACCAGAGGCACCGGGCTCACGGCACGTGCTCTGCTCTTTGCTCCTCTCCCTGCGAGCCGAGGCGCTGCCGTGTCCCTGCTGTGGTGCTGGTGGGCTGGGGGCTGTGCTGGGAAGGCCAGCAGGGCTCTGTGCTCCTGTGCCAGGCTTCCTGCCCAGCACACCATCGGCAGCGGCGCTCACCGTGCCAGGGGAACAGGCACCGTGGGTGCAGATGGCAATGCGCAGGTCTGAAGCCAGCTCCTGGGTGAGGGGGTCGGGGTAGCTGTGGGACAGCTCCTCCAGCAATGGCACCAGCCTCTTCAGCACCACAAAATCGCTGGATTTGAGCTGTGCAGGGAGAAGGGCAGCGCTGGCACCAGGGCTCACCCCCTGGGATGCTCCCTGAAGGGGGGGCATGGGGGTGAGGAGCCCCAGAGCCCATCCCCACTCGTGAGCTGGGCTCTGGGCACCACAAGGTCCTCTCGGCTCAGTGCCAATCCCAGCCCTGGCAGCAGCCATGGGAGAAGGTGGGAAGCACATGAACCTGAAGAACAACAGTGTCTGGGAATGGGGGCCAAGCCAGGGACATCCCTCCTATCAGTACTGTGCCAGACCTGCCATCAGTTCTGCCTGGAAGGATGCTCCCAGCACAGCAGCCATGACCTGTCCTGAGCTGGAAAAGCTCTTGCCCTAATCTGGATTTGGCTGCTAAAATCTGGGATGTGAGACCTGAAAAAGGGTGTTTAGCAGAGATTTTGGATGATTGCATAAAACGCCTCGCCGGCTGAAACCCAAACAACTCTGCAGCTGCTTCCAAAACGTTTCACATTCCATTTTCCAAATTATGTCACTCTCATTAATGCAAAAGTGGGAGCAGGAGCTGGCCTGGAAGGGGCCCATTGCAGCCACAACACTCTGGCTTTAACTTCTGTTCAACTACAGCTTTTCTCCTAGTGTTACAAATTTAGCAATAAGAGAGAACAAATGATCTTTTTCTGTTAACAGCTGGATTTTACTTAGGGCAAATCCAGGGATGAAGCAACCCCAGCAGATCAGTGATGGCAGCAAGTTAATGGATGTGCCATTGCTCCCCACGGCAGCTCCACTGAATGACACAGAGCTCATATATAGGTATTACAAGGCAACTGAGAGATATAAATAACAATATAAATATGCATAAAATGTAAATATAAAAATATAAGGGGATTTTCAAGGGTACAGCACACATGGGAAGTTCACAATGCTCGGCAGCCAGAGTCTGTGACCATGTGGGGATGCAGAGGGTGCAGTGCTGGTATTTAAAGATGCTATATGTGACTGCACTGCCCTGTCAGTGCCTTTTTAGGAGAGATTACAAATTAGTTAACTGGGCTCTTGGGGATGCCCTGCTCAGATTGAACCCTTGGTCAGCACCCTGGCACTGCCCCAAGGAAAAAAATCATATGCGTGTGTGTGTATTGATATTCTTACAGGCTGTGACCGAGCAGGGACCCCGAGCCAGGACACCCAGCTGTGGCACAGCACCCTCAGCTGGGCATGGCAGTGCCCAGCTCCCCACCCCACACCCAGCAAGGCCCCAGCTTTGCCCCTCACCTGGACGGCCCCGCCGAGCACGGCAGCCACGAGCCCCATGGCCATGGCGAGGGTCTGCGCCTCGGCTGCTGCACCCGGGCCCTGTGCAGGGTGGGCACAGGCTCGCTGCAGCACGGCTGCCAGGAACTCTTGCACCTGCCAAGGGAACAGCCCTCAGGAGCAGGGACACCCCAAACCACCTCCCGCTGCCTCTGTGCCCAGCTGAGTCTCGCCCATCCCACGCAGCTCTCCGGCACAATTCCATACAAAGCCAAGGAGTGTTTGGATAATGCTCCCAGGGATGCACAGGGTGGGATTGCTGGGGTGTCTGTGCTCCCCTGATGCACAGGGGTTGGACTCACAGATCCCTGTGAGTGCCTTCTAACTCAGAATAGTCTGTGATTCTGTGAAACCCTTCCCATTTTCCTCCTGTTGGTGCTGTCCCAATCCCAGTGTGGGCTCAGCCAAGTCATGTCCACAGCTGGGACAAGGTGATGGTTAAACTGGTGGGGTCTCTCAACAGCAGAAGCCCCCATGGGGCTGGAGGAACAGAGGGATCCCAGCTCCATCTCTGCCTCCTGCCTGGCTCCACCATAGGATGGAAACTGGGATAGTCTCAAAGGGAAGCTCAAGGTGGGTCTGTATGGAATTTTCCTAGGTAAAGGCTTGGAAATTCCTGAGCCAAGGAGTTCCAGCCCTGGTCCACAATTCTCCATACCAGCCTCCCCCTTATCCTGCACAGCTGACTCTCCAGCTGGGCCATTTCCTGTGTTCTCACTTATTTTGTGATTTTTCCCACAATATTTTTATTCCATATGTAACGATCCTGCCTGGTTGGCATTGGCCTTCTCCACACTTGGCATCAACACCTTTGATCCCACAGGCTTCCTGCCTTCCTAACAGATCTTGGAATCAGGGAGTTGATGTTCTCCATGCCTTATCAAGCATGGGAAGGGTTTGGATCAGGGTCATTACTGAATAACAGGTGTTGCAAAAAAGGAGGAACTATTGTGTTCCTCTTCCAGAAAACAAAGTATGAGGGCAACAAGGTCCTATTGCACCAAATTCCAAACTTCCACCCCCAGGGCACTGGGTGCAGGCAGCATTTCCTCCTCAGCTGCCAGATTCCTTAAGCACATCCCTTAAGCAAGGAGGGAGGCTGTGGAAAAAGGCTTTGGAAAAGGCTGCATAAAAGGCTCAGGTACCTGCTGGGATAATTATTCCAGAGAAGAAATTCCATCAAACAGCAAGTAAGTAAAAAAAAAATTGGAATATTTGCTCTCACAACACAGTGACACACAAGCTGGAGGGGTTGAAGTTATAGTTAATATATGAAAAAAAAATGTGAATAAACAGCAGTAGATTGCAACTGAAAAAAAATTAAAACTTAAAAACATAATCTAGGGAAAAAAACATTTTAAAGTGGGAGGGAAAAATTGAAAAATAAAACACTGGGGCACAGTTGTGTCTCAGGCAGGAGGAGAGAATCGTTGGTGCAGTGAGGAAATCAAGTTGACCTTGGTTATGGAGGAGAATATGTAAATAAAATAAAAGTGCAGTTGTGGGAGGACCACAGCAGCTGCTGCTCCTGGGCTCTGGCTTTGGAAGGATGGATCCCACTTGTTCCCACCCTATTAGGGCCCCCCAAACTCCCCAGGGAACCCCACACTGCAGAACCTGCTCAAAGCCTGTCCCTGTCCCAGCCTGGGGCCTCCCTGAAACACAACCCCAGGCAGGAGGATAATGGATTTTTTGTCTGGATTTCTTTGGTGGTGGGTTTTTATCCCAGACTTTTGGCTGGACCCTGAAACCTGGCAAAACCCTTCCCCGTTTCCCAGCCCAACACCGGGTGGGTGTGATGGGGAGGCAGGTGGGGACAAAGTGCTGCTGGCTGTGTCCCCTCTGCTGCTGAGCACACAAAGGCTCCTTTGTCCCAAAGGAAACGTGAGGAAACCTGCCTGAGCCGTGACCACCCCTGCCCACAGGGAGCTGGCATGGCTGGGGCACTGGGGGAAAAGCAGCAATAAAAAACAGGATGAGGAAGTTAAAAGATACCGGATCTGCAGGGGGTCACAAGGGAATGCCACGCTGCCCTCGGTGTCCAGGTGCCTTCCCAACCAACAGCCATTCAGGGCAGGCTCAGGGGGAAGGATTTTAAAAATCCTTTCTGGGACCAGGTCAAAGGGCCCCAGTGGCTTTTGAAATTACAATATTTAATAAATTCGGCACTGGTCATTCATGAATGTAGGAGCAAAGTTATGCCAACCAGGCTGCTCCCATACAACATGGCCTTGGGCACTTCCAGGGATGGCACAGCCACAGCTGCTCTGGAAAACCTGTGCCAGGGTCTCACCAGCCTCACAGGGAGGAATTTCTTCACTATATCCCTTCTAATCTTGCCCCCTGTCAGGGAGAAGCCAGTCCCCTTTGTCCTGTCACCCCAGGCCCTTGTACAAAATCCCTCTCCAGCTCTCTTGGAGCTCCTTTACACACTGGAAGTCTTCCTAAAGGTCACTCTGGACCCTTCTCTTCTCCAGGCTGAGCAACCCCAACTCCTTCAGCCTTTTCTCCTGGAAGTGTTCAGCCAATCCCCCCAGGCTTTGCCACGACCAACCTGCACAATGTCAGTGAACACGGTGTCGGAGATGCCCTCGCACAGCGCGGCCACGAGCTGCAGGACCAGCAGCTTCCTCCCCTGCCTGGCCTGGTACTGCTCCAGCTCCAGCAAACTCCCTCCAGGCTCCACAGCTGGGTTTGGAGCTGCCTCGTCCTCTGCAGCCACCTGAGTCAGCTCCTGCCGGGAAGGGAGCGCAGGGCACGGAGAGGCAGCGGTTAAACACTGGGAACCAGCACCAGGAGTGCCAGATGATTCCTCACACCACCACCACCACCTCCTGCCAGCTGCTAGATGAAGTTTTCTGAGAGCTGTCCACAGCTCCTGGGTGTCCCACCCCTATCCCCCCCTGTGACTATGGGCTGGGGCACAGAATCCCAGTCCAACCCAGGCCTGGAGGGAACAGTGGGGGGCTCCAAGTGAGATCAAAGGAAGCAGGTAGGGGGCCCCTCTTCTACAGCCAAGAAAGCAACAGGGATTATTCCCAGCCTCCAACACACTTCAGACATGCTCCTGTTGTTAAAACAGCCCAGGGGGAGGATGAGGGTTAACCCCTTCAGGGATAGGGCTGCTCCCACTCCTTGGCTTCCCACCCAGCACACAGGGCTGCTGCAGCACATGCCATACCCCAGGACATACAGGGGGATAATCCCTCTTTTGCCTTCTGCTTCTCCAGGGAACCCCTTTTTCCACAGGTATGTCCCAACCAGGGGACTGGCTGCCCTCACCTTCAGGCAGTGGATGAAGAAGTCTCCAGCCAGACCACTCTTCTGGCAGTGGGACAGGAGCTCCACCAAGCTCTCCACATGGCACTGCTCCAAGGAGATCTTCTGGTACAGGGCCTCATCTTCATCGCTGGAACAGGTCACTGTGTCACCAACACAAACACACCCAGAACCCCCCGGTCCCCACACTCCAGGGCATGGTGAAATCCCAGTCTGCATTTCCCTGGAAGCCTTCCTTCCCAGCACTTCCCAGCAGAGCCTGGAGGCAGCTGAGCCAAACATTGCCCAGGTCATTTGGGTTCTGCTTATTAACTAACCTGCACTCATTAACAGAAACCATGAGCCTAAAACTTACGTTTCATCCAGCCCATAAATAACAGGATTAGTGCTGGCTAAGTTAGGCAGTGGTTAGAGCTGTGGCAGCAGGGGCATGGGCAGAGCCAGTATGGAACAAGTTTAAAGTAGTCCCAGTTTAGGAAAGGCAGAGCTGCTTCTAATTCTGGCTTTCCAGTACCTAAAAAGAGTTTATAAAAAAGGCTGGAGAGGGACTTTGAACAAGGGTGTGGAGAGACAGGACAAGGAGGAATGGCTTCCCACTGACAGAAGGTGGGTTAGATGGGATAATGGGAAAGAATTCTTCTCTGTGAGGGTGGTGAGGCCCTGGCACAGGTTGTCCAGAGAAGCTGTGGCTGCCCCATCCTTCGAGGTGCCCTGGCCAAATTGGACAGGACTTGGAGCAACCTGGGAGAGTAGAAGGTGTCCCTGCCCGTGGCAGGAGGTGGAACAAGATGAGCTTTAAGGTCTTTTCAAACCCAAACCAGCCTGTAATCTAACTCAGATCAGGAATAGCTTGAAAAGAAGCCAAACCAAACGTTTTTGGTGGGAATTTTGCTGCAGGTGCTCCCAGCACATCCCTGGGCACAGCTGTGCCTCTGCCTGCCCCACAGTGCTGCCCTGGGCCCTCCTGCCAGTTCACAGCCCCACTCCTTAAACCCAGCCTCCTGCTGCTGGACATCCTGGCTTGAATGGCTGGAGACTAAAGGCTGCAGTTAATTCCCAGCATGGCCAGCTCTGCCTCTACTTAGAGACCATCTGCCCGCACTGGAGGAGCTCCACGGCTGCTCTGCGACGCTGGCACTGCCACAGCCTGTGCTGTGACTGTGCCACCTGTGCCCGAGGGACTCTGCTCACTGTGACACCAGACAGGCTCAGGCTGAAGGTTGGAAGCTGAGTTTGGAGGGGGTGTTGGGATTGGAAATGCACAGCCCATTCCCAGACACTGTGCAGGCAGGGCTCAGGAAGAGCAGACAGGGAGGGCACACCAACGCTCATGTGGAGTGAGATGCTTTTTGGGGCTGGAAGTCAGAGTTCTGCACCATGTCCAGGGAGCCTGGGGGCTGTCTTGGCTCTGTGGGCTATGTGGAAGCATCACCTGCCTAAACCCGAGGGGTGAGACCCTGAGGGATGGCACTGGCAGCCCCCTGCTTGCCCAGGCTCTCTGCCAGGCTACCCTGGAAAGCGCTGGGTGCCAGGGGACTGTCCCACAGCACTCACCTGATGGCTTCCCCCACAACAATGGTAGCACCACCCTCGCTGCCCACACGGAGCTGGCACTGTGGGTGAAGGGTGGGCACGTGGCTGCTCAGCCCAGCCAGGCCTTCCAGCACAGCCAGGGACTGCTCCCGCTCTGCCTTCTCCAGGAACCACAGCAGAATGTCCTGGCACGGGGAGCTGTCAAGGAGAAAAGAGCCAGCGGTGACATTGCTCTGCCCCCTGCACCTTCCCTGCACGCTTTTTGGGATGAAGGACGTGACTGGAGTGCTCCAGAGCAGCCACGGGCTCTCCTTGGGATGCTCCAGCTCCTGGCTCTGGCAGCTGAAAGCATTTGTGCCTGTTTCTAAGGGGATCAGCAGCACATCCTGCCCTTCTGGCGTTCCCAGATGGAAGGATTTGGGTTCCTCCACACTTCAGGCTGGCAAGGAAGCACTGTGAATACCCCTGGCACGCCCTGCCTGTGCCTCACGCCGAGGTGACAAGGGCTGGTGGCAGTGCCAAGGGAGAGGAGGAAGGAGATGGGAGCACTGAGATGGCATGGGGAGCCCTGCCAAGGAAAGAAGCAGGTTAATGAGGTGAAGCAGCCTCGCTGGGCTGTGCCAGGGGTCTGGAAACCTGAACACTTCCAGGCAGCTGTGGGCTCAGTCATCCCTGCCAAATTCCTTAGCAAAGGAAGCAGCGACTGCTGGCCCAGCAGCAGCGTGAACTTGGCACGTTCCACCAACTTGTCACGGCACTCACTGCTCTTTGAAGTGATTAACGAGGCCTTTAATAACAGCAGAGGCTGTGTCTACGCACACCTTTTAGGGAAAGCCTCCACACGCCAGGATCACCAGAGCACTGTGTAACCCCACCAGCAATGCTTTTACCAGGCTGGTCCTAACTCCAAGGAGAGCAAGGAGAGAGGACAGCCAGCACCTGGTGACCCGTGTCCCTGCCACCACTGGCACATCTGGTGCTTCCCACTGTACATCACTCATGGGGAGCTGGACATGGTGTGGTGGATCAGCTGCCATGAGGCAGGTCCTGATTGTACAGAGAAGAGTGATCCCAGACTGGAAAATGATCCTGTACTTCCAAGAGACAGTGCTGAAACTTTTTTTACCATTTTTATGCTGTTTGTAGATCCCTCCATCCAGTTTCCAGCATCACTACCTCCATCCATGGACAACCACAATCTCTGCTCCAAACAGAGCCACTCTGTGCCCCCGAGGGCATGCTCACCTCCACACAGAACATTCTGGCTTCAGGGAAGACAAAAGCTAACATGAGAACGGCTTCCTCAGCACGAGCTGCCAGTGAGGTCGTGTGCCCTGCCTGTGGTTACTGCCTGCTTGGAAGGAGAGTGCTTTAGGATGAGAAGATGGATCTCTGCTCCTGCCTGTGCCCTGAGCGTGGCTGTAGGAGGTGGGCAGAGCCCAGCAGATGAAACCCCAGCAGAAGCTGAGTACAAATCCTCCCTTACCGTAAGTATGACACATTCTGCTTGGCGAAGGAATAGAGGGAAAAAACCACTCCCAGGACTGACTGTAAGGATCCCAGCAGCAGGCTCGAGCTGTCATTCCCAACCACATACACCTACGGAGAGAAGGGCACAGAGAGGGGAGTCAAACACCTGCGTGGAGCAGAGGGGAGTTCAGGAACACGTCTGTGCACAGGGCAGCAACCAGGGAGGATGGTGGAGGGCTCTCAGCCTCTTCCTTCAGTCTGGAGGCTGTCTTCCCTGATTATGCCACATTCCCTATTAAAACCTGCCTTCAGCATCATCATTCTCCAAGAATTTGCTTAACCACAGCAGGGCTCCAAGCTACAGGAAGGTTGCAGCCAGCTATTTGGGAAGTCTGCTGCTTAGAAGCAAGGTCCTACCTTACTCAGGGATGCAACAGGAACCCTGGAATGAGCAAATTTTCATTTAATTACTGTAAATCTCAAACACGGAGATCACTAGCTGGGCTAGTGGGTGCTGGGCTGAGGTATTGGGCTGTTCAGGCTCTAGGGGGACTGCAGGGGCTCTGGGAATGTTGGTGGTGCTCAGGGGGTATTACAGGGGCTCTGGGGATGTTGTAGAGGCTCTTGGGTGTGATTGTAGGGGCTCGGAGCTGATTGCAAAGCCCTGCTCCTCTCCTCCACCTCATCCAGCACCCTCCCAAGAGGCTGAGAAATGGTCCCCATGGGGCCCTGCCCTGCTCCACTGATGCACACAGACCTGTTTCCCTGTGCTAATCCCCACGGAGCCATTCCTCCTCCCCAGACCCTTGTGTACACAAACCCTCCCGATGAAGCCCCAAGGATGGTTTCTCACTAAGCATCAAATGACATATGCTAGGTGAGAAAACCCCCCAAACCTGGGGTCCCCTCACTAATCTGGCTGTGAGGCCCCCAGCACTCTGCCATTAAGGAGGGACCCACCCCAACCCCCCCAGCACTGCTCTGGGAGGGAGGGAGCAGCCCTCCAGACCGGTCTCTGCCTGCCAGCCAGTTACAACAGATCATTACTGGGAAAATAGACAACAATCCCAGCATTTAAGAGCTTAGCCTGCCTCGGGGCATGCCAAGAAGCAAGTCACTAGCTTCTGAAATTTGAATTCCTGGACTGGAGATGTCCTTCTGGGTTGGAATGTACAGCAAGAAGCTGCTGGAGCCTGCAGGGTGGCACTGGGGTTACTGGTGGGAATGGTAGGAAATGAAGTTAGGAAGGGAGGCATCACAGGAAAGACTTCCACAAAAGGCTCTCATCCTTCACAGGAAGCACAAGGATGGACCTCACCAATCCCCCAAATGCCAGAGGCAAGATCTGTGCTCCAAGGAAAGCTTAGAGCTCCTTGCAGTGCCTAAGGGGGCTCTAAGAGGGCTGGAGAGGGACTTTGGACAAGGACCTGGAGTGACAGGAGGAGCAATAACTTCCAACTGCAGGAAGGTGGGTTAAATGGGATACTGGGAACGAATCCTTCCCTGTCAGGGTGGTGAGGCCCTGGCACAGCCCATGTGGAGGCTGGGGTACTCCAGCAGATGAACACCAGACAATTGAACATGACTGTAGGAGACACTGGTTTTGAGCAGCCCAATACACACTGAACTGCTCACCAGGTCTCAAACCAGCTCTTTCTCTCACCCAAAGCAGACACGGTACCTTGAGGACATCCTCCACACAGCTGCCCAGCTCTCCCTCTGGCACCAGCACGGCCCCTGCTGTCAAATCCTCCAGTGCCAGCTCTGGAAGCAGAGGGCAGAGACATGAGCCCCCCAAAACAGCCCAAAGCCCCCAGCAGCAGAAATGCCCCACCATTCCCTGCACCCAAAAGCACTTCCACAGCTCCCTTCCCTCCCCATGGGATCAGACCAGCCCTCGTTAGCTGTATTAATTGTGCTGCAGTGCTGCAAACCCCCAAGGACACACAGAAATCAACACAGACCACAACTCCATGACGGATGATTCCCCAGAGAGCTGCTGGTCAGTGTGGGGAACCAGTGGCTTCCATCTGGAAGCCCAGAACAAGGATGTCAGACTGGGAGAGGTCCCCAAGGAGCATGGGACGGAGACAAACTGCTCAGCTCCCACACTGCAGTAACTGGACCCAAGCAGGAGTAAATACAGTGTACCCAGACAAACTGACAGGGTCAGCACAGAGAGCTGGGGCCCCACACTCTGCAGCCTGGCTGCCAGCCTGAGAAAATTCAGATGGAATGATAAAAACCAGTCAGGAGCAAAACCAGACCCTTCCCCAGCCCAGGTACCGGCGGCCTCGGAGCAGCGGTGGAGCGGTGCCAGCAGGGGCTGGAGCAGGTGCCTCTCTGCCAGCTGTGGCTGCTCCCTGGCCATGGTGAGCAGCGTGGTGGTGGCCACACGCTGGAACTGCCGTGCTGACACTTTGTCCTGGATGTGCAGCAAGTCCAGAATCTGCAAGGAAAAAGAAACAAGGATCAGCACTCCCTTAGAGGAGGCAGCCTGGCACCTCGCAGCAACCAAGGAGCCACACACGTGCTGCTTTGCTGGGCAGCTGGCATGACATTCCATGTGTGGAAGAGCCAGTGTCCTTCCCAGATGCACAGGATACCTTTCTGGGCTCAAACCAGGAGCCTGCACAACAAACAGAGCTAAAGGCTGCAAGCAAGAGCTACACACAGAGCTCTGTAGCACAGTACCAAGTACCTCGTGTGATCAGACAACATCATTCAGCATTTCAATAAAACACGGAAAATTCAAGAGTGGAAACATCCTACTGCCAGAAAAACATGTCCATGTTGTGCTGGCTTGAGCCAGGCCACACTCAAGCAAAAGGAACAGCCCCAGCACTCTCCAAGCTGGGAGCAGGTTCTGCGTTCCCCAGCAGAGGGGATGAGGGACTTACCTGGGGGCACACCTGTCTGTAGTAGTCCTCGAGGGACAGGCACTGCTGTGGGCAGGCAGCCAGGATCTTCCCAACTGCATCACACTTCTTCCAGTCCAGAGCTGCTGCTTCAGCACCAGCACCACCTACAACAGCAGCAGAAATCCTGGGTCAGCTCTGACCCATGGCCAGCTCTGGCTGAAGCCAGGTGTTCCTAGCCAAAAATTGGATTTTGAGCTTTTATTACTCTTGTTAAACCAAGCATCTTTCAAGAGACACCTGAACTTAAGGATAGAAAGAGGAAAAATGCTGTGCAAGAGCTCTGATAATGGATAACAACTCCTACAGCCAGGTGGGTGAGCCAAAAGGTGGAGAGAGGTTGTGCTTGGATGATTGGAGTTGGCTGGATGAGATTTTGGCACTAAAAACTGTGGGATTCAGCTTGTGGAGAGCAACAGCTTCCCTCCCTGTGTGGACATGGAGAGCAGGGGATGGGATGGGTCTCACTGACCCTACAGCTCTCACAGCCCAGTGCCCAGCACAGCTCCCACCACACTGGCACTGGGACAGGGCATACCCCAGGACTGATCCCACACTGGACACACACAAGGTGTGACCCCATCGAGGCACAAACAGGATATATGGGCTTGGAGCCTTTAAGTGTGGCCCTCAAACACATGTGCACCCCAATTTAGAGCAGTTTGGGAGCTCAGCACAGTCGAAGTCTGTATGTCACCATGTCCCCTCAGCCTGGCACAAGCCAGTTCCTACATCCAGCTCTTTTGGCTCTACTCTTCTGGGCTGAACTATCTTAAGACACCTCTGAATCTGTCATGCTGGCACCCAGAGCCCCCCACTCACCGTCTGTGCCCTCCAAGACACCCCGAACCACAGCCTGCACCCCGCCAGGCCTCAGCAGCCTCTCGGAGAGCAGGTGCCCACAGAGGCGCCGCAGCCAGGCTGGAGCTGCCCTGGCACCTGGAGACCTCTGGAAGGGAGCAAAGGAGCAGGGTAAGGAGTGTATTTGTATACACATGTGCCAACCCCACCTCTGGGCAAACAGCCCATGCTCTGACAGAGAGCACAGGACACAGACAGGCTTTGAATTGCTGTTTCATCCAGTGGCATAAAGCAAATTAGGAATTAATGAGAGAGGTCAGCCCTCAGGTGCTTAGCATGCTACTTCATCTCTGGAAGTGCCCAAGGCCAGGCTGGACAGGGTTTGGAGCAACCTGAGATAGTGGAAAGTGCCCCTGCCCATGATAAAGGGCGGAATGAGATGAACTTTGAGTTCCCTTCAAACCCAAGCCATTATGATATTCTATGACTCTATACAGGGCATTATCCCATGGGGACTTTCTTAAAATAAGACTTAAAGGTTTCCCTACCTCCTCCTTCCCAAGGGGGCTTTGGGACAGCTCCAAAGAGCAGCAGGTGCCCTGTGTTACCCCCTCAAGTGGGAAGGGTGAGGTTTGGAGGAGCAGAGGCTGTGCTTGGCCAGGCACGGCAGATGTGGGTGCCAAGCCAAGGTGGCACGTGCCGCGATGACAGTCCCTGACACACCCACACTCCACTCCTGCACAGCAGGGCTGGAATAACACACACCCAGCAGCTCCGCCAGCGCTCGGGGATCGGTTTGCAAGGTGTAAGAACAATTCCAAAAGAGCAGCACCCTCGGAGTGTGGGAACCACGGGGGTACGGACCCTGATAGCCCCGGGTAGTGCCGGGCACGGCCCCGGGTACCTGCTTGGGCTGTCCCTGCAGGACGAGCAGCTCCTGCACCGCCAGCGGCTGGTAAACACGATCTAGGATGTCCCTCAGGGCTTCCCGGCACTGCGCTCGCTCCGCTTCCGAAACACCCTGGAACAAAACACACCCGGGCTGTTGAGAACAGCTTGGCTGGGCACGAAAGCCCCGGTCCCGACGGTGTGCCGGTGCCCTGCAGCCCCTCGCCGGGCTCCGTGCCTCCTGTTCTTTCTCTCACATGGAACACGGCGGGCAGGATACAGGAGGGGCCGTCTGGGGCTCGGCCGGACACCCACACCACTACCGGGGAGTGGGGACAGGGGCTACGAGTGTCGCACGGACCTGGCAGAGGGCGGCGGGGCCGTGTCCCAGCCCGCAGAGCCCGCAGAGGAGCAGCCGCAGATGCCGGGCGAGCAGCGGGGCTCCCAGGGCCGGCAGCCGGGCCAGCTCGACTAGCGCGGCCACGGCGGCGAACAGCCGGGCCCCGCGGATGGCGGGCGGCGGCCCCAGTCCCGGTGCCGGTCCCGGTCCGAGCCCCGGCGGCAGGTGCGGCAGCAGCCCCAGCCCCACGGCGGCCCGCAGCGCCCGCCGCACCGCCCGCTCCTGCCCCACGCTCAGCGTGTCGGCGCCGGGCGGCGGCGGCTCCCCAGGGGCGGTAGGGGCGGCAGGGGCGGCGGCGAGCGCGGCCAGGAGCTCCTTGAGGCACAGCAGCAGTGCCAGCAGCCCGCAGGCCGCCGCCCAGCCCGGCTCCGCGCACGCCGCTCCGGCCGCCAGCGCGGGTGCCCGGGACAGCACGGCCGCCCGGAGCTGGCGCAGCGCGGCCCAGCCCGCTGCCCGGGACAGCCGCTCCTCCAGCGCCGCCGCGTTCCTGCGCAGCGTCTCCGGGCACAGGGAGGGCTCCGGGCCGGGCTCGGCAGCGCTGTCGCCAGCACTGGGCGGCCCCAGCAGCAGCTCCAGCGCCTCCACCACATGGCCCGGCTCCGGGCCGGCCGCCATAGCGGGACTGGCGTCAGGGAGCGCCGCCATGCTGGGCAGGTGAGGGGAAGGGGCGGGGCGGCGGCCGGCCGCCATGCTGGGGAGGGCGCCTGAGGGGAGGGGCCGCGCCGCCATCTTGGGAAGGTCGGGGACGGGAGGAGAAAACGGAGAGCTGGGGCGGGACGGGGGACAAGGGGCGGAGGGACAGGGCAGGGGACAGGAATGGCTTCTGTCTAACACAGGGCAGCGTTAGGTGTTATACGGGGAAGGAACCTTCTCACTTGAGAGTGATGAGGTCCTGGCACTTGCCCAGAGCACCTGTGGCTGCGCCACCCCTGGAAGTGTCCGAGTTGTTCTAGCCAAGTCCTGGTTGGATGGGGCTTGGAGCAACCCGGGACAGCGGAAGGTGTCCCTGCCCATGCAGAGATGGATGATGCTTAAGGTATCTTCCAGCTCAAACCCTTCCATGACTCTGATTGCCCACTTGCCTTGTGGAGGGAGCCACACCAGCACAGCAGGTAAAGCCTTTGAGCAGCGGCAGAGCCTCATGAACAGAAAAGTGGTTTGGTTTTCTTAAAACAATTTATTATTTTAATTTTATATAAAAACCATGCAATCAACACTTGGCCATCTCTGGATCCCAGCTCACGTCAGACCCTTTTCCCATAATAAAAAATACAAACCATGACAACAACTAAACACAGAGGTCAGCATTTTGGGAAAGCCCTTTGATTTTGGAAAGCACCTTTCAATGACTGCACACTATAATTACACACATAGGAGGAAATCAAACCATAATCTGGGATACAGAAAAATAGAAATCTGCCTGTACATACTCTTGTAAATACGATTTCCTGTGATGGTGCATCTTTGGTCTGTGTTGATCGAGTGCCTCATGGCACTTCTCCATCACTAGGTTCATGATCTGAGACTCTGTGGGGCTGGGAGCACGAGGTATTTTGGAGGGGGCCAGGCCACATTCTTCCACCCATGGAAGAAGGACCTGATTCTAACTCCATACACCTGGGAGCACCTGAGTTCCAGGATAGGGAATGGACTAAACAGTTTCACACCCTGGAGCCAAGGGGGCCAGGAAACACCCCGACTACCCCAAAACCATCCATCCCCAGCGAGCCTGAGCTTTTCTCAGTGAGAAAGACATGGGCACGGGGTTCAGGAGATGTTGGAGGGGGTTTGGCCACCCTGGACAGAGCCCAACATGAGTCCAGAGGGGTGAAATGAGGTGGCAGCAGCGGGCTGGGGGTCCCTAATCGTCCTCCTCGCCGCCGCCATAGAGCTCGGCCAGCTTGCGGAAGCGGCCACCCCAGTCGTTGAGGTAGTCGTAATCCTGGTCCTGGTCGGAGGCGGAGGAGTTGAGGGAGCTGAGCGAGGTGGCCTCCGAGCCGCTGCCCTCGTAGTCAAACACCAGCAGCGAGTCGTAGGGTGGGGCTGTGGGGTCTGTGTCGGCCGCCTTCAGGTTCTGGGGGAACAGAGGGGTCAGTACCTGTGTCTCCCCTGCTCTGTCTCCCCCCTGGATTCTCCAGGTCAGGACTCACCTCATCAATGAAGTTTCCAATCTCATCGGGGTTGGCAGGGCGTGGCCGGTACTGGGGGGCTGCCATGAGCGGGGGGGCCACATCATTGCGGATCACCTCGGGCCGGGCGTCCAGCCCCCGGTGCAGCTGGCTCAGGTCATAGTCCTGGGGGGACAGGAGGAGTCAAGGCTCAAGGGACAACCGTGGGCACCGCCACCACCACTTGGTGGGCAGAGTCCAGCAGGCACAGCTGTCCCACCTGGTCCTCCTCGCCACCGCCCTCCTCATCATAGTGGTACACATTGTCCCTCATGTCATCCTCGGGTGGGAGCAGTGGCTCCTTCACCACCTTCCTCCTCTTTGCGAAGAGCAGCAGCAGCAGCAGCAGGACTGCAGGCACAAGGGATGGGGTGTCAGGACAGTAGGGACAGGGTGATCCACACTCTGTCCCTCCCATCCTCGTCCCCTGGTACTCACTGAGCAGTGCCAGGATGCCCCCCAGGATGCCCAGGATGGCAGGCACGCCCATGCCACCTGAGATGTACGCTCGCCGCTCACAGTTCTTGGCTGGCCCCTCGCAGCTGCAGACCTGGGCTCGCACTGGCGTGATCTGTTCCTTGCCCTGTCCATCCAGCAGCTTCAGGAAGATGCTGTACTCGCCTGGCTCCAGCTCCTTCTTCATGCTCAGCTTCACCAGGTCTTGGTGAACCACAGAATCATTTGGGTTGGAAAAGGTCTCCAAGATTATTGAGTCCAGCCATCAACCCCCAGCACTGCCAAGGCCACCACTGACACATTTCCCCAAGTGCCACATTCACACAGCTCTTAAATCCCTCCAGGGATGGGGAATCCACCACTGCCCTAGGCAGCCTGTTCTAATGCCTGACCACCCTCTCCATGAATGAGTTTTCCCCACTATCCAGCCTAAATCTCTCCTGGCACAACTCGAGGTTGTTTCCCCTTGTCCTGACCCTCACCTGACTGCACCCTCCTGCCAGGGAGCTGTGGAGAGCGAGAAGGTCCCTCCTGAACCTCTCCAGATCCCTCAGCCACTCCTGGTGCTCCAGCCCCTTTCCCAGCTCTGGTTTGGGAGCACCCTTGGCACTAGCATAGGACTTTGCCCCATGGCAGGTCCCCAGCCTAGTGCTCACTGCAGGGTCCGGCACCAGAGCAGGTGGCACCCACCTGGTGGCACCACCCTGGCAGTCCAGTTGCTGCTGGAGCCGTGCATCAGCTCTGCCTTGAAGGGGTAGGTGTTGGGGGGCAGGTCCTTGTCGATAATGTTCAGTGTCTGCTCCTCAGGCTGCCGGTTGCAGATCTCGAAGCCCCGGGGCTCTGGCACGGGCCCGTTGTCATTCACATCCTGAAGCAGGAGGAGCAGCGTCCCCGTGCCGGTGGCATCGTGTGGTGACCCTGTGGGACTGAGAGTCAGCGAGGCACCCAGGGAGGAGCCTGGACCCCATGGGGGGACACGGAGGTGGGCATGGGGGCAGCAGTTGGCCACCCTCACCGTTGTCCACTGCCAGGACGATGGCCTTGTAGGTGCTGTTGATGGCATGCGCTGACTCCCGGTCCAGTGACTGGGCAGCTGTGACGATGCCATTCTCAGGGTCGATGGCCAACCACCCCGCAGGGTCACTGCCCATGCGATACCTGGGGGCAGCCAAGGGTCAGCAGGGGGAGAGGAGGGGGCACATGGTGCAGTGCAGCCCCTCAGACACGCCAGCAAAGCCCCTACCACCATCACCCCCCACTCACGTGATTTTCTGGCTCTGCTCCTTGTCAGGGTCCTGGGCTGTGTAGGAGGTGACCTGGTATCCCACTGGCACATCCTCCTTCACCTCCACCTGCTTAACTGGGGGTATGAAGATGGGAGCTTCGTTCACGTCCCTGACCAGCACCAGGACACTGGCTGTGGAAGTTTTCAGGTCCACAGTGAAGGCTATGTTGTTCTCCACTGACACCACGAGATTGTACCGGTTCTGGCTCTCATAATCCAGGCCCTGGGGGGGGGGGAAGAGAAGCTGGGTAGTGCCAGCAGGGAGGCAGCTGGTGCTGAGGCAGCCATGCAGCAGTGGCACACACCTTGGCAGTTTTCAGGAGCCCATCGTTAGTTTTGGGGTCAGTGGTGATCTCAAAGTTGCCCTCTGGGTCCCCACTCTGGATGCGGTAGACAGCTTGCCAGGCCGGGGAGCCTGGCAGGTCCTGGTCTGTCACATGCAGCCGGGCCACCAGCACCCCCACCTCGTTCTCATCCACCGATTCCTCATACTGCAAGATGGGACAGGGACAGTCACCTGTGTGGCACAGGCTACCCCAGGTGGGGGCTTTGTGCCACGACGCCCAGGGAGGGCAGTGGCTGGGGTCTGGGGGTACCAAGGTGGCGGTGAAGAGGATCGGAGTTGTCGTTTGGCATCAGGGACTTTAATGTGGCGGGTGGCAGTTGTTGGTCAGGCCAAGGCACTCCTGGTCTGCAGCCTGGACGATCAGCGTGTAGTTGGGCAGTGGTTCTGCAGGGCAAAATCACCCAGTTAGGGCTGCTGGTGGGGACTTGGTGTTCCCCTCCTTCAGGCATCACCTGCCTGCTCCTCCACCATCTCAGCCTTGCTGTTCCCTTGCTGGCACTGCACCCATCCAGGGCTCAGCCAAGGCTGGGGTCCCTGGAGTGCTACCAGCACAGTCATGTTGGGCTCGAGGCTGCAACAGCCTACAGCCAGGGACAGTGCAATATTCAGGGATGGCATGTCCTAAAACCAGAGGGAACCAAGCGGTACCAGTATCCTTTCTCTCCACTGTCACAGCCCCTGTGGAGTAGCCGCCAGGTTTCCCTGGGCAATGGGCAAGGCTGCCCACCTCTCGGTCCAGTCCTGTGCCAATCGGACACTGATGATGCCCTTCTCGCATTGATGGTCGAACATCTGCTGTGCACCCTTGGCTCCTCGCTGAGGATGAGTAGCCGATGATGCCATTGTTCACATGATGGCTCATCTGCACTTCCGTAGCGTTCACAAGTCATCACAGATGTGCCTGGGACATGGGGGACCAAGCCAGGGAGATTTTAACATAGTTGCGGACAAAATCACCGGACACCCTGGCACTTGCTACGCTCAGGCTCTGCGGGGATCTAGTCGCGTCCCCCACTATACCCGCTTTGCGTTTCTCCTCAATGTAGCCAACAAAGACTGCTGGCGGAAGCGGCGCCGTCCGGTTGTCGTTCATGGTCATGACGGTGATGCATGATCTCCATGGGGCTTCCCACAGGCTGCACGTTGGCTGACAACGGAGTGGGAGTAGAGCTGCACGGGTACAGTCAGTGTGCTGTGCAGACCCCAGACCATCTTCCATCCCTGCCACAGGCCCCCCCATCACTCACCAATATTTATCCTTTGCTCCTCCCGGTCCAGGGGTTTTTGTCACCTCCAGCCACCCTGTCTTCCGCTCGATGATGAAGACAACCACAGGGTGGTATCCGCTCCCTGCCCGTGATGCTGTTAAGAAAACCTTGGGTCTCCTGTCCTTGTTGGATTTGATCTGGCAGCAAGGCAAAAAGGCAGTGGCTGGAGACATGTCCAGCACTATGAGATGCCCTGGACCCTGCCTGATCCCTCTGAGGGACCACGTACCTGCACCAGCTTCTTGGGGAAGGGTCCCCGCTCATTTCTCGGGCAGTTGATGGGGGGGGATGACCCAGCCTCTTCTGCCAGACGGAGCCGTGTCCATGATCCGGGAAGATCAGCACTCAGGTACTGTGTTCCTGTTGAGGCAGGTGCCTCTGACTCAGTTCCAGCACCTTAGCGGAGCATCTGACAGGGACAGGGACTGGGGGCCTGGTGACCCAAGGACTGGGTCTGTGCTTTACCTGCTGCATCGCTCGTGGTTGTCGGTGCTGGGGCCACCGTAGGGCAGGGTCACCTTAGTGAATGTTTCTTGCCCGTGGAGCCCAGGTGGCACAGCCAAGTGATCTCCCGCAGTGGAGCGGCAGGGGTCGGGTGGCAGAGACACTGCCACCCTGCTAACCTTGAAGCGGCGTGTCATGCGGAAGAAGGCGCGCACGTGCGACCAACACAGTCCACCAAAGCTCACTGGGGACAGGGGACTGAGTGGCAGAGGGTTCTGGAGAATGGGTACACAGCACCGCCCATGCCCCAGCAGGCATGGGGTCTGGGATACAGAAGTGGTGGGAATGCTGAGGGATGTTAACCCTAAACCCTAACACACACACATGTCCGCCAGAATTCCATCCGGGGCACAAACACATAGTGCATCCCTGCCCTGGCTTTGGTCCGGATGGGAAATGGAAGGACCTAACTCTGCCATAGGATCTCTGTTACCAGCCACAGTGACAATGGGGCAAGTGGCACCTGGCACAGCAATCCCTGTCCCAAGCACATGTATGGCATGAGGCCAGGCAGGCATAATCCCATATGGAGCTTATCCCTGTGGACAGCATGTCCTCAAGCATTGCATGTCACTGTGTCCAGCTGCCTCAGCTGCTTTTCCAATAAAAACGCACAAGGGCAGCAGTCACATCAACCGCACTGGCACCCCAGTGCCCCTGGCAGCCAGGCCCCTCAACCTGCCAGGTACCTCGGGACCCCCAAGCCCAGGACAGCGGGGCAGCGGGGTCGATGTTCACTAGCTTGGCAAGCCGGCCGGCGGTGCAGTAGAGCTGGGCCGCAACGAGGGCACAGCGGGTCAGCACGGAATCACATGAGCCGTGCCAGTGCTTCCCGGAACAAACACGCTTTGTATGGGAAGCAGAGTTGTTGGCACTCGGGACTCTGGAGCAGCAACTGCCACCGTCGCCCCCCCCGGCGTGGACCCACGCCTCGGCCAGGGACGTGCGGGCGACGTGCGGGTGGCAGAGCGCAGCGCCGAAACGGAACGGAGCCCGCGGGGCCCATCAGCCACGAACAGCCCAGGAAATCCCCGGGGTGGCTGTGCGATGGAGGGGGGGGCGAGCCAATCGCTGCCTTCCTGCCCAGCACGGCTGCCACCCGACCCGGCACAGGTGGAACCGCCGGCGAGATGCCAGCACGGCTCAGCCTCACGTCAGGGACCCCCGGCAGGGCTGGGGCGAGCCGGGTGGGGCAGGCTGGGCAGGAACGTGGCCGGGGCAGGCGGGGAAGGGAGAAGCAAGCCGCGGCGAGCCGCTGTGCTCGGTCCTGGCCCGGGGCCCGGCGGGTTTTTGCAGCGAGGGCGGCACGGGCCCCCAGTCCCACACTGGGTGAGAGGAGTGCTCAGGTTCAGCCCGCGACTGGGTTATGAGGATGGGTGTCAGAAACCTGCTCCCCATTTCCGCTCCACCCCCCCTTCAAACTCCCCCTTCCCAACTGGCCATGCACAACCTCGTTTTTCCAGCTTGGCTGAAGGAGGGCTGGCCTCCTGCCATCCTCTCCCGTTGGCTGGGAGCTGGGGGGGGTGGAAGGGGGGCCATCTCCTGGAGTGATGGGGGTAGGAGAAAAGGAAGAATCAGGGTAGTTCGTACAGGAGGAATCCCACCACTTCAGTACCCCCACCACCGCCTACAGGGCCTGGGACAACCAGACTGGTAAACCAGACTGCCAAACAAGGGTCGTGGGGCTTGAGACCCATCACAGGGGATCAGGGCAGCCCCCCCCCACAAAGCCACCCTCATGTCCTGTGAGGTGCTGATGGGCACAGGCAGGAGCAGGTGTCACCACCCCTGCAGTGCTACCACCCCGTGTGGGTGCACACGCAGCTGTTGCCAGGGGCAGGGGGCTC
>CM031867.1:20097929-20177660 GCA_018697195.1 Certhia americana | reverse complement strand
AATGGTGGGAGGTGCCAGGGTTCATGGTAACAACCGGGAGGGACGAATGGTGGGGCCATCGGGGAAAAGTAAAAGGTCCATGGCAGATAACCGGGATAACCCGGGCGTGTCCAATGGGGCTGCATGCTGAACGCCCGGGGGCAGCCGGCGGGGGTACCGAGGACACCGGGGACTAGCAAGGATAGACCGGTGGTGCCCGTGGGTAGTGGGGACCAGTGCCGAGGATTGCCTGGCCCCACCGGAGTGCCAGAGGTGCTCTCCGAGGCGTTACTTGATGGGTACAGACCGGGAGGTGTCCCCGAAGGGTGAAATGGTGTGTCACCAGGGTGTTATCAAGGATTGCGATGGTTTGCCATAGCGTTCCTAAGAGATTGCCAAGCGGTGCTCTTTTACCGGGTGAGGTTTGCGATTGAGGAGGATTTCGGTGGGTGTCGGGTGGTGTCCGGGTAGGGGGTGTAAAATGTGGGGGTAGTTTCCAGCGCGTCTGGGACGTGCCCGACGGGGTACCGTGTGCTGTGCCTGGATCTTAGACTAGGTGGGTACTAGGAGTAACATGGGGTTTCTGGATTGCCGTGGGGTGCCCGGGTGTTTCGGGGTGTTGTAATCAGAGAGGCTGCCGGAAGGTTTCCAGAGGGATACCTACGGTGTAACGGGGATTGCCGCGGTGTTGTAGGGGTGAACTCCCGTAGGATGTAATGGAAGGTCCAGGCGCATTGCCGGGGATGCCTGGGGCGCGCTGGGGAAGCCCGGCGCTCCCGGGGCAGGGCGGTACCTGCCCGCTGACCAGCCGCCTCACCTGGGGCGTTGCGGGGCGGGACGGGGCGGGACGCGGCGGGCGGTGACCGGAAAGAGCGGTGGCGGCGGCAGCAGCACGGACGGGCCATGCGGAGGCCGTGCTCCGGCTCTGCCCGCTCTCCATCTTCATCCTCCCTCTCCCCGCTCCTGCCGGCGAGGCACGCCTCCTTCACGGCCCCCGCCGGGCGTCCTCCCCCGGGCTTCGCCGCGGGCCGCTCCCCGCACCAGGTTAACTCGCAACCGTCGGGGCGCGGCGGCACCGTGGACCGCCCGGAACACCTCGGGGACGCGCTCGGGCCGCGATCAGGGACCGGGGGAACAGGGGCGCGGAGCACTGGGTGTCGGGGGGCCGACAGAGCCGCCCTCCAGCCGGATCAGGATCGCCTTGCCCCCGGCGGTGGTGCCGTTGCTTTTCGGGAGGTGACACCCGCAGTGCCCCTCCTTAGGCCTGTGCTCGGGGTGGCCCGAGTGTGGTCTGCGCCAGGGCTAGGCTGGGTCTCACCGTGGTCTAGGTCTTGGCTTCCCCGGGCTACGTGAGGCTTGGCCATGGGCTGGGCTGTGACCCCTCTGGGGCTGGCGTTGCCCTTTGGGGCTTGGCGGTGCCCGTCTGGGTCTCAACTTAGTGGCTGGTATTGCGGCTGTGGGAGTGCCAGATGCCTAATTGTGGCTCAGCACGTATGTGTGAGGGTAGGCTTCCCCTTTCGTGCACGAGCTTGGCTTGGTGTCCCCGCAGGGTTGGTGGCCTGCGCAAGGGCTGGCAATGGCATCTGGGTGCCCCAGGGCCACCCTCTCCGGCCGTGGGTGCGGCTCTGTCTGGCCCGCGGCTGGCAAGCGGTCTTGCGTGCTGCCAGCTCTTGTGCCCGCTGCGCGGCGCTTGGCCCGGGCCCGCTGCCTCTCGCTCGGCGGCCTCCCGGGAGATTGTGGGCTGCCCGGGAATGTCGGCCGAGTGCTACAGCTACGTCTAATGGCCGCGGGAGCACTAAATCTCTCCGTTGGCGTTAAGTGCCAGGGAGGGAGCCCCGACCTCCGCCTGCTGTGGACACCACATCGCCGTTTCCATCAAGCTAGGCTGCCAGGACTCGGGTGGACCTGCCGAGGTCCCTAGCTGTAGGTGCACAGGCTGGGGTACGGCATGCCACTCGCGACCCCCTCCGTGGGCAGCACGTGGCCCCGGCAACAGTGACCGTGCGGCTCCGCCTGTGGCATCCGAGCGGGCACGGTGCCCTGTGGACCCTCCTATGGAGGGACCCCGAGGACATGGTGGAGGTACCCCCTGTTGCCGCCGGCCCCTTCGGTGGTCAACAGCAACCCGTGCCACTAGCTGAGGATTCTGTAGGCTGGGAAGAGCTTCCCGCGCTCCCGTGCCCCCGCTATGCTAGGGTGACTGATGCCCCTCCCAGCCATCATTAAGTCTCTATCGCGGCCATCGCGACTGGGAGGGCCCCTGCAGTCCGGTACTTGCCCTCAGGGCACTTGCTGCTAGCCCCACATGGCCCCAACCGTCGCCCCTGGCTGGCTCTCTTCGGTGTGGAGCAGCCGAGGGGCTCAGACTCGACCCCTGCCCCCATTCCAACGCCTTCCGCAGTCCCCCCCAGCCGCCCTGGGCTCTCGGCCGCCCGGAGCTGGTCAGCTCCGCTAATCCTCTAATCCTATCCCCCTCCGGGGGGGTGCGGAGCCGGGGCTGTGTCCAGCACAAGGGATGCAGCGTGGGAGGCGGGGGAGGAATTCAGCGCCTAATGAGCATCTTGTGCCACGTGGGGTTGGGAGCCCCTAGGGGTGACACACCGAGGTGTGCTGGGGCAGAGGCTCAGGGGGGACCAGCCCAGAATTCTCCCATCATCATGATGTAAACAAAGCCGAAACTGCCACGAAACTTCCATGCGCTCCCGATCGGGCGCCCCGGTTTTCCTGCCCTGTCTCCTGATGTCCTCGCCCTCTCTTCTACCAGTCCCCTGCTTCACTCCGCCTCGGACTCCGGAGGGATTCGCAGGGTCCTGAGCTGGATGGTTACTGCTCGAGGGTGTCGGTGGAGAGGTTCCCACCCCATACCCGCTGACTCTCACCCTCGCAGGGAGCTCCAGAAGGCTGCGCGGGCCAGACAGGACGAGGACCCGATGTCGGGAGTATGCTGGGAGGACGGGGACCCCGTGCGGCTACCAGGGGGAGGACATGGCTACATTCGACACGTACGCCCCCCCGAGATGCATGGTTCCCACCGATGCAAGCTGTGTCAGCCCCAGACCTGCCACCAGTTCGCAGCAGGAGCAGGCACTCGCCCCCAGGTAGACGCTGTGCACTGCATACCACCCCTCCTTTCTCCACTCAACACCTGGCGTGCCCATCACTCACTCCCCATCCCACAGGAGCCTGCCCCTCAGGGCCCCCGCTGCTCTCAGGTGGCAGAACGAGGGACTGTGGTGATCCCCCCCCTCAAGGTTCCTGAAATGAGCAGGGCCGCCTTCCCCAGAGGCTGGTTCAGGTATTAGGCTGACTTCAGTCTGGGCAGGGGGTCTTGGGCATGGAGGTGGTGCTGGGGTGCATCCCCACTGCACGGGGACAGGTGGGGTCGGGTGGGGTGGGGGATACTGACCCCATCCTTTGGGTCTACGTCTCTTCCCAGATCAAATCCAAACCGGACATAGTGACATCACAAGATCTTCTAGCAGCATCACAGGCAGGGAGCGTGATGCTCCGCCCGAGGGCCATACTTCAACCATTGAGCACAGCGAGTCAGGCTGGATGAAAGGTGAACACAGTCCGTCTGAACGCTGGAGCACTCGTGACAATAGTACCACGTAGATCCTTGTGTAGGGACACCAGGGGCATGTTGGGTACTCTGCCAGCACCCTACTCACTCCTATCCCCGCGCTCTTACTCCTCCCAACGCCGTTGTCCTGAGATGAGGAAGCACGGTGGAGGAGGCCGATGGGATCATCGTGTGCACAGTGACAGATGCCATCAATGTACAACAAGGCCCCAGTTCACACAGGATGTGTTCAGGCTCTGTGCCAGAGGGCGCTCTGGCCAGGTGGGACCCCTATGCCTTGGGGAAGCTCTGCATCCCACCAGCTGTGGTCCTTGGGCGACATGCCGCGGCACTCTCCTCACCAGCCTCACCATTACCACACTGGACATCCATCCCCAGGCACCTCCATCATTGCAGGTGTGGGCAGCCTACGATAGCGTGATAGATGCTGTGAAGAACCTACAATGGTGTCCTGCCTACTCCATCCTCAGCCAGGAGCCACGGGAGCCCCATCCCCCAAATGTTTTCACTGTCAACCGGGCCCACTGGCACCCTCGACACGTGAATTTGCCAGTGGCCTCGACCCGTGGGAGGCGGCTCTGCAACCACTGTGGGGAACGGGGTCCACCCCAAGCAAGGGCTGAGAGTGGCTGTCTGTCCTGTCCACCACAGCGTGTGAGGAGTCACACACTTGACTGTGGCAGGCAGCTAGGATACTGGATGGTGAGGACTGCCACCACAAGCGCGTCTGGCCAGTCATCGAGATTGCTGATGTCAATGCCATATGCCGTGGCCCGAGTTTGATCCCAACATGGTGTATGTGGGCCCCCCTATCCGGGTGTTGACCCTTTCTGGTGCCCATTGAGACCTGTGGTGTGACAGTGCCCCTGACCCCAGTACAAGGTGGTCTGTGACACATCGATCCGTGGCGAGTGCGAGGTGCCCTCGTTGGTGGCACGGTCCGTTGGTGATGGCAAGCACCCCCATCGTTGCCGCGCAGGTGGAGTAGACAGCTCGCCACGACCGGCGTAGCCGTGCCTCATCAGTCAGATGACAGCCAGCCGGGCACCTCCCGCCCTCCACGTTCTCTGGCTCTAGCCCCTCGTACTGTGGGTCAGGGGCACTGTCAGCACCACAGTTCTCCATGGGCACCAGATAGGGTCACACCCGGTTGGGGTCCCACATCACTATTTGTGGGATCAAACTCGGGGGCATGGTCAATTGACATCATAGCAATCTCGTGACGGCCAGTGTCTGTGTGTAGTGTACAGTCCCTCACCATACAGGTCCCTTGCCTGCACAGTCTAGTGTGGTACTCCCCACCGCTGTGGTGGACTCAGACAGACAGACACTCTGTCAGCTCCCTGCTTGGGGCTTGGGACCCCTATCCCACAGGGCGCTGCCAGCTAGCCCACTCACCCGGTCGAGGCCACTGGCAATCACGCTGCAGGGTGCCAGTGGCCCCGGTTTAAGTGAACATTGGGGATGGGGCTCCGTGGCTCCTGGCTGAGGATGGAGTAGCATGACCACCATTTTAGGTCTCCACGCATCATCCGCATCCGTGTCTTTTCACCCATGATGGAGGTGCCTGGGGATTGGATGTCCGGTAAGTGGGATGTGCTGGGAGTGAGAGTGCAGGGTTGTGCCCACGGACCACAGCTGGTGCGGATGCAGACTTCCCCAAGTGGCGGGTGTCCCACCTTTCTAGTAGCTCCCTCATCGGCACAGACCCCTGAACACCTTCTCTGTGTGAACTGGGGCTTGTTTGTGCATCTGGTTCTGTGCACTGTCGACGTGAATCTCCATCGCTCCTCCACGCGGCTTCCCATTCTCAGACACGGCGTAGGGAAACCTGATGTGCTGACGGGATAGGGTTGTGAGTAGGGTGGGCCTGCAGAGGTCCCCAACATCCGCCCTGGTAGTCCCCACACCAAGGATCCTAACGTCTGGTGGATTGTCAGACGTGGCGGCACGGCATCCAGCGGCTGTGTACACTTTCATACTGCTGACTCGTTCTCGAATGGTGATAGATTGCCCGCGGGGAAGGCTATCCGCTCCCTGCCCTGTGATGCTGTAGAAGATTCTTGGTGCCCTCTGTCCCGGTTGATTTTGTGATCTGGTGAGACTACAAGCTAGACGCAAAGGGATAGTGGTACCAGTCATCCCCCACCCACACCGACCCCTACCCTGCCCCATTGTCAGTGGGGATGCCCCCCCAGCACCCACCTCCATGCCAACCCCTGCCCGACTGCGACAGCCTCATACCTGAACCAGCTTCTTGGGGAAAGGGGCCCCCTCTCATTTCTCAGAACCTTCGGGGGGATCACCCATCCCTCTATCTCCCCTGAGCGCAGCGTGGGCCCTGGGGAGCTCCTGTGGGATGGGGGTGAGTGAGGGCACAGCCAGGTGTGGGAGAGCCAGGGTGTGGGTGGTATGCCGTACAGCGTTACCTGGTGGGAGTGCCTTCTCTCTGCTGCAACTGGGGCAAGTGTTCTGGCTGACCCAGCGACATACCGGTGGAACCAGCATCTCGGCGGGCTGACGGCGAGAGCCCTGCCCTCCCCCTGGCGTAGCCGGCTTACGGGTCCCCGTTCCTCCCGCACCCCGACCATCGGGCTTCCTCCTCCTGTATGGCCCGCGTGCAGCTCTCTGGAGCTCCCTGCGAGGGTGAGGAGTCAGCGGATGGGGGGGACCTCTCCCCTCGAACACCCTCGAGCCGTAACCCCAGCTCCAGGACCCTGCAATTCCCCCAGATCCGAGGCGAGTGAAGCAGGGGACGGTAGAAGAGAGGGAGAGTGACACCAGGAGCAGGCAGGGAACACTGGCCCGCGACGGAGCGCTAGGGTATTTCGGTCTGGAAGTTTCGGCTATTGTTTCACACATATGAATGGTAAATGTCCTGGGCGGTGCCGAGCCCCTGGCCATACATCAGCACCTCTCCCTGGAATCCCCCCCCCCCCCGACCCATCCTTACACCCCCTCACCCTGCCTCAACAGCCCGGATAGTGTCACCCCCTCGGGCTCCACCCCCCGCTGGGCAGATCATTAGGCGCGCTAGAATCTATACCACTCCGCCCCGCTCATCCCCCTGCTGGCTATCCCTTGTGCTGACACAGCCCCGTCTTCTTTGCTCCAGCACCCCCCCGTGGAAGATTAGAGGATTACGGATGTCTGAGCCATCGTCCGGGCGTGCCGTCATTGCAGCCCAGGCGGGCTGGGGGGGGGCTGCGGAAGCACGATGGAATCGGGGCGGAGAGCTGAGCCCCTCGGCTGTCTCCACACCGTGACGTGCGCCTACACCCAGGGGCGACGTGGGGCCATGTGGCGAGCAGCAACCGTGCCCTGATGGCATGTATCCGGGGCCCCTCCCATTCGCGATGGTGCCGCGATAAGAGACTATTATCTGACGCTGGAGAGGGTCATCAGTTCACCCTGGCAAGCGGGGCACGAGGTCGACGCTGGGGACGCCCCCAAGCCCCGCTCCTCAGCTGTGGACGGTTGTGGTCTGTTCCCACGCATGAAGGGCCGGGCGGCACAGGTGGTACCCCACCATGTCCCCTCGGGGTACCCTCCAGGGAGGGCCCACTGGCACCGTGCCCGCTGGATTGCCAGCGGTGAGCCGCATCGTATGATCGGTGTGCCGGGACCATGTGCTGCACCACGGGGGTGGTCGCAGTGGCATGTGCCAGACCCTCATCCTATGCCCACAAGCAGGGACCCTGGCAGCAGGTCCACAACGCCGAGTCTGGCAGTCTTAGCTGATGGAAACGTATGATGTAGGTGTCCACAGCAAGGCGGGAGGTCGTGGCTACTCTCCCTGGCACTTAAGCCGCCAAGGAGAGCTTTTTAGTTGCGCTCCGCGGTCCATTAGACGTAGCTCTAGGCCTCCGGCCGCATTCCCGGGCAGCCCCAATCTCCCTGGGAGCCCGCCGAGGCGCAGAGGCAGCGGGCCCGCCAAGCCGCTCGTGTGGCGCGTGTGCTCAAAGTCTGGCAGTCAGCTAGTACCCTGCCCAGCCTCGTGGCCAGATTCAGAGCCGCACCCTCACGGCCGTTAAGGTGTGCCCCTGGGCAACCCAGCTCCATTGCCAGCCCGGCGCCGGCCAACACCCCCTGCAGCGGGCCCAGCCCTTCTCTCAACGGGGAGCCCCACGGCTGGCCAAAGGCAACTGTCCATCAGCCGCACAGCCCAGTGAGACCAGATGCGGGCACGCCCATCCCCACGGGGCACCGCCAGCCCCAGGGGCACAGCCAGCCCATGTCAAGCCTTACAAAAAACACGCCCGCGGGGAAGCACAGCCCTAGACCTACGGGAGCCCAGCCAGCCCCTGGCGCAGCCCCGACTCGGGACCCCGCCAGCCCTAAGCCCGGGGCAACTGCGGTGTCCTCCCGAAAAGCAACGCCCCACCGCCGGGGGCAAAGGATCCTGATCCCGGCTTGTCGAGGGGAGGGGTAAAAGGTCTGCCGGCCCTGATCGCCCCCCCCACACCCCAGGACTCCGCAGCCCCGTTCCCGGAAGGGGGTGGTTGGTGGAGTGGAGGTGGTTTGGGTTTGGGTGTGTGTTTTTTAAGCGGTAAGAGGAGCTCGGTCGATGGGTTTTGTTGGCGTGCGGATTTCCATGGGTAGTAGTGGATTGTGTTGTTTTCTTTTAGGGACACAGACTACTTTTGTTTGGGTGTGATTGGCGGGGGGGGGAGGGAATGGTGTGGTGGGTGAACGGGGAACCCAGAGACAAAATAACACTGTACACAAACAATAAGGGGGGGGGCGAATTGAGAGCGGATAGGGAGGGAAGGGCAGGGGACGGATCGGGACAGGTGCGGGAGAGTAGCGTTATCTGTTTGTAGTTGTGGTGGTTCGGGAGTGGGTTATGCGAGCAAGAGCAGGGAAAGGTTGCTGTGGGTTTGTTGTTGGGGGTTCTGGCGAGGAGGTGTTGTGGTTGGCAGTTGGCTGTGGGTCACAAGTGAGGGAGGCGGTTCTTTGCCGGCCTCGGTGTTGGCGGGCGCTGCAGTCCACAGCGCCTGGGTGGGGGCAGGGGGGGGGGTGGGAAGGGGGGTCGGCGAAGGGGAAGTCAGTGCGGCTTGTACGGACGGGCGGAGCGGGAGGGGTGCATCGCCCGAGCGGGTCCTTCGGTTGGGCCGCGGGGCGGGGGGGGTGCGGGCGTGAGGGTTCGTGTGCTACCCGTTTATCCGGTCCTTGGGGCTGGTTTGGTACTGTGCAGGATAGCGAAGGCGCGGTGGGGTAGTGTGGCGGTTAAGGCTGGTGGCTAGGGTGTCGCGTGGTGGTGCGGGTTGCTGAAGGCTCGTTTGGGTACCCAGGCGGACGAAGTGTATTCGTTTTCGTATCTGCGGTCTTGACTCGCTGCTCTATCTACTATCCTGGGTACTCGAAGTCGTCCCCGATCGCGGTCCCAGCGCGTCCCCGAAGTGTTTCCGGGGGTCCGGTGCCGCCGCGCCCCGACGGTGCGAGTTACACTGTGCGTAGGAGGCGGCCCGCGCGCAGCCCCGATGAGGAACGCAGGCGGGGCGGGGAGAGGGCACTACCCGCCGGCGGAGCGAGGGTAGAGGAGATGAAGCACTGGATAGGCGTGCAGAGTCCCGGAGCACACGCTGCCTCCGCATGGCCCGTCCTTGCTGACTGCCGCACGTGCCACCTGCTCCGTCAGCCGCGCCCCGCTCCCGCCCCGTCCCCGCCCCGCCACCCCCAGTTTAGGCGGCGGCGCCGCGCAGGTAAAAAACCCCCGTCCCCCCCTGCCCCGGAGAGCGCCCAGCTCGCCCCAGGCATCCCCGGCAATGCCCTGGACCCTTCATTCACCTCCTACGGGAGTTCACCCCCTACAACACCGCCGCAATCCCCGTTAACCCGTGGTACCCTCTGAAACCTCCGGCAGCCTCTATACAACCCCCGAAACCACCGTGCCCCCACGGCATCCCCAGAACCCCATGTTACGCTCCTAGGTACCCACCTGTCAATGATCCAGTGCAGCAGCCCGGTACTCGCCTCGAGCGGGGGCAATACCGCCCATTGCTGCTGGAACCTTCAATACCCTCCGTACACAACCCGACACCCCTCCAAATCCTCCTCAATCCGCAATACCTCCCCGGAGCACGCTTGGGCAATCTCTTGGAACGATATGGCCACCACGGCAATCCTTGATACCCCCCTGGTGACGCCCCATTTCCCTTCGGGCACCTCCCCGGTCTTACCCTCGGTAACGTCCTCGGAAGCCCCCTGGCACTCCCCGGTTGGGCCCGGCACATCCTCGGGCACTGCCACACTACCCACGGTCACCCCCGGTCATCTCAATGCCGCGCCCCGGTGTCCCTCGGCCCCCCCGCCGATGCCCCCCCACGGCGTTCAGCGCAGTCCCCCCCCCCCCACCCCCCACCCATGGACACGCCCGGTTCATCCCGGTTCTCCAGGCACCGTTCGGGCCCCACCATTCGTACCCTCCCTGTCCCCATGACCCTGGCACCTCCCACCATCTCCCCAGCAGAGCACCTCCCCTCCCCATACCTCCGTGCAACCCCCGGGTGGCCTCCTCCCCACTTTGGGCGCTTGTGGATGCACTGGAACCTCTGGGGTAGGGGTCCTGTGTGTGCCCCTACCCACCCCAACGGGAAGTGCGAAGGTTCTCATGGCCACCGAGGACGCCCCGGAGGGCTCCCCCCCAGTCTCCATGGAGTCCTCCCAGCCTGGAGCAGCATCTCGTTTGCTGGTCCCCCCATAGCGGAGCCCCCAGCCCCCCTCGGGGCTGGCAGCTCTAGAAAGCCGGTTCTGGGGGGGGGGGGGCACGTTCCTGGCCAAGGTCCACTGCACCAACAGGGAAGGTTCCCAGCCGGCACCTGGAGGGAACAGCCTATGCAGCTGCAGCCCATGGCATCCTGCACCTTCGCCGTGTTCCTCCTCCTGCTGGTGGGACCATTGCACGCGGGGCCGCGGGGTTGCCGGAGCAACACGGGCAGAGCCATGTTCTCCGTGACCCTGCAGCCCCGCTCTCCATCCCACAGGACGATGCTGACCTTCCCGAGCACGGACACGGCCTCAGCGTCAGAAGAGAGACTGGGTCATCCCCCCATCAACTGCCCTAGAATGACCAGGACCCTTCCCAGAAGCTGGTGGAGGTACGTGTCCCCACATGGATCAGGCAGTTCCAGGCATCCTCAAGTGCTGGGACCTGTCTCCGCACTTCTTTTTGCCTTGCCGCCAGATCAAATCCACAAGGACAAGGAGACCAAGGTTTTCTACACGCATCACGGGGCAGGGAGCGGATACCATCCCTGTGGGTGTCCTTCATCATCGAGCGGGAGACAGGGTGGCTGGAGTGACAATACCCCGACCGGGAGGAGAAGGATAAATATGTGGGGTGAGGGGGGGCCCTGTGGCAGGATGGAGATGGGTCCTGGGGATCTGCACACACGCACTAACTGTGCCCTTGCAGCTCTCATCCCACGCCGTGTCAGCCCACGGGCACCTGTGGAAGACCCATGGAGATCATCATCACCATCACTGACCAGAACGACAACCGGCCCGTCTTCACCCAGCAATGTCTTTGTTGGCTACATTGAGGGAACGCAAAGCCGGGTATGTGGGGGACTCTGAGCTAGAGCCACGCAGAGCCCTGAGCTCAGCAGTGCCAGGTGTCCGGTGGGATTTGGTCCATTGTTAAAATCTCCCTGGCTTGTCCCCATGTCCAGGCCACATCTGTGTGACTGTGAACGCTACGATGCAGATGATGCCATCAATGTGAACAATGCATCATCGCTACTCCATCCTCAGCGAGGAGCCCAAGGTGCACAGCAGATGTTCCACCATCAACTTCCGGAGAATGGCATCCCATCAGTGTCCATTGGCACAGGACTGGACCGAGAGGTGGGCACCTTGCCATGGCCCAGGGAAACCTGCGCTACTCCACATGGGATGTGACATGGAGATAAGGGATACTGTACCCTGGTGTCCATCTGGTTTTGGACATGCCATCCCTGGGTCCACTGTCGCCTGCTGGTAGGGCTGTGTGCAGCCTCGAGCCCACCAGAGCTGTGCTGGGACACTCCAGGGAACCCCCAGCCTTGCTGAGCCTGGAGTGGGTGCACGTGCCAGCAAGGAACAGCGATGCTGGAGACGGGTGTAGGAGGCAGGCAGGTGATGTCCTGGAGGAGGGGAACACCAAGTCCCTACCGCAGCCTAACTGGGGTGATTTTGCCCTGCAGACACTCCCAACCTACACGCTGATCCGTCCAGCTGCAGACCAGAAGGGCCTTGGCTGACAACCGCTTACTGCCACCGGCCATCATCATTGTGGCAGGTGGACACTGACGGCCCCCGGTGGTACCCGGCAGTAGCAGAAGGGCAGGGCAAGGCTGTGTGAAGCCAGTGTCTCGGCTCCTGACCAGCCCCCACGTGCCCGCTGCCGTAGCACCGACTGCGCTCCAGGTGCTTTCCATGGTGGGAAGTGAGACTGAATGGTAGCTGTGCTGTGGCTCCTCCTGGCCCGGTGCCCCAACTTCCCACCAGGCTCTGGGCTAACAGCCCCTGGGCCACGCCGCTGCTGGAGTGTGGGTGCCAGCAGGGCTCCTGGGCACAGCTCCCAGCGGAAAGCCACCCGTGCTGGCTCGGCCCAGCCCAGCCGGGGAGGAGCACCCGGTTCTGCGGGAGCCCTGTGTCAGGATAGCGGCATCCAGCCACGCCAGCTCCACGGGGAGAGGCCGTGGCGCCAGGAAGGGAAGCCGGGGCTGGGGATGGCGTTTTGCACAGGGTCACCAGCAACAGGTCCCCGGCTGAGTGGGACAGAGGACAGCCAGGTAAGCTCGCTAGAGTGCCTTTGTAGCATCCCCATGTCGGCTAGTGCTGCTGTCAGGCTGGCAGTAGGAGCTGGTCCAGCTCCAGGGAGGCTGCCTGGTCCTGCTGGGACGCAGCCCTGAATTGTGCTCACCCCCCAGCCTGGGAGCTCCAGGAGAAGAAGGGGCCTGGCTGGCTGCTCCCAGCAGTGCTGACCTTGATGCCAGACAGGCCCAGAGAGCTGTCAGGGTCAATGTCCACCCGCACGTGATACCATGGGCAGGGATTGGGCTGCTGGGATGGGGCTGCTTCCTTGTCAGGTCCAGGCTGGCTGCCGAGCTGTGCTGAGGCCCACGAGGACAGGCAGATGAGCAGGGAGTCTGGTGCTGTCACAAGCACAGAGCCCCGCATCCTGGTGGGAATCAGCTGGCACCCACACACAGTGGCTGTCGTGCCTGGGGCTGAGCACCATGGCATGGGAAGGATGTGGATTTCCATATCCCAGCTCTGGGGAAGAGGGAGGTGCAGGGGCTTGGCTGCAGCACAAGAAGGCAGATGGTGCTGCCAGGACAGGTCCCAGCCCTGTTTCCCCCTCCACCACAGGCTGAGGGCATGTCTGAGGTGGGAAATGGCACCCTGACCACCCACGTGCTGAACACGGCCACGGGGCTGCCAGCAGCCGGCCTTGTCGTCCACCTGGCCCAGCTGCAGGAGCCGGGGCTGCAGTGGACAGAGCTGGCACAGAGGTAGGAGAGCTGGTGGCACTGGAACGGGGCAAGGACACTGCTGCCAGCACTCTGTGAGCTTGGCCAAATGCTCCTGGCACAACTCACTGTCCAGCCTTCACCTGGGGTTTATTTGCTGGTGGCAAGGCTGGTGCTTGGGGGTATGGCCAGGGCAGGTTCTGAGGGTACAGCCAGGGCAGGTTCTGGGGGTGAGGCAGGGCTGCGTTTCGGGGTACAGCAGGACTGGCTTGCTCTGGTTTCAGGCACACGGATTCAGATGGGCGCTGCCAGCCCCTCCTGGCACCGGGACAGGCCAAGTCTGGCACCTACAAGCTGCACTTTGAGACAGCTGAGTACTGGCAGGGACTGGGGCACACCAGCTTCTACCCCTTCGTGGAGGTATGGAGTGTGGGGAGACTGGGACAGGTGACAGAGAAAGTCTGGGGGCTGGGGCCAGGCTCAAGGGACTGCACTCCCCAGGGTCTCAGCATGGGAGGGGGGTTCCCTCAGGACCTGAGGGATTGCTGTCTCCTCACTCTCCCTCAGATTGTCTTCATCATCACTGACCCAGCACAGAAGCTCCACATCCCACTGCTGATCAGCCCCTACTCCTACACAACGTACCGGGGCAGCTAGAGGGGCACTGCCTTCCCCTGGGGACACAGGAATGACGCCACTGATGCCATTAAAAACTCTGAACAGCACCGTTTGTCTCAAAAAATCACCTTCCACTTTTGGGGGAGCAGAGGAAGCGCCAGGGGCAGCCTGGTGGGGTGGGTGGGAGCCCTCCAGTCTCTCCTTGAGAGGAGAGGTTCCTAAAGAGGCTCACTGGGGTCTCTTTAAAGGCATGGAGCAGCAAAAGGACACAGCCCCACTACCAGTGTGCCAGTGAGAACCTCAGTGCTGCCAGTGTCAGGTGGGCACTGAAACGAGTCCAGCAGGGCCCTGTCCCAGTTCTTGCCCCAGTTCAGGGAAGGACAGTGGCTGGAAACCCAGGTTGTCCAGGGGGATGCCAAAGGCTGTCAGCTTTGCCTCGAAGGTCTGCAGCATGTCGTTGTGTGCCTGTGAGGAAAGGCTCCGTCAGCCCCTCTGTCAGCAGAGGAGAGTTCCCTGCATCCTCCAGTCTCATTTCCAACCCCCAAGCCAAAGCCATGGAGTCACAGAATCTTTTGGGCTGTAAACGCCTTTAAGATCACCGAGTTCAACTCTTCCCCCAGCAGTGCCAAGGCGAGCACTAACCCATATCTATCCCAAATGCCACATCCACATGGCTCTTAAACCTCTCCAGGATTCCTCCCCACACTTACCTTGCAGACTCGGGCCAGCTGGAGCTGCAGGTCCTGGATGGTGGCATTCTTGGAATTGAGCACATCCTGCAAGGGGAGATTGGGATGAGGCTGTGCTGCCCAGCCCTGGGGACACTGTGGCCGTGCCATGGGTGGGTGTGGCGTGGCAGAGCACACGGAGCAGCCAGCAGCACGGCCTGGCAGGTGGCCACCACCCTGCCCCCTCTGAGTGGCACTGCCAGGGACAGCCAGCCCCGGGCAGGGACAGGGAGCTCCCAGATGAACACCACAGCCATCCCAGTCTGCCTGCTGTGCAGGGAGTGCTGGCAGCACCTGCTCCAGCAGCACCACCCTGCTGCCGCGGCACCACGGGATTTACAGGGAGCCAAGCCCCAGGAGGCAGCTGAGAGGAGGAATTCAAGGACCCCAGCAGCTGCAGCAGAGCCCGACGCCAGTGATGCCATCCCAGGAATGTGTTTTCCTACCACCTGCTGGGAGGTGACACATCCGCTGCCTGTCCCATAGGCCTGGTACGAATCCCAGAGTATCCCAGAGCTTCCCTGACTCCCCCTGCAGCGGGGATCTGGGTGGGGACAAGCAGGAGGGCACCAGCTGGTGGAGCCCTCGTTCCCTGTGTCTGTGCCCAACCCGCAGCAAGCACTGCTCCCTGGCTCCAGCTGCAGCAGGCTGCAGGAATGTGGGTCTCCGGGCTCTCTGCAGAAGTATTTTTAGCACGGCAGACACCGCAGAGCCCCAGGATCCTGTCTGCACTGTCCCCATGGCCAGGCAAGGCTCACCAGGTGTGACCCCCCTCTGCACAGAGCCCCTGGGTGCCATGGACCCGCTGGCTGTGGCAGCACAGGGTGCTGGCAGTGCCATGGAGCCTGCAGCCATGCTCCTCAAAACAGGTCCCATCTGAGGGACAGATCAGTGCCAAACTCCGACACCCACATGCTCCCCTCTCGAGGCAGAGCTGAGTGCCCTGCTGCACCACACGTGGCCCTGGGAGTGCCAGGAGCGAGTGACGTGCCACCTACAGCCAGGTAGGGTGGGGACTGCTGTGTTCCAGGGGCAGCAGGCACCCCACAGTGGGCTCTGCCCCTCAAACCCAGCCCTCGCCAGGCCTCAGTACCTCCAGCTTGTTCGAGACCAAGGAGAGAGCGCTGGGGTCGAGGTTGGAGGCTGAGATGACCTCGTTGAGCTCCACCTCCTTCTGCTCCAGGACGTTGAGCAGTCCCTGCAACTTCCGCTCCAGGAGCAGGTTCTTGAACCCCGTTCTTTGCTGCACCTCATTAATGGCTTTGGTGAACTTCTGATAGAGCTCGTCTCGCTCTGCCTGGACCTGCTCCAGGAGACAGCACAGTGTCACAGCACTCTCAGGACCCCAGGGGACACGGGGGCCTGCACAAAGCTGGCTGGGGTCTGTGTAATGCTGTGGAACACAAACAGGGCAGAAAACTGGTCCAGCAGCTCAGCCCAGCCATTCCCCACGGCACCTGCAGCCCACAGGGAAGGCAGGTGCTGCAGCACAGCTTCTCCCCCTCCCTTCTTCCCTCCCTCTCTGGCGCAGCACCTGCGCTTCTCCCTCCTCCTCCTCCTCCTCCTCCTCCTCCTCCTCCTCCTCCCCTCCAGGCATGGAATGCCCCAACGGGCTCCCTGCAGCACTAATTCAGACCCCAGCGAGGGCCCCCAGCACACGGGGGTCTCTGCTCTCATCCCCACAGCTGGCAGCAGTCCCTGGCTCACAGCTAGTTAATAAGTGTCCTAATTAGGACAGTCTCTCCTCCAAAGCCTATTTCTGAACGCTCCGAATCTGGCGCTGTCTTAATGATGGATTGTTAATGAGGCCTCGGATCAATGTTCATATTCCTGGGGATTTCTACGAATTGCAAATGAGCTCTCTCCTGCCTCAAAAGATTTATCTGGGTTAGTGGGGGGGAGCACTCGCTCTGCAGGGCTCTTCCCGAGCACCCCGGAACGACGAGAGGGAGCGACCCTGGAACACTGGCAGAAGGAGGGGCTGCTGGCAATGCCCCCCCAGCCCAGCTCTGCCCCACGCAGCCACAGCAGCCCGGGGGCCCCACTGCAGCATGCATGATTGCTTAGCAAAGGACAAGGCCAGGCCTGTCTGCTGACCGTGGGAGAGGCTGGAGCTGGGAGCAGCTTTGCTGGGAGCAGCGGTTATCTCCCGACTCTGGATTAGCTTTGGAAAGCCCTGGGCTAAGCACAGGCTCTGCTAAGCTCCATCCCCTATCCTCTGCAGAGGGTTTGGAGAAGGTTTGGAGAGGGAATGGGATGTCCAGCCCTGCCTGCAGGTCTCACCTTACTGAACCGCTGCTCCAGCACCTCGTGTTCCCACTGAAGGTCCTTCAGTTCCTTCTGGGTGATTTTCAGATGGGCTTTGGAGGTCTGTGAATGAGAAGGGAGGGTTAAAGAGCTGTCTGGGAAGTGTTGGAGATGTGTTCTGGGAAGGGAGGAGAGTGAGCAGCAGAGAGAAAAGCAGGCAGCACCCACACCAACCCTCCTGTAGTGGTCTCCCTTCCAGTTTCTCTTTGGATCCTCACGTGAGATCCCACAAATACACAGAAAGCAGAATAGGACTCGCTTTGCCCAGCAATCACAGCACACCAAGTGGCAGAGGTCTGTGTCTTCCCTCCAGGAACGAGCCCGTGAAAGGACAGGGCTGGCCACTCACCATTAGGGTCTCCTTGTCCCTGTAATAGTGAACCAATTTCTTTTGCAGCTCAGCCACAAGCTCCTGGGCCTCCTGCAGTGGCTCTGTCAGCTCCTTGTTCTGAAGCAGCACCTCTGCCTTCTCTTTTTCCAAGACAATCTCCTTCTTCTTCAGTTCTTCCACTTGCTCCTGTGCTTGGGAACACAAGCGCTGGCTCCTGGGAGCTGCCCAATCCCTCAGAGTCCCCCGCACTCTCAGGACACCCTCCCCACTCATGTGCTGGTGTACAGGCCACCAGCAGCACCCACACTGACACCTGGGAACTGTCAGATGCAGCTGACACCCCGGCAGGAGCAGTCCCTGGGTGGAGGGATGACGCAGGGATGGGTAGTACCTTCAGGAGGTTGATGAGTGCCAGGTTTTTGGCAGTGATATCGCTGTAGTAGTTCTTGATGGCACCAAAAGCCCCCTCATGGTTCCCAATCAGCTCACTGATCTGGGTGTTCTTCCTCTCCTCCAGCTCATGGATCTCTGTCTTCCTCCGCAGGTCCATCTCATCCCGCAGTGCCTGCATCTTCCTGGTGTACTTGGCCTCCATCTCTGGGGGGAAAATTGTCAGAGCTGGAGAAAAACTGGCTGAAACTGGGGAGGAAAAGTGACCAGAATGGGGAAGGGAGAACAAACAGCCATAAGTGAGGGAATACTTGCCAAAACTGTGTGGGTTGGGACCAGCTGGAATTGGGAGGGCAAAACAGCCAGAACTAGAGGGCAAACTAGACAGATCCAGGGAGAAAAACCAGCTGGAACTTGTGGGAAAAACTGGCCAAAACCTTGGGTGGTGGAGATCAGCCAGAACTGGGGTGGGAAGCTGACCAGAACTGGGAGATAAAAATGGCCAGGACTGGGAAGGGGAAAATGGCCAGGACTGGGGAGAACCTGCCCCATATGCTCAAGGTGCTGCTTGGGAACCAGAAGCAGCTCTCCCTGTCAGATCCTGTGGGATCTGCCTCATGCCCTGACCTTTGTTCTGCAGCTCAAAGTCATTGCGTAGCCGGGCCATCTCCTCCTCATGTTTCTGTGCAGAAAAAACTCCGTGTTGGAATAAACAACCAAATCCCAAGCCAGCCCATCCCCAGGGATTCCCTCCTGCTCTTTGCAAAAGGATTCTGATCCTGTGTTGATGCAAACAGGGGCTTGTAAGTTCTCCAGCCGCTCTCACAGCTCCCCACTATGGGAAAGGGGTCACCCAGGAAACCTTTGTCCCCATTCCTGCACCAGAAATCTCATCCCACCCCACAGAGAGGGTCAGGGAGGCAAGATCCCACTCCTGCTCTCACCCTGGGGATGAGGCACCTCACAGGTGGCTCCAGCCCAGCCAGGGACGTACCAGGCAGAGGTTTGTAATGGCTGCCTCATTGGCCAACTCCTGCTCCTTCAGCCTTATGTTCAAGGAGCGCTTCTCCTTCCATAACTCCTGCTCCTGGTCCCAGTGATCCTTCTGGGCCCGCCTCAGGGACAGCACTCCCTCTGCTTTCAGCTCCGTCAGGTTCTCCTGCTGCTCGTGCAATAGGTGCTTCACCTTCTGCTTGTACACCTAAGGACAGGACAGAGAGCAGGTGAGGGGCTCGGCAGGATACACTCAGAACTGGGATGCTGGTGAGACATTCCTGCATTGCATCCTGCCCAGCTCCTCCTCCTCAGAGCTGCCCAAGGCTCCCCTGGAGCCCTTCAGCCCCACCTTGATCTCCAGCTGGTGCCGTTCCTCCGCCTCCTCCATCTCCCGGTCCCGTGTCCGCAGCTCTGCTTTCCTCTCCTCCAGTTCCTGGCGGGTGATTTCCCAGTAGCTCTGAATCCTGTTACATTCCAGCTGAAAAGAGTTCCGTTCCTGCCGCTCCCGGTCCAGCTCCTGCCGGACACGCACGATGTGCTCCAGCAGCTGCCAAGCCAAGAGGAACAGACAGGTGAGGGAGGCCTTTGCAGACTCCACCTGCCAAACCCAGCTGGATGTGGTGGTTGTCACTGGTGTGGAGCTGTGGAGGTCCCTGACTGAATCCAGCAGCTTCTGGAAAAGTCCTCCCAAAACCCCATCTGACTGCCCCGCAGTGTGGGATGGGGTTCTGTCTCGCAGTGTCCTGTAATACCGCTCTCAGGTGCTTAGAGACTCCTGGTTCTTGGAATTGTTTGGGCTGGAAAAGCCTCTAAGATCAAGTTTAACTGTTCCTCCAGCAATGCCAAGGCCACCTCTGACCCATGTCCCCAAGCCCCACATCCACATGATTCTTAAATCCCTCCAGGGATGGGGACTACACCACTGCCTGAAGCAGCCTGGCCAGGGCTGGACAACCCTTTTGAGGAAAAAATTTTCCCAATATCTAACTTGAACCTTCCCCGGCACAGCTTGAAGCTGTTTCCTCTCATTCTGTCCCTGTTCCCTGGGAGCAGAGCCTGACCCCCCTGGCTGTCCCCTCCTGTCAGGGAGCTGTGCAGAGACAGAAGGTCCCCCCTGAGTCTCCTTTTCTCCAGACTGAGCCCCTTTTCCAGCTCGCTCCCAGACACTTCTTGTGCTCTGAACTCTTTCCCAGCTTCATTCCCTTCTCTGGCCATGCTCTAGCACCTCAGGGTCTTTCTTGTCCTGAGGGCCCCCAAGATTCCAGGTGTGGCCTCAGCCCAGAACACAGAGCTGGAGAGCAGAGGAAGGGATGAGGAGGCTGCTCCTTCCAGGAACAGCAAGAACACCCTGCCCAGCCCCAGACAGGCGCCAGTGACACAAACCCCGGCTGCTCGTCCCTGTCACCCTCTGCACCTGTTGTCCCCGGAGCTGGGGCCAGGCACCACGCAGGGGTCCCCAGAGCTGTTCTTACAAGTTCTTACACGTTCTTGCCCCTCCTCCCCAGGGGTGGCCCAGGGCACCTCTCACCTGTTCCCTGCTCATCTCCTCCAGGGCAAAGCCATCCACCACCGCCGGGCCCCCTTTCCCTTTCTTCCCTTTCTTTTTGGGTGCCTGAGGACAGAAAGCCAAGCACAGGAGGTGAATGGGTGAGGAGGAAACTGTGCTGCTCAGGGCCCCCGTGCCGGCTGCGGAGCATCCCTGCTCTCCCGGCAGGGACGGGGCGACAACGGCGACACGGGGCCGGGGGCCCCGGGAGCAGCCTGGGAGAGGCTCACGCCTCAGCTCCGTGGTAAACCCCTAGGCACAAAACACCTGTACCCAAAATACCGCCTGAGAAGCATCACCGCAGTGCTGGGAACGGCGCCGAGGCGCTCCACGCCCTCCCCGGGAGCGGCCCGGGACAGGACGGGGCGCGCAGACATCGGGGCACGGGGCTCCACCGCCCTCCCCTGCCCGCACACCGCGGCTGCAGGACACCCTTCAGCAGCCGCCGCGGTTCTCCCCCCGATCCCGGCCCCGGTCCGGTTCCGCTCTCACCATGGCGGCGGCCGGCGGCACCAGCGTTTCCGGGCAACGGACGGCAGATCCCGCGAGAGGACGGCGAAATCTCGCGAGAGCGGAGCCGCTGGAGGACGCGCCCCCTAGCAACGCCACGCTCCGCCCTGGCAACGGAGGCGGGGCCAGCGAGACCGGCGAGGAACCGGGAGGGGACCGGGAGGGGACACCGGGAGAAGCGGGGGGACATCACGGGAACCGGGCGGGGAGGAAGGTGTGAGGGAATGGGGGAACCGGGGTAACCGAGCGGTCCTGGGGGAACCGGGGGTCGGGGGAGTTCGGGGAGGACTGAGGACCGGGGGGGACAAACCCGGGGGTCCCGTTGTGCCCGGCACAGGCCGTGCCCGCTGCTGTGACCCTGGCTGTCTCCACAGCTGGGGATCCCCGACTCAGCTCCCGCACACCCCCGGTTCCCGCTGTGCCTACGGTCCCCGTGTGCCCCCCCCCCCCCCCCTTTCCCCGTCCCCCCCCCGCCCCCCCCTGTCCCCCCCGCCCCCCCCCCCCCCCCCCCCCCCCCATCCCGGTCTCCCCCCCCCGCCCCCCCCCCCCCCCCCCGCTTTTCCCGGTCCCCTCCGCGCCCTCTCTTGTCCCCCCCGGTGCCTCCCGCCCCTCGGCTCCGCCTATCCCGGTGTCCCCGCCTATCCCGGTGTCCCCGCCCCCGCCGCGGCGGGCAGGACCGTGCGGGCTGCGGGCTGGCACCGGGCCCGCCCAGCACCGGACCGGCACCGGCACCGGCACCGGCATCAGCCCCGGCCCATGGCGGCTCCGGCAGCGGTCGCCACCGCAGGTGAGGGCGGGGGGGCAGAGGGGGAGGCACGGACCGGCACGCCCATCACCGTGGAACCGGGCCGGGCCCCGCGGGGCGGACGAGATGTAGGACGGGGGTGCAAGGGGAAGAGGGGCATGGGGGGCGCATTGGGGTGCAAAGGGGGGCGTGGGGCTGTGCTGGGGGTGCCCGGCTGCAGGGGGAGGGGGCTTTTGGGGGGCGGGGACAGGACATCGTTGGGGGGCTCTGTGCAGGGAGCATCGGGGATGGAGGGAGAGAGCAGTGGGGTACCAGAGAGTGTGGGGGGGCACGGGGATGTTCAGGGGTCTGACGGAGCACGGCAGTGCCCTGGGGACTTAGGGGGCAGTGGGATCTCGCAGGAAGTGGGGGTGCAGTGGGGTGACAAGGGGAGGCAGTGAGGTGACCCAGGTGGTCAGACAGAGCAGGAGAGTGCATTGGGGACTTGGGTTGTCACGGGGTGCCCAGGGAATGTGGGGGGACAGTGGGGTGCCCGGGGCTGTAGAGGAGCAGTAGGATGCCCACAGGACATGGAGGGACTCTGGGGTGCCCAGGGGACATTGGGTACCTTGCAGACATCCCGCACAGCTGTGCCGGTGCCGCTGTGCAGAGGGGCTTGGGGACAGGGAGGTGGCTGTGCCGGTGCAGCTGAGGGGGGCCCGGTATTCTGGGGGGGCTGCACCTGGCGACAAAGGCGGTGCCAGGGCTCCCTTGCACGCCTGTCCCTCCCGCTTGTGGCCAACACACGACTGTGCCGTAGCCGCCAGCGCGGGGCAGCCCCGGCCGTGGCACGGGGGAACGGCGGGACACCGGGCCCTTGAGGGGACAGTGCCACTGGGGCGGGTTGTGGGTTGCAGCGGGGTGACCGGTGCCGTGGGGTGCCGGTACCGGCGGCTGCCCGGCTCTGCGGTTGCCGTGAGTCAGCACACGTCGTGCGGGAGAGATCCCTGATCCGGCCCCGCTCCCGCCAGGCAGCCGGTGAGCCCAGGCCGCAGCGGGCGGTGTGGCTGGTGACACTGCTGGTGACACGGCCGGTGGCACGGCGGGACCATGCAGGCGGAGGCCAGAGGGGAATTCTGCAGCCGGGACCAGCGCCCTGGTGGGTGGGGGCGTGGTGCGGGCAGGGGGACCGCGCTCCTTACGGTGACACGGCACGGTGTCACCCACCGGGGCTGGGCACGGCGCGGGGCGAGGTGACGGGAGCGGGAGAGAGCAGGCAGCTCCCGTGTCTGCCCCAGGGGGATCTCCTCTGCTCTGGCGCGGGACGAGGACCCCATTTCCCAGCCCGAGGGAACGTACCTGCGGGGTCAGGATGTGGCAGAGCCAGAGTCGGGACAGAGCTGGTGTCCTGCTGGTGTCCTGCCGATGTCCTGCAGCTGCAGGCCAGCAGCAGGAACACCTTGTAACATCCCTTTCCCCTTTGGATTGGAGGTCTCTGTCCCTGGCCTGCTGCCACCATCCTGGTGGGAGGGAGGTGATGCCCATCCTCGTGCCGTGTCACCCAGTACCTCAGTGGTGGCATGGTTTGGCGGTGGCACATGGTGCCAGGGGACAGGGTGCTGTGTCCCCTCGTGCTGCCCTGGGCACCCAGGACCTCCTCCCACCCTCAGTGCCTGCTCAGCCCCAAGCCACGGCTGTGCCCCCAGTGTGTGCCACAACCACAACCGCCGTGTGCCATGACCTGTGCCATGACCGTGGCCATGTGTCACGGCCGCCTGGTCCCTCCAGTTCTTCCCGGGGACAGTCCCAGCACAATCCGCCCTTGTCCGGGCCCCGGCACAGGCTGCGCTTTGTCTCACAGACACAAAGGGGCTGCGCGGGGAGGGGGGAGGGGGCTGCCAGCTTCCGACTCTGAGTCTCGGGCAGCTCTGCCAGTCCCCTCGGTCCTCCCCGGGGGTTCCTGCTGTCCCCGGCCCCTTAGCTGGGCACCCCGTGAGTGCTGGGGGGCCCCGAGAGGAGCTGCCCTCACTGACGCAGAAGGTGCTGATGTGGCAGAGCTTGGCAAGGAGCCACTGGTCCCGGAGCGCCCTGCAGGGACCCCCACCCACGGGCCGGCCCAGGAGACCCCCCGAGTCCCCGCGGAGGAGCAGGGTGGCATCCCCATCCCCAGCGCTGGCCTGCTGCAGGTCACCGAGCGCCGACGTGAGTGAGGCCCTGAGCTGGGGTCCCTGCCTGTCCCTGCGATCCCTGCTTTTGCCTGAGATCCCCTGCTTTGTCCCTGGGATGTCTGCCTGTCCATAGCATCACCTGCCTGCTCCCAGCACCTCGGGACTGCTCCGGGGTCTCCTGCCTGTCCCCCATCTTCTGTTAACCTCTGGGGTCTCCTTCCTATCCCTGGGGTCCCCTGACACCCCTAGGGTCTCCTGCTAGCCCCCTCCCCCAAGCCCGTCATACTCCCAGATCTCTGAGCCCCAAGCAGCAGACCCCCGCCTGCCCCACTGGGGACATCGGTGGGTCCCCAGCCTGTCCCCGGTGCCCGCAGAGCCGCTGAGCAGCGTGTCTTCGCTGGAGGTGCACTTCGACCTGCTGGACCTGACGGAGCTGACGGATATGTCGGACCAGGAGCTGGCCGAGGTCTTTGCCGACTCCGACGAGGAGAACGTGGCCGGAGAGACGCCCGGCGGTGAGCGGGGGTCCGGGGCCGCCGGTCCCGGTGTGTCCGCCCGTTCCGGTGCGTCGCTGACCGCGCACCCGCCCGTGCGTCCCGCAGGGCTGCAGCCGCCGGCGGTGCCGCGGGCCGGGTACCTGCGCTCGCCCTCCTGGACCCGCGCACGGGAGCAGGGCCGGGACAAGAAGCACCTGAGTGACCCTGAGCTGCCGCCGGGACCCCCGGACGCCTTCCTGCCTGCCGAGCGCCCGCGGGAGCCGTAGGGACAAAACCCGCCGGGGGACACCGGGATACGCCGGTGCTGGTCCCGTCGGTACTAACGGAGCCCGTCCCCGGGTGCAGGACTCCCTTTAGCCCGCCCGGAGGGCAGAGGCGGCCCCAGCCCCGCGGCGGGGACGTACCGGGGCTGCTCTCAGCCGGTGGCCCGCGGCCCCGGGGGGAAACCGGGCCGGTCCCCGGGAGCGGCACGGCCTTGGTTGCCGGGAGCGGCGGGTGGGACGGATCGCACGGCTCAGCGCGGCCCGACGGAGCGCAGCCGGTGCCGGTGCCCGCCCGGTTCTGATGTAGCAGTGCCGTGATCCGGTAAAACCGACCGACCGACCCACCACCGCCTGCCTCTGCCCGTCTGCGCCGAGGAGTGGGGGAGCGGGAGGAGTTGGGGGCACGGAACACTTCGGGAGCACCGGGAAGGGGCTGGAGCGGCCGGTACCGGGGCAGCGTGGCCGCGGCCGCTCTCGATGGGCGGGAGACAGGCGGTGTCTGCGGCACACCCCCGATAACGTCGCGCAGCGCAATTCTATCTAGAGGACCGGCCCGGGGCCGGGTCGGTCCCGGTGCTCGCCCCCGGAAGCTTCAACCTCGGCGGGAGCTCCCGGGCTGCCACCCCCGGGCATTTGTACATCCTGCCCGTGCCCACGGTGCCCCCCGCCACAGCCCGAAGCAGGGACACGAGTGCTGGGTTGCGCAAAGAGGCTCGTTAATGCTACAGGAAACACCGGGGAGAAAGGGAGGCAGCGGCTCCACACCGCAGCCGGTCCAGGCCGGGGAAGATCTCACAACATCCCCCCGGGGCTCGGCCCCGGTAAGGGTGGTGCCGCGGGCTGGGGAGGGACCAGAGTGCAGCATTGTGTGTGGGAGGGACTCGGTCCCATCCCGGTGCCAGGGCTGAGCCATCCTGACAGCAGCTGCACTCCCTGGACAGAGCAGCACCAGCCCTGGCCTGCACCCCATCCCTGCCCGCACCCCGGTTCCAGGCAGGGACGGCAGGAGCCGCTGTGGGGCCTTAACCGGATTCCAATTAACCCGATCCTGGCCCCTCCGGTGAAGCTCTCCACGCTCCCGGGATGGCTGGGGTCCAGCAGTGATTCCCTCCCGGCAGTGCTGCCATTTCCACGAGCAGAAGATCCCAGAGCCAGGGCCACCCCAGTCCCCAAACCACCACTGGGTTGATTGTGTCCATCCCAGGGCCCTGTGGTGGGTCGGGGGCAGTCTTGGGCCTGAAACCCCACAAAGGGTCCAAACTCCCCTCAGGGCTCTGCCTCCGTGCCAGAATCCTGGAACAAGGATTGCTTCCGCAGGCTCAGCCGGGCGCACCGGGGGCAGGTGGTGGAGTTGTCATAGTAGCAGTCCCTGGAGGGAGGGGACAGTTTTGGGTCACCCCCTGCCACCCCCACGTCCCCACATCCCACCCCAGCGTGCGGTACCTGTGGAAGACAGCGGAGCAGTCGGCGCAGACCGAGGTGTGGCTGTCAAAGGGGAAGAGCACGTCGCCCTCCCGGCACAGCTCACAGACAAAGCCCTTGGCCTGGCATCGCTGCGGGAGCAGGCAGGTGACAGTGGTGACCCTGCCAGCCCTCCACTGGCCCCATGGGGGTCCCCCCACACCTCTGCCCCACAGTCCAGCTCACCTCACAGTCCAGCTTGATGTGCTTGGCAAAGAGCGTGTGGATCTCGGTGAGGGAGCAGCTGAGGCGCCCGGCCTCGATGTCAATCAGGTCCTGCAGCGAGTACATCTCATCGTTCTCCACAAAGTGCTGCCTGTCCTGCAGCTGTGGGCAAACAGGACAGTGTGACCACCACTGCTGTGTGACTGCCACCACCACCACCGCCACGCTGGCCCTGGCCCCTGGCCTGACCTGCAGCAGCAGCCGTGCCTCCATCGCCTCCTTGCAGGTGATGAAGTAGGGCTTCATCAGCAGGATGTCCTGGCGCAGCTTCTGCAGAGGACAGGATGGCATGGGGTGGGAATGGAGGTAGGATGAGACAGGGACAGGAAAAAGGGAGGTGGCAGGGGCCAGATGGGGACAGGGGCAAGGATGAGATGGGGACAGTGTGAGAATGAGACAGGATGGGGATGGGGACGGGGATAGGAATGGGATGGGATGGGAATGCGGACAAGGATGGGATGGAAATATAGACAGGAATGGGGACAGCAATGGGAGTAGGAATGAGGACAAGGATGGAATGAGAATGGGGACAGGAATGAGGACAAGAATAGGACCATAGGGTAAAGGGCAATAGCAGGGGCAGGATGATGGGGACAGGGTTGTTAATGGGATAGAGACAGGAGCATGACAAGAAAAAGACCAGACTTGGGTCAAGTTCATCCCTGTTACAGTCTGGGCATCCTCTGCCCCAAACCACCCATCTCATCTCACTTCCTCTCTGTGGGACCCAGCAGGTGTCACTGGGGTCCCCCCACCTCCCGCTCACCCCATAGCCCATCTGTGGTGTCCCCTGCCCTTGTGGGGTGTCCTCCCCAGATCCTGGACTCACCCGGATCTCCACCAGCTCCTCCACGTAGTTGAAGAGCAGTGGGTTGATCTCCCGCAGCTTCAGCACCGGCCGTGACACCATCAGTGCCAGGTACCTCATGCTGCACCGCGACACCTGCGCGACACCGCCAGGGCCACTGTCACCTGCCAGCCCTGCTGCCACCACCCACAGACCCCTGCCAGGGACCCATCACAGGGAAATGGCCCTGGGGACATGGCTTCCCTCAAGTGATCCCTTCCCAGTGACCCCCACAACGACAGACATGGCCCCCATGACCAGGGATGTGGTCCCCCAAGTGACATCTACATAAGGCCATGGTCCCCAGGGACATATAAGATCAAGGATGGGATCCCCCAAGTGACCTCGACCAAGGGACATGCCACCCAGGGACCCCCATGACCAAGGAGGTGGCCTCCTAGGTTGTCTCTACCCAGAGGCAGTCCCAAGGGACTTCCATGACACCCCAGGGTCCACCCCACCCCATGCCAGGGGCACCTTGCGGGGCTCAAAGTCCCAGTTGTGGATGGCACGGGCGGGCACCACGGCCAGGTCGTTCCAGTGGCAGCTGGAGCAGTAGTAGAGGCCGGTGTAGTCGCACTGCCGGGCCTCGCTGGGCACACCCCCTGTGGTGGCACAGGGCTGGCATGGGGCTGGCACTGGCACCACCCTGCTTTCTGCTCACCCCACCCCCTGTGTGTGCCCCCAGGACACCCAGCAACACCTCAGGACATGGCAGGGCCCCATTGTCACCTTCCCCAGATCCCCAGAGCCCAACCCTTCAGCTCCTACCAGCCCCACACACCTCCCTCCACAGCCCCTCAGCCCCAGGCTGCCCCAGCAGCTCCCCCCAGCCTCACAGAGCCCCCCAAGGGAGCCCAGCCCCACAATCTCCCACTTCCCCTCAGTCCCACAGAACTTCAAGAAGCCCCCAGCCCCACAGAGCCCCCAACTACCAGCTCCCCCCAGCCCCTGCAGCCCCCCTAACCCTAGTTTCCTCAAGCCCCACAGAGCCCCGTCACCCACAGGCCTCCCATCCCCAGAGCCCCCAGCTCCCCCCAGCCCCAGAGCTTTCCCCAGCCCTCCTGGCAGCAGCAGGGGCTCACGGAGGGAGATGGGGGCCCGGCACTCAGCACAGCGATAGTCCTGGCTGTCCAATCCACTCTCGGGGCAGATGCTGAGCTGGTACTCGGCCTGGTGGCTCACCTGGGCCCGCACACACGGCCGGCTCACCAGCGGCAGGCACTTGCTGTGGCACCGGTAGTAGCAGCCTGGGGGGGCACCGGGGGGTGTCAGTGTGGGGATGGGGGGAACAGGGACATGGAGGGGGTGTCCCAGACCCACCTGTGCAGGTGTACCAGGTCTGGATGAGCCCCCAGATGATGGTGCTGCACTTGTCACACATCTGCTTGACGCTTTTACTCTTCTCCTTGTAGAAACGATGCTCCAGGACCACACGGATGTTGGGCTCATCCTCAGCAGGGTCCTGCAGGGGGAAACAGGGGTCAGACAACTAAGGAATCATAGAATGACTTGGGTTGAACCTTAAAGCTCATCCCATTCTATCCCCTGCCACGGGAAGGGACACCTTCCACTAGCCCAAGTTGCTCCAAGGCCTGTCCAACCTTCCAAGGATGGGCATCAGCATGGAACCCCAGCCACAGAGACCCCTGCCCCCAGCTCCAGCCTCAGCCCCACCTTCAGCTCCTGCAGCTTGAGGCGGAGGTGGATGAGCCGAACCACTGCGTCCTTCTGCCGCTCCGAGTGCTCGGGCAGTGCCAGGATCACCCTCTTGCACTCCTCGATGGCCCGGCGCAGCTGCGGCACGTCCGACGCCAGGATCAGCCCCTGCAGCCACCACCAGAGGAGGAGGAGGGTGAGCTGAGCCCCCCACATCACCCCCCATCCCCACAACACCCACCCCACTCACCACGGGGCGGGAGAAGTGGTCCTCAGCCAGCCCCAGGTCCAGGGCGCCCTCGGGGTCCCCTGGAGTGGGATCCGGCTGCTGGGCTGAAAAGTGGGGTCTTATGGGGGGCTGAACCCACCCCCAGGATAGGGGATACCATGGAGGGGCTGGGCCTGGCTGCCCACCCCAGGCTGGGATAGGGAGTGAGGTGGGGGAAGCAGCACCCACCTGGGGCAGGGGATTCTCCGTCGGGGCGCTCCAGCTGCTCAGGGCTCTTGTTGAAGGGGTTCAGGTGGGCCTGGCGGAAGCGGGCCAGCCGCTCATCCGACGCCATTGCCACCGTCCTGCTGGGGAATGGACACTGCCTCAGTTAGCCCAGCACCAGCACCAGCACCAGCACCAGCACCAGCACTGACATCCTGGCATCGACACCCCAGCACTGGTACTGGCACCAGCACCCCGTAATAGGCACTGTATCACCAGCACCCACACCCTGGCACCAGCACAATCACCCCATCACAGGAACCAATAGCACCTCAGCAGCACCGATACTGTCACCAACACCCTGTCATGGCACTGACACTCCAGCATTGGCACTGATGTCCCAGCACCAGTACTGACACGCCAGCACCAACACTGTCACCAACACCTCGTTACCAGCACTGACACCCCGGCACCAACACCCTGGCACTGCCAGCTCAGCAGTGATACTGCCTCAGCAGCAGCACACCCCGGTACACCCACCGGGGGTACCAGCACTGGCACCGACACCCCAACACCAACACTGGAACCCTGTGTCACTGACAGCCCTACACCTCCTGACTGTCACTGACACCCCGGTACAGCCACAGGAACTCCAGCACCGGCACAAACACCGACACACCGACCTTGTGACACAAACACCGACACACCGACACCGGCACAAACACCGACACACCGACAAACACCGACACACGACACACCGGCACAAACACCGGCCACACGGCCCGGCATTCGTCCCAAGCACCACACCCCAGCACAATCACCGTCCCCGACACCACGGCCTGGCACCATACCCAGATCTCCGTCCCACCGTCCCCGTCCCCGCGGATATTTTTAGTACGCGTCGCTCCGCCTCACAAGCCCGTGCCTCCGCCCTGCCCCGCCGCCACCGTCCGCTTCGGCCCACGGTCACCACGTACCGGCACCGTCCACCCATCCCGTCTCTCGTTGTCCCCTCGTTATCTCCCCGTTGTCCCCCCGTTGTCCCCCCGTGCATCCCCTCCCGCCCGTCCGCTAGGGGGCAGCGCCCCCGTCCCGCTCACCGCACGCGCCGCCGCGCCCGCCCGCGCGCCCCCTCCGCGCGAAGCCACGCCCCCCAGCGAGACCACGCCCCTCGCCCCTCTGCGTGCTGCTGCCCTCTGCCGGCCGGCAGACCGCACTGCACCGCGCCGCGCCCGGGCGGGGCCGCTCGGCGACATCCGCACTGTCCCCACCCCTACAGCCCCACGGCTGCCACCCGCACTGTCCCCACCCCTACAGCCCCACGGCTGCCATCTGCACCGTCCCCACGGCTGCAGCCCCCATCCCCAGAGCCCCAGCCCTACCATACTTTGTCCCTACAGCCCCCATCCCCACTGTCTCCACGCCTACAGACTCCACCCCTGCAGCCTTCATCCCCAGCGTCCCCATCCCCACAGCCCCCAGCCCCACTGTTCCCATTCCTATAGCCCCTTGTTCCTACAGCCCTACCGGCCAACAGCCTCCAAAGCCAGGGGCCCAGATCCAGGAGTATCCTGGATCCTCCACGTCTGGGCACACACCCAGCCCTGGGGAAACACTCTGGGGTCCCTCGTGTCTGTGCTCACCTCAGTTTGGGGAACAAAGGACCAAGTGTGTCTGGCATAGGGAGGCGGCTGCCACACCCCCCCCAGCATGGAGAAGTGTGACAGTGGGGACAAAGGCACAGCCGGCCTGGGACAGCCGGATCTGAGGATCAGAAGGGTGGGGGGCAGTGTATGGGGGCTTCCCAAATGCCTCCCCTGGCTGGGAGTGGCTGGGGAGGCCGAACGCATGTGGGTATCCCCTGTCCCCACCCCCAGCAGCCACAGACAGGTAGTACCTGGACAGCAATAAATTTATTAAGTATTCAAAAAAAATAATAAGACACAAACCAGTAAAAAACGAAAAGGGGGGAGGGTAGGAAGGGGGGCGAGGGGCCGAGCCGGCTCAGGGGGGGATGGGGTCAGGAGACACTGAGGGGATGGCAGGGGGGAGCAGCACCTGGGGGGTGCAGCAGCGCAAAGCCGGGGGGGCTGCGGGCAGTGTTGGGGGGCGGCGGCGGGCGTCACTTGGCGCCCTGCGCCTCCGACTCCTCCTCGTCGTCCTCATACATCTCGCCCTCCTCCTCGGCCGTGGCATCCTGGTACTGCTGGTACTCAGACACCAGGTCATTCATGTTGCTCTCGGCCTCGGTGAACTCCATCTCGTCCATGCCCTCGCCCGTGTACCAGTGCAGGAAGGCTTTGCGGCGGAACATGGCTGTGAACTGCTCCGAGATGCGTTTGAAGAGCTCCTGGATGGCCGTGCTGTTCCCGATGAAGGTGGAGGACATCTTCAACCCCCGTGGCGGGATGTCACACACGGCCACCTTGACGTTGTTGGGGATCCACTCCACAAAGTAGGAGCTGTTCTTGCTCTGGATGGCCAACATCTGTTCATCCACCTCCTTCATGGACATGCGGCCACGGAAGACAGTGGCCACGGTGAGGTAGCGGCCATGGCGGGGGTCGCAGGCGGCCATCATGTTCTTGGCATCAAACATCTGCTGGGTGAGCTCGGGCACGGTGAGGGCGCGGTACTGCTGGCTGCCACGCGCCGTCAGCGGGGCAAAGCCGGGCATGAAGAAGTGCAGCCGTGGGAAGGGCACCATGTTGACTGCCAGCTTGCGCAGGTCGGCGTTGAGCTGGCCGGGGAAGCGCAGGGAGGTGGTGACGCCACTCATGGTGGCCGACACCAGGTGGTTGAGGTCGCCGTAGGTGGGGGTGGCCAGTTTGAGGGTGCGGAAGCAGATGTCGTAGAGCGCCTCGTTGTCGATGCAGTACGTCTCATCCGTGTTCTCCACCAGCTGGTGGATGGAGAGCGTGGCGTTGTAGGGCTCCACCACCGTGTCCGACACCTTGGGGGACGGCACCACGCTGAAGGTGTTCATGATGCGGTCGGGGTACTCCTCCCGCACCTTGCTGATGAGCAGGGTGCCCATGCCCGAGCCGGTGCCCCCGCCCAGCGAGTGGGTCAGCTGGAAACCCTGCAGGCAGTCGCAGTTCTCACACTCCTTCCGCACCACATCCAGCACCGAGTCCACCAGCTCGGCCCCCTCTGTGTAGTGCCCCTTGGCCCAGTTGTTCCCGGCACCGCTCTGCCCTGGGAAAAGAAAGAGGCTCCGATGGCCGCTGGCCCCCCACGCCCACGGCCCGAGGGGACCGGGGAGAGGATCAGGGCTGGGACCAGCCGCTGCCGCCGGCAGCACCGGGGAGATCTGACGCCGGGGCGGGGTGGGAAGCAGGAACCGCAGAGGTTTGGCGGCGTGCCGGCGGTGCCGGGCCCCGCGGCGCGGGAGGGGTGTGCCCGCCGAGCGCCCCGGGGGCGGGCGACTGGCCGGGCGGGTCCGAGGATGCAGGGGCTGGGGGGGGAACATCGGGGGACGGTGCACCCCTCCCTCCCCGGGGACCTACCAAAGATGAAGTTGTCGGGGCGGAAGAGGTGGCCGAAGGCACCCGAGCGCACGCTGTCCATCGTCCCCGGCTCCAGGTCCACCAGGATGGCGCGAGGCACATACTTGTGAGCTGAGAGAGACCCCATGATGGGAGGGAATCTCCTGCCGCCCCCCCATCCCGTCCCCAGAGGTGTTTCCCAGCTCCCTGCAGGGTTCTACAGGGCTGGGTGCACAGCCCGTGTCCCCCCAAATCCCAGGGGCTCATGGTGTGGGTGCATGCCTCCCAAACAATGGGGTGGGTGCACATGTCTGCCCACCATTCCCCCTCCGGGCCCCGTGGGCTGGGTGGATGTTCGTGTTTTGTCCCTCCCACACCACAGGATCCTGCAGAGTGAGTGCAGGTGTCCCTCTCTCCCCAAACCACAAGGTCCCATGGGACTGGGTGCATGTGTGGTGTCCCCCCCACACCACACTCTCCCATGGGGTGGGTGCAGGTGTCAAACTACAGAATCCCATGAACTCAGAGTCACATGTGTCCCCTGCCCTCCCAGACTACAGGGTCTGAGAGGGTGGGTGCACCTGTCTGCCCCCCCGGGGTCCTACTGGGGTGCAGGTGTTGTGTTTGACCCCTCCCAGATCGCAGGGTCCCACAGAACTGGGTGTACATCATTTCCCTCTGCCCCAAACCAAATGGTCCCACGGGGTGGGTGCACGTGTCTGCCCACCCCACACCTCCATGGGGTGGGTGTGTCTATCTGCCCCCCCCCCCTCCCCACCCCAGCAGACCCAGCTCCTCCTGCACTGGGGGGTCAGACTGGGCCCCCCCACTCCCCAGCCCAGGGTGGGGATGCCAGACTATCCCGCCGGGGGAGATTCCGAGGGGGGGTCGCTTACAAGAGGCCTCATTGTAGTAGACACTGATCCGTTCAAGCTGCAGGTCCGAGTCCCCCACGTAGTTGCCGCTGGGGTCGATGCCGTGCTCGTCGCTGATCACCTCCCAGAACTGGGGAGGACGGGGAGCTCAGCAGGGCGGGAGGCACTGGAACACCCCCAGGCCCCCGGGCGAGGCGCGGGGCACCAAGAACCTCCCATCCCTAGGCAGGGCTGGGTGGGGCAAGAGGCTCTGGGATACCCCAAACACTGAAACCCCCAAGCAGGGAGGGGCGGGGGGCACCGGGACTCCCCAAACCGCTGGGCAGGGCTCAGCGGGGCGACGGGCACTGGGATCCCCCAACCCCCCAAAATCCCGAGCAGAGCGGGGGGCACCCCCAAACCCCGGGCGGGGCTCAGCGGGGCGGGGGCACCGGGACCCCCCGACGGGCGGGAGGGGCGCGGTGCGGGCGCTGTCCGCGGTGCTGACGGACAAAGGCGGGGGGCGGGGGGCTCGGTGGGGTGGGGCGGGGCGCTTTGTCCTCCCGGTGCGGCGGCGGGGAGGGGGGGGGGGGGGGGCGCAGGGGAGGGGGGGAGCGGGTCTGTCTTTGTCCGCCGCCCGGCTCCGCCGCGGCGGGCGGGGCGGGGAGGCGCCGCCGTTACCTTGGCGCCGATCTGGTTGCCGCATTGCCCCGCCTGGATGTGGACGATCTCCCTCATGGTGCGGCCGGGCCGGAGCGGAGCGGGACGGGAGCGGGCTGGGGCCGGGAGCGGAGCGGCACCGGAGCGGAGCGGCACCGGGAGCGCGGGGGGCGGCGCGGCCGCCGCCGCATCCTTTATAGGCTCCCGCCGCCGCACCGGGCCGGCCGCTGACGTCACCGCGGCCCGCAGCCAATCAGCGGCCGCCGCCGCAGCGCCGCAACAGCCCTGCGGCACCGGCACCGCCCGCCACGCCCCGCCCGGCCCCGCCCGCCGCCACGCCCCGCCGCGGCGGAACGGGGACCACGGCACCCGCGGGGGGCACGGCCGGGGGGGACACCCCCGGCACCCCCGGGGAGCGGGGACACCCCGGGACCCATGCGGGGACCCTGGCGGCGGCGGGAGTATCCCGGGGTGGCGGCGGAGGCGGTGGCGGTGGCGGGGCGGGGGGGGATACACACGGGACACCCCTCTCAACCGCATCCCGGATCGGGGAGGGATAGGGATAGGGTGCGGGAGGGCAACCCTGGGGATCGCCGGTCGCCGGTCGCCCCCGCGGGACCGGGGACAGTGCCGGTGCCAATGATGAGGTGGGCGGCGGCGGGCGCGGCCCGAGAACAAAGGCGACGGTGGTGGGCCCTTTGTCCGGGGGCGGTCGGGGCCGCCCCCCAGTGGGGTCCAGCCTCCCGCCGCCCAGCCGGTCCTTCCCGGTTCCCGCCGGGAGTAAGTGACCCTTGACCGACCGGCGGGACCGGGAGGTACCTCTCCTCCCGGGGCTCCCCGGGGCTGCCCGATGCCAGCCACAGCGCCACTGCAAAGAGCCTTTATTGGGAACCGTGAGTCCCTCGCCCGGACTGGGCACCCCGCGGCTCGTCCTGTCCATCTGTCAGTCCATCCATCTGTCCATTTCGGGGCGGGGGTGGCCGTGCTGGTACCGGTACCGTGTCCCCCTGCCTACCAGGAGCAGGTCACCACCTCCCGCAGCGTCCGCCTGAGCTCCTGGCTCCGGAAGGCGTAGATCAGGGGGTCAATCATGGAATTACAGATGATGAGGATGAGGAAGAGGTTGAAGTAGCTGAAGAAGCAGGTGCAGAAGGGGTTGGTGGGACAGGTGACGATGAGGATGAGGTGGAAGAAGAAGGGCCCCCAGCAGATAAAGAAGACGCCCAGGAGGATGGTGAGGGTGACGGCACCCTTCAGGCTGCCACCACGGTGGGCAGCGGGTGGCTTCTGCTGGCTGGAGATACTGTGGAGGTGGTGGCGGGCCAGGGCGAACATGTGGATGTAAAGCACCAGCATGAGGACCAGCATGAAGAGGAAGAAAACGATGAGGCAGAGGAGGATGGTGTTGCTGCGGTAGTAGGTGATCAAGACCGTGCTGGAGACGATGCTGGCCAGCCAGACGCTGGCCATGGTGACCACGGCCCGCTGCAGAGTCATGATGCTGTGGTAGCGCAGGGCATAGAAGATGGTGATGTAACGGTCAACGGCGATGACCCCCAGGAAGGAGAGGGAAGACATGACGGAGCTGCAGATGAGCATGTCGATGACGCTGTCCATGTGGCGGACGATGCTGGGGCTCATCACCAGCACCCCGTGCTCCAGCAGCAGCATGAAGAGCATCTCCGCCAGGTTGCTGATGCTCACCAGCATGTCAGACACCGCCAGGCAGCAGATGAAGTAGTAGGTGGGCGAATGCAGGTTCCTGTTCTTCAGGATGGCGGCCACCACCAGCAGGTTCTCCACCAGGCTCACCAGCCCCAGCGCCAGGAACAGCTCGTTGGGAATGTCCAGTCCCTGGCACCAGCCACCACCGGCCCCGACCGTGGCATTGCTCTGGTTGCCCTCGCTGGCATTCGAGGGCTCGCGCAGCAGACGCAGGGGGGCCAGCGTCGACATCGCCCCCTCCTCAGCCCCGGGGCCCCCCGTGGCACCCGCACAGCCCCCGAGCCCCCGTTGTGCCCCGCCAGTTCTCCCGCGGTGCCCGGCGGCGAGGCCGAGGGGATGCCGAGGAATTGGGGACGGGAGGCGTGGGATGTGCTGGGGGTGTCGTGAGCCCGCTGGGACCCTCCGGTGTGGCGGCCGCTCTCTGTGCCAGCGCTGCCCGGCGTCCCACGCCCGCCGGCCCAGGGTGCTGGGGAAGAAAGGGCCCTTTCTCTGCCCCACTTTAAAGCCAGCTCCCACAGCTCCTCCTCCGAGGAGGGTGGGCACCTGCATGAGGGAGGCACCCCGGCAGTGAGGGGGGCTGCTGCCGAGGTCAGGGCTGAGATACCCCCAGGATGGCCCTGGGGAATCCGATTGTTTGGGATCACCAGGGGTTTCAAATGCTCTGGGGTGGTCCATGCACCCCTGGGGTCATACACCTTGGGGATGCTGCCTTAGGGTCCTCTGTGCCCTGGGGGAATGTGCACCTTAGTGTCCTCACGTGTCCTGAGGTCCCGTGTCTGCTGGGGGGGGACCCCTGAACCCTGGGGGGCTCCATATCTTGGGGGGTCCCCTGTGCCCTGCAGGCGTCTGTGTCCTATGGGGGTCAATGTGCCCTGTGGGACTTGTGTCTTGGGGGGGCTCTATCTGCTGTGGGGGTCATCTACACATCCTGAGCTATCCGTGCACCTTGGGGAGCCCTGCAAGACCCTCTGCGCTGCATGATCCAAGCTGTTCCCTGCATTGGGACTGCGAGGGGTCCCATTCCCATGGCCCCAGGGAAGATGTTGGACAATGGGGCAGGCATGAGATGCGATAGGAATCGTCAAAGGCACGATTAAATGGGATGCTGCAGAGCCCGGCGCCGGAGGGATCCCAGGCAGGCGGGGTGGGGACAGGACCCATCTGACCATCATGTGCCTTAGGTCCGTGTTGATGCCTGGAGCCGCGCGGCTGCCAAAGAGCCATTCACAGCTCCACGAAAAGGCTGATCCCACGGTTATCCACTTCCGCTGGGAAGCCCTTCCCTCCGGCAGGGATGAAAATGGCTCAGCTGCACACACTGGGCGTGGGGTCCCAAGCTGCCCCCGTGCCAAATTACAGGGATGGGATCCCATGGGGTTTGGATATATCAGAGGGGAATGGAGCCAGGGCGGGCTGGCTTGAGACTCGGGGTCTGCACACCCGGCCAACTCACCCTGGCTACAACCCCCAGGGAGGCAATATAGCAGAAACAGGGGTTTATTCCATTACTCAGCAGAAAAAGGATAAAACCCTTACGGGAACAAGGATGAGTTAAGGTTTGACTGTGGCTTACCTCAATCCTGGCTCTAGAAGGTGAAGGAATAAAGGATAGACAAACATAGAGGGGGGATTTCTTCTCCAAACATAATTAAAAGGCTGAAAATGTTGGTCCACACACAATTCTAGTGGCACAGGGGACTCTGAGACATTTGGAAGATTCAGTGTAGTATGGGTGCAGAGTATTTGTGAAGGGAAGGAAGCTCCAGGCTACGGGAAGCACAAAAGAGCTGAAGAAGAGGGCAGTAAAACCCCTCTGGGAATTAAGGACAAGAGCCAGGAGAAGAACAGGGCGGGGAATAGGATGGAAATTGTGCGCAGAGGAGGCCAGAAGGGGACTAAGCTGCCATGGGGACAAGGGACAGCTGCTGTTGATTAGCTCGGACATGCTCAGACAGCCCTTGTCCCCTGTTCAGAGAGGGGCCATCGCTGTGGGTTCAGCCCCACTCCCTGGATGGAGACCATGCCACGGACACAGCCCCCCTCCTCAGAACAGCCCATCCCTACAGCGAGTCCATTTGTGTGACTTTATTGGAGTGCGACACAAATCGGGGGGTGATGCCAGGGGGTTTGGGGAGAGACACCCCAGGCTCAATCCCAGTCACCGTCGCCCTCGGGATTGTCATCGTGTGGGGGCTCCTGGAACTGGATGTTGGCCAGCATGTCCCGCATGGCCGCCATCAGCCTGTTCACCCCCTGGTTGAGGTCCTGCGCTGCCCTGGCCTCGTCGTCCCCGTCGTGCCTGATGTCCCCCTACGAGAGAGCAGCACTGTGGTGGCAAGGACAGGGACAATGCTGGTGCCAAATCAGCACCAGGCTGTTGCCAGCAGTGGCTCCTGGAGCAGGAACACCATGAGGGAATAGTGCACCCAAACCTCAGCGTGAGCTCACCTGCAAGTTAAAATTTGGCAACAGCGAGCGGAAGAAGAGGGATAAACTGCTTTCGTTGGAGGGATGGCTCGTCCTGGAAGACACAAGTGGCACCATGGTGAAGGTACAGCTCAGTTTGTGACTCCTCAATGGGATGTGAGGGTGGGAGAATCATGGTGCTGCTGGAACCAGCCCTGAGGGAGGGAACTGGAGGGTTCCAATGGGATCCTGAATTCAGGGAATTCTGAGCAGCAATTCAGAGCAAGCCAGGCCAGGCTGGAAAAGATTTGGAGCAACTTGGTCTAGGGGAAGGCATCCCTGCCCATAGTAGGGGCTGGAATGAGATGAGCTTTAACGTCTTTCCAATCCAAACCATTCCCGATTCCATGATTCTACCAGCTCTTCTCTGAGGGGGTTGGTGTGGAACACACCCATGGCATCACCCTAACACCAGGACTGGCTGTATTTAAACTTCCATTTACCCCAAACCCTCCAAGCCAGCCATGGCCTGGGTTTTCCCTGGCTTTTGCCCTATGGCTGGGAATGGTCAGTGGGAAGCAGCAGGACCAGTCCAGCCTGTAGCTCTGCCTGCCTGGAGCACCACAGCTCTTCCTCTGCCATGGAGGAGGATGTCAGCACCGAGTACCCGTGTGCAGCCTGGCCTGGGGCTGAGGCTGTGCCAGCACAGGCACCAGCAGGGGAGGTGGTACCTTTCCGGTCGGGTGTAGGAAACAATGGAATCCAGAGGAGGGAGGGGATCAAACCCCATCACTGGCTGTGAGGTCACCTCCTGCAGGGAGAGGAGAAAGGAGGGATTGAAGGAGAAAGGAAGGAATGAAGGAGAAAAGAAGGGATGAAGGCTGTGCATCCAGCAGCAACAAACATGGGCACAAAAGCTGTGAGTGACAGGGGTTAGGACAGGGACACAAGTGCCACCACAGCGTGTGCAGCCACAGCCCCTGTGTCCCACCAGGCCCCTCACCAGAGGCAGGGCTGCTGTGGCCTCCTTCATCTCCGAGAGGATGATGTGCCGGTAGATGTTCCTGGGAGCGCTCTGGTACCGGATCTTCCTCCTGAGGCGGGGAGGGGACAGAGCAGTGAGCCCTGAGCTGGCACATTCCCATTTCTGCTGCTCCAGGTGCAGTGTCAGCAGCTTCCCTGGCTCTGGGGGACAAGGCCATATTGGATGGAGCTGGCTTAGAGCGAGCCAAAGGAGGTGGCAGCTGCTGAGCTCTGGAGAAAGAGCCGAGAGCTCAGGAATCAGCAGACTGACCTTGGTTTAGGGCACCTGATGGCTCTCTCTTGTTTCTCAGCACTGCAAGTGTTTCTAAGCTCTCCCCTGCCCTGTGTGGCCATCCCTGCCCTTCCAGGCCCTGCCCTCCACCCTCTCCAGGATGTTTCCAGGGTACAGGTGACAGCCAAGCCTGGGGAAGGCAGTGCAGGATATGTAATGCAGGTTCAGCTCTACATTCCCATTTGTGAAAAGCATGGAAGAGCCACTGCCTTCCTGGCCCCATGCCGTGACCTTTGGCATCACACCAGCAGCTGTGAGGCTCTGAGCCCTGTCACAGATACTGGAACTGCTGCTGCCCAGGACAGAGCCTCTGTCCCACTCTGTCCCCTGTCCCTGGCACAGGAACCCTGCCCTCCCCCCTCTGTGCTCACTTGTGCTCAGCCTCCTGCACCAGCGCATCCTGAGCATCCACCGTGCGCAGAACCTCGTGGACGTGGGGCTCCAGCCAGGCCATGACAGCTGGGTCCTTCCACAGGGCGTGTGTCCTGCCCACGTACAGGGACGTCAGCTGGTTCAGGGCGGGCGACTGGCTGTGGGAGATGGCTGTTACTCACGGCACCCTCCTCCTCCTCCTCCTCCTCCTGCTCCTCACGGGATGGTGAGGGCTCAGCTCTGCGCTGGCCTTTGGCGTGGGAACATGAGAGGACTCGCAGGCTCCTGCCTGGATATTGCCATCCACCTTCACCAGAACTTCTGCATCCATCTATTTTTAGGCTAAGCAGAGCCATGAAATGAGGGAACACTGCCCTGGCCTGAGGGAGAGCCTTCACACGCTGAGGAAGACCACATGTCAAGGGAACGCAGACTGGTTGGAGACAGCCTGCCCTGGGAGGACACGCGCGTCGTTCTCCCTCCCTGCACACACCAACAAGCTCTGGGGTGAACTTCTGACCTGTCCACCTTGAGGTGAGGTGGGTCTGTCAGCCTCATCCAGAGGCTATTATGGAAATCCACTATCAAAAGGACTATCAAATGAGGCATTATCAAATGAGCGTACTCAGGGAACCCAAACAAGCTTCTCCATTAGCTGTCTGAGCACGATCCCTGCCGTCGGCAAAATCAATCCCTTCCCTTTGCTGAGAACATCTCCAGGCCTTACCTGATCTGGGCATTCAGCCCAAAGAAGGGGTGGGAGGCGACCCTGGCATCGGGCTGCACACTGCAGTGATCCAACAGCGGCATCAGAACTGCAAGACAAAGACAGAGAACTCATCTGTCCCTGTTGGTGAGGGGCAGTGTGGGGTGGGGTCACCTCTGCAGAGCGTCACTCCCCTCCTCAGGGCCAACACCCCCTGGGGCACCAACGAGGACACAAGGACAAGGTGAGGACACTGCTGGTCCCTCTGCTCACAGGGGTGTTATTTCAGTCACCCCAACGAGTAGCCTAAAAGATGTTTCCAGCCCCCACAAACTGAATCTCTGTTGGAGAGCTGGTTCTTCCTGCTGCACACGCCCTCCCCTGGGCCTGAGGGCTGTGTGCTCCTTTGATGGACAGCAGCACCCACGGGATGAAAGGGAGAGTGATGGGCACCCATGGGGAGAGCACATCCAAAACAGCTGTGCCTAGGAGGGAGAGCCAAGGAGACTGGCTTGTCCTTGCTCCGGGCAGCCTCAAGGAGGTGAGACATCTCCCTGCTCCGAGATTCCACTCTCACCCTTCCCCAGCCTGCTCACCCCTGACCACTGATGGTGGAGGAGCATCGTCTGCTCTGGGGAGGGAGGACAGAATCATGGAATCACAGAATTGTAAGGTTGGAAAAGCCTCTGAGATCAATGAGCCCAAACATTCCCACAGCACTGCCAAGGGCATCCCTAACCCATGTCCTCAGGTGACACAAGTCCCTCCAGGGTTGGGGACTCCACCACTGCCCTGGGCAGACTGGACCAGGACTGGACAACACTTCTAGGGAAGGAATTATTCCCAATATTGAAGTTTGAGGCCGTTTCCTCTTGTCCTGTCCCTGTTCCCTGGGAGCAGAGCCTGACCCCCCACGGCTGTCCCCTCCTGTCAAGGAGTTGTGGAGACCCAGAAGATCCCCCTGAACCTCCTTTGCTCCAGGCTGAGCCCTACAGCTGCCTCAGCTGCTCCTGCTGTTCCAGCCCCTTCCCCAGTTCCATTCACTTCCCCAAACATGCTCCAGGGTCCATGCTGGGGTCCATGAGGAGCCCAGAACTGCTCTCCCCCCCCACCTCACTGGGCACAGGCACCGCCGTTCTGCCTGACCGCTTCCGCTCTGACTCAGGGCTCCCTCCTCAAAGGCCCTGGGCAAATTCCTGCCTCTGCACCCGCCTGCCTGCCGGGAATCCAGCCCCGGCTCTCCCAGAGGACAGTGACAAAGCCCTCGAGGATGGCCTCACCGGTGGGGACAGACTCACCGCTTGGGAACATGATGAGTGCGAGCTGGATGAGCTGGGCCGCTCGCTCCCGGGCCTGGCTCCGCTCCAGCTCCGGGCGCTCTTCCTGCTGGCTCAGGAAGAAATAGGCCAGTGGCACCGAGAAGGCAAAATTGGGCAGCTGGGAGAGATTCCGGTGACTCTGCAGGATCAGAGAGTTACTGAAAAATGATGCTGTGCAGCAGAGCTGAGCTGTGATGGGTCGGGGCTCTGCCTGCTGGGGTTAAGTGAGTTCCCAGCCACTGGCTCGGTGCCCCCACAGCTGAGTGAGCAATTCTGAGTTCTTACAACTATTTGCAGGACCCAAGGATTACAGGAACTAACAGCCCAGCCTTTACGGATCATTCCAATGCCACTGGGATGCCAGCTGGGCTGTGAGATTCCCTGCAAAGGGCTCGCCTGGTGGGGAGCACCCCAGGCACCCACCCCTTCAGCTGCTGGCCACTCACCTCCCACTCCTGGAAGAGGCGGGTCAGGAAGGTGTATTCCCTGGCCCGGAGGGACAGGAAGTCAATCAGCAGCAGCACACATAGAGGGTCATTCTCAGGATCAAGGCTTGGGAGAAGGGGGACAGAACAACCTCAGTGTCACAACAGCTGCAAGAGCTGCCCTGATTTCTGAGTCAAACAGCCTCTCCCAGTGACATCCAGTGACTCAGCTAAGTGGAGACAACAGGAACGTGGTCGCTCCTGCACGGCCAGCGGGATGATAGAGTGGTGCTCTGCATCCCTATAGAGGGGACAGTCCCCTGCCACCACCCAGAAGGATCAGTGGCCACAAACTGAAGCCACTGCCACACTTAGCTCTGCTGAGCCTCCAAGCTCAGGCCAGTTTGGCAGTCACAGGCCACCCCAAGGCCCCTCCTCACCCATCACCTCCCCAAGGGCACCAGCACATCCCCAGCACAGTCCTGTGCAGCTCTAAGGGGTGGGAATGAGCCCATACCAAGCCCAAGAGCAGCAGGACCCCTCTGGTGTGACCATCCCCTCAAACCAGACACTCCACCCTCGGTGGAGGCACCTACCTCAGGATGAGCTTGCAGAACTCCAGGGCTGTGCGGGGACAGCCCCTCTTCTCCAGGAACATCAGGTGCTTGAAGAGAGCCAGGAAGAAAGCCCTGCATGGGGAACAGCAGCAGGACTTAGAGGCCAGATGTGGAAAGAAGCATTTTGTGCCGTTCAAAAAAGGGGACACAGTCACCAAGAGCTCCTCACACAGGGTGCCACAGATCCCCCCACGCTCCCACCTCTTGGGGTTTTTTTATCTTTTTTTGCAAGAACAGGGACAGAAAACAAGATAAGTAAATCCCCCAAGTCCACATCCTGCCTTGTCCCAGTGGTGTGGGGATAGTGACACAGAGCGGGGAGGCCCAACACCCAAACTGATGATACAGGTCACTGATGGCACAAAGTATGTCAGCCAGAGGGACTGAAATGTGAGCACCCTCCAGGTACAGCAGTTTGGGAGAGATGGCTTGGGTCAGCTGACTGGAAAATTCCCAGAATAAAGTCACCTTTCCCAGCAGCTGCAGAGCTGGAGTTACATAAAGACCCAGGCTGGGAGGAGTGTGAGTGCTGGGGGTGATGGCTGGAAACACACAGCCAGGATTTTTGTGACCACTTTGGGCTAAGGAATACTAATGGCATGAGAAGGATATAACAGGGAGGGACAGTTCCTACTACAGGAAGGTATCCCTTGGGAAAAGGGATGCTTTGTGCAGAAGCTTCCATGCACCAGCTGCCTGTGCTCCAGCACCATCCCAGGAGCCCCCAAGGCAAAGGGACACTCAGGGGTCTCCCTGGAGGAGAAGCAGTGGTGAATCTGGGTCAAAGGGTGGCCAAAGGGGGCCAGGAGCTCCAGCTGAGCCTCACTGCTCCTCAGCCCTGCTCACCTGTTCTCTGGCCGCCGGTAGTCCAGCCTGCAGCTCCCACTGGTGAGGCTGAAGACGGGGTGGAAGGCGCACTCCAGGCTGTATAGAGCCCGCTCTGGGGACAGCAAGGGCAGTGTCAGGGACAGGACAGGGACACCACCCCAGCACAGCACTGCCCAGCACTCGGTTTAGCCCAAAAGACAGGAAATCAGCTCGTTCCCAGCCCAGTGAGGCACGAAGTTGCTTCACACAATGTGGTGGCAACAGGTACCAGGGCAGTGAGCGCTTCCACATTAGATCACACTCTGGGTGGGAAAAGGAGCCACTCTGGGATTGAGGTTGGTCCAGGAAAAGCCAAGCTCCACTGCCCTTGCCAGGGATGGATTTCACACCAACACATCTGCTCCTCACCTCACTCTTACCTATGAGATCCCTGGCCATCTCCTGGTCCTCCTGCATCCGGCACACGTCACTGAGCTGCAGGAGGGAGTCCACGTGGTAGGGGTTCATCTGGAGCAGCAGCTGCACAAGGGCATTGCAAAGATTCTGTATCACTGCAGGTGTCTCAGGAATTTGGTCACTGACCCGGGTACCCTCCAGAACTCAGCTCTGTGCCACACAATGCCAAGAGCTTCCTTGATCCCACCCTGACAGATCCATCCCCAAGCTGGAAGGGCACAGGGAGCTCTGTCCCCACCCTCAATGGCAGCCTCCCTTGAGCAGCACCCTCCCAACTTTTCCAGCAGAGGCCATGCCAGGCCTTTCAACATCTTCACTGTCCTCCTCCAGATCTCTCCCAGTTCCTCCATCTCCTTGGAAAGGAGAGAACGAGATGCAGGCACAGTTAACAGTTTAGTTTTTTTATCTATCCCTCAACAGTTCTGAGCATTTGATCGGGGATTTGCATCCTCTGGATACTGAGAGGACATTTGGACACATCTATTAGAAATCATCCAGGAATCAGCAATGGTAATGGATAATAGAAATAAATAAATATTTACTTCCAGGCTTCAGAAGAGAAGTTTAATCTAAAAACTTTCTTAAATCACTAACTGTATTATAAATAGGCTACTTTTCTCAAGTACCTAAAACCTCAATTCAGTAAAAAATACTGAAGCTACTGCACATCTTCTCACACCTTGGTTTGGGGATTATTGTTTTTTCTTCTAAAACTGAAAAAATAAAGCTTCCAAAGCTCCAGAAGTTTCCATCTGCAGGGTGGGGATCCATGGGACCACCTACAGCACAAAGACTGGATGTTCCAGGCTGGCCCAGCCCAGCCTAGAGCCACTTGCCTGATGCTTAACCTCTTCCTTAGGGGGTAAAACTCTTAATTTCCATTCTAGTCCACTTTCTGAGGGGATGTGGAGCACTCAGGGTCACTGTGATGGGAAAAAGCCAAGAAAAGGTCACCAAGACCCTTTTAACCTACCAGCAAGTGCAGAAAAAACACTCACTGAACAAGAGGCTCCCCAAAAGTAATGTTTTATGTGCTGAAACCACAGCAAGAAGACAGAGCTGGGCTCCTGCTACGTCCAGGACTGTGGTGACCATGGACAAACTGTCTGGAATTGCCAAATCCATCTGTTAGATCTTACCCTTGATGGAAAAGGGGAACAGTTCAAGCTGTACCAATGTACTCAAATTTAGCCAGACCCCCTAAAAGGGCCAGAGTATCCAGATTAAAATACCATGGAAAGCCTGTCCTGTGTGGGGGACTGAGCTTGAGCTGTCCTTGGGACACTCAAATTACACTGGCTCACTTAATCCAAATCCCTCAATCCAGGCAGAACTGCTGAGCTGGAGAGAGCCCCATAGCCCTGAGCCGAGGGTGGAAAAGCAGAAGGAAGTAAACTTTATTTAGCAGACAATGGGCTCTTTAAAGACTATCTCCAGGGAAAGTATCCCAGCTCATGTGGCCAGACCTTTCAGAGAAACATCCCTCAGTTATGGTTTAGCTGGGTGCAGAGCAATTTTGCTGTTGCTTATCACTCCAAACTATAAATGTTACCATACAGCTTAATGAGCTCGGACACGCATGAAGGACTCCCAACACAAAAGCCTGTTTTGCTGAAATACCAAGAAAAGACACATTTTTCTTCCTTGCAGGAGTTTATAAATAGAACAGCTGTTAGTTTGGATTCCCAGTTCACCATGGGTTTATACAATATTCCTCCTTTCCCAGCTAAGAGCTGAGACAAGGGAGCTTTGTTCCCACCCTTCCAGCCAAACGGACAGTTCCTGTGGGTTCCTCTCTCAGAAGGTGACCTGGCACGTGCTTGGCAGAGCCACCAAAGCTCAGCCACCAGACACCAGACCTCCTCTGCACCAGGGAGGTCACTGATTAACAAGGTGAGAGCACAGCTCAGCACTCAGTGCTGCCTCACCCCACACAGAGGGACACAGGGCTCTACTGTCCAAGCAAGACTGGAAATAGATAATCCAAGGCTCCTGCAGAGGGATCTGGACAGGATGGATCAAGGGGATGAGGCCAATGGGATGAAGGTCAACATGGTGACATGCTGGGTTATGCTTGTGGGTCACAGCAACTTCATGAATGCTACAGGCTGGGGGAAAGGTGGCTGGGAAAGGATCTGGGGGTGCAGGAGACAGTGGATGGACATGAGCCCAGGTGGGTAGGAAAGCCACTGGCACCTGGCCTGTGTCAGCAATGGTGTGGCCACAGGACTAGAACAGTGCTCATCCCCTGTGCTGGCATTGCTGGGGCACTTCCAATCCTGGGATCAGTTCTGGGCTCCTCACCCCAACACAAACATCAAGGAGCAGGAAGGGCAACAGAGCTGGAAACAGGTCTGGAGCAGCACAAACAGCTTAGGGAGGGCTCAGCCTGGAGAAAAGGAGACTCAGGGGGGATCTTCTGGCTCTCCACAACTCCCTGACAGGAGGGGACAGCTGGGGGTGGGGACAGGCTCTGCTCCCAGGGCACAAGGACAGGGTAAGAGGAAACAGCTTCAAGCTGTGGCAGAGGATGTTCAGGTTGATTATCTGGAACAATTCCTTCTCCAGAAATGTTGTCCAGCCCTGGCCCCAGTCTGCCCAGAGCAGGGGTGAATTCCTCATCCTTGGAGGGATTTAAAAGCTGTGTAGACATGGCACCTGGGGACATGGATAAGGGGTGGCCTTGGCAGTGCTGGGGGAACAGCTGGCTTAGAGGCTTTTCCAGCCCAAACGATTCCACTGGAATGCACCAGCCCAGCTTCCCAGGAAAAGGAGCTGCAGGAACACAGGAGGGAACAGCATGACCAGCCCAACGTACCACGATGTTGTTGGGGTCCATGGACTCCACAGCATCCAGGAACTTGAACTGGACCTGCTGGTACTCCCGGTGGTGCTCGAAGGTGAAGTGCTGCACCCCCCTCCGGGTGTCCAGCAGCTGCATGGTGATACCTGCAGGGTGCAGGGGAGACCTGGGTACCCCAAGAGAACCTCCTCTGCTCCCTCACAGCATCAAAAGCTCACACCCATCACTGGGTCCAGAGACACACGTGGTTTTGGAAACTCCCAGAGAATTTCACTCTTTTCTCCCCTCTCATGAGTCCAAGCCTCAAACCCACCCAAAGAGCCCAGGCTGCTCATTCTCCCCAGAGATACTTCTCATTATCCAGCAATTCTGCTGCTAAGATGGGGAAGCACCCAAGCCCTGCTACCTCCAAAAGAAGGGAAAACAAACCCAAATCATAAGGTACAACTCCACAGAGCTCGCTGTTGAGGCAGGAGGTGCATTGCCACCAGCTGTGGAGCAGCTCCCTCTTAGATTCCATGCCCTGAGTAGCATCCATGTCACGTGGGCCAAGGGCTAAGAGGGCAGGAGGCAGCCCCAAAAGCCTCACCTGTCTTGCTGTAGCGTGGCCAGGTGTTCTTGGGAGCTGTCAGCCACATGCTGCGGACGTACTGCCGCTGCCTTTGCCTTGGCCTGGGGAGGGGAACACACAGGTCACAACTTCTCTGCACTGACAGGAGCAGGAGGGATGAAACCATGCTAAAGGGAAAAATGAGATCCAATTTCTCCCCCACAGAGAGCTACACAGAGCTGTGCTCAGAGTTCTATGTTTGCCTTCAAGACACAACATACCTGTGCTCAGGCTTTGCTTTATGTGCACCATCTAGGCCAGCCAGTGCCTCCAGCATCTCCACTTCCAGAGCTTCTCTCCCTGTTTTTATCCCCGCCAAACTCTCAGTTGCCTCTGTGCTTTAAACAGCTTCCCAGGTCCAATTAGGAGAGCCCCACATCCCTCTGACTCATCCCTCTTCCCAGCAAGGCCCTCAAATGCCAACTGGATTAGTTTAAGCTGTACTCAAAAATGCACAATTTATTGGTTCAGGAGCAATTCAGGATCAAGGCTACTCTGAGGGAGTTACGCCTTTTCAGAAAGGGATCATAGACTATCCTGAGTTGGAAAAGAACCACATGGATTATTAAGTCTAACTCCTGGCCCTGCACAGGACAATCCCAAAGGACTGCAGTCCCTTCCTCAAGCACCAAATGCTCTTCCACAGACTCTCTCCCCCCTTCCACCTGCACTGCTCCAAGCTCAGACCATTCTTGGTTTTCCAAGCAGCTCACAGAAGTGGGGATTTTGTGGATGACAGTGAGCACAGTGCACTGGATAAAGGCAGAGACATCACAGCCAGAGGGCAACAGGCTGCCTGGGCCCCTGGAAGCAAGTGCATGAGACACACTGAAAGTATTCAGGGTTCACTTTCTGTCCAGAGGCTCTGGAATGGCAACAAGGGACGAATGGTGGAGAAACGAATAAAATCTGTGTCTCTGCACTCTGTGAACTTGAGTGAAAGGACTTTGAAGGGTGCTTTAGAAATAAATGAGAAGGGGAAAGGAGCAAAAGAAAAAGCAAATGCCAGTAAAAGACTGGATAAGTCTTCCCCCATCTTGTGCATATCGCAGAAAATATTCCTCTGTCCCAATAAGCAACTACTAAATGAGTAACACACCCTGAACCTAGGATTACGTGCCAGGGTGTGGCACTGGGAACTCCATGAGCCCTGCCAAGGGCAGGACAGACACACCTCCTCGGATTTGGAAAGGATTTAATATCAAATTCTGGACTAACCTCTGGTCCCCGAGCACAGCACGAGCCCCAAAGTATCTCTTCAACTCATTCTCTGGATTCAAGTTTCTGAGAAGGTGGAAAGAAGAAAGAAAGGCTCCATCAGTTCAGCAGTGCCACGCTCAGGGCTCTCCATCAACACCCAGCACCCCAAAGTGCCTCTGGAAAACCCCCAAACTGTCACACTCTCCCCACTGATCAGACAGCATGGAGAAAGGAGACTGAGCCACAACTGGAAGGGAAAGCCCTGTTCCATCAGACAGGCTTTCTTCCTGCTCTGCTCCAGAGCTGGGGAATACTGCTGCTGCCCTCTCCAGGGCAGCTGGAGCCTTGGCTGGGATGTTCCCGGGAGAAGCCTGGGCTCAGAAGCACAAGTGAATCCCATATCAAGCTTTACACACCAGAACCTCTGCAGAGGTTCTCCCACAGAGGATCTGAGGTTGGAAGGTCCCTGTGGAGACTAATCTGATCCTGCCACCACTGCAAGCAGGCCTGGCAGCAGAGAATCCCCATCAGAACCAAACACAGCTTCCAGAGGAGCGGACAAGAGCAGGGATGTGCACAACCATCCCAACCCTTTCAATCAAGGGAGCTCCTGGCCAGATGACACTGGGAAGCGCCCAACTCCTCCCTCAGGAGCAGATATCCTGCCACTGCAAGGCCAGAGCTGGGTGAGAGCCAGCAGTACCTGTGCTCCACATAGAGCAGAGGCCGGCTGTCGGCCGTGATGCCACCCTGGCTCTGTGGTGCCAGCCTGGGGTCCTCGATCCTCTCCAAAAGGCTGTCAATGTCTTCCAGGTCGTTGTCTTCCTTAAGAAAGGCAAAGCCAAGGCATTTATTACAGGCTGAGTCACAGCAGCCTGCAGGTCACCCAGTACAGATCACAGCCAGCTGCATCCAGCTCATCCTGATCCCTGGGTGAGGGGCTGTGGCTCTTCAGAGATTCCCAGAATGGTTTGGGTTGGAAGGGACCTTAAAGCTCATCCAGCTCCACCTCCTGCCACAGGCAGGAACACCTTTCACTATGCCAGAGTGCTCCAAGCCCTGTCCAACCTGGCCTTGGACAATTCCAGGGATGGGGCAGCCACAGCTTCTCTGGGCACCCTGTGCCAGGGTGTCAGCACCCCCCCTCACAGGGAAGAATTTCCTCCCAATATCCCATCTAACCCTGCTCTCTGACAGTGGGAAGACATTTCCCCTTGTCCTGACACTCCAGGCCCTTGTCCAAAGACATTTTAAAGATTTAAATAACCAGCCTTCACCCTCTACTTTCCATGGAAACACCAAGTTACTGCTGTGAGCCTCATGACAAGGTCTCAAACACTCACATGATTTTGATCCAACTCTCCCATTCCCCATTTTCCAACCACCCCAGGAATCTATCCAGCTGCTCACATCCAACAGTTATATAACACTTTAACCCTGACTTCCTTCTATTTTCCCCCAACAAACAACAAGTGACACATTTCTTACGTGCCTGTTTCACATCCTCCTCATGATGCCCATGGGTGGAACACAGAATTCCATTCAGGACACCCAAGCACTGCCAGCCTGCCTTTTCAAGCTAAATTTAGTCCCTGTGCATGGAGGGCACACAGGAAAGGGATAATGTGCTCTGCATGGAAGTGTTCTCTGGAACAGAGATTGTATTATCCCTCATTGGCAAATCAAACTGCCTGGGTCTGGGTGTCCCCCCAGCCTCCAGCTGCCACATGTCCCCCTGCAGCTCAATATTCTTGGATTGGGAAAGGAAACAGGCTCTCCAAGAGGGTTCTCCACCTCAGAAACTCACTCCTGAGTGGCATTCCCAGGGAGGAGGTGGACAGCTGAGTGCTGCTTAGCCACTCATTCCAGAACCTGGGGGCTCAGGAAGTTGAGCAAAGAATCTCCCTGGAGTGAACAGAGAGGTTGGACTCCATGATCTGGGAGGTCTTTTCCTACCTTAAGGATTTTGTAATTCTGTGGACAGTTCAGACTCAAACCTCACCAGAAAACCAGCTCCCACCTGAGCCTTAATTCCTATTGAATTAAGATCAATGACTTTAATCCATCTGCTGCTTCCAGCTCTGGGGTCCCCAGCACTGGAGGGATGTGGAGCTGCTGGAATGAATCCAGGGAAGGCCTCAGAGATGCTCCAAGAGCTGGAGCCCCTCTGCTCTGGAGACACTTTAGAGCCCCTTTCAGTGCCTGAAGGGGCTCCAGGAGAGCTGGAGAGGGACTTTGGACGTGACAGGACAGGTTGGACAGGACTTGGAGCAACCTGGTCTGATGGAAGGTCTCCCTGGATGGAATGAGATGAATTTTAAGGTCCCTTCCAATCTAAACCATTCCCGGATTTCATGATTCTGAAGACACTCCTTTAAATTTTGAAATTGCATTTTTTGCCTCAAATCTCTCCTACAGTCACCTCACAATTCCCACTTTGCCAACCCCACTGGAGGAACCAGCCTGGTCCCTAAATCAGAACACACACAGACATACCACAGTCTCTCCTGCTGAATTTTTCTTGGTTTTCCTTTTCTTTTTTTTCTTCCGTGGTTTGTTATTCGTTGCCAGCTGCAAAGACAAAGGGAAGAGCTGTCAGCATTCCCACGAACTGCAGGGGTGCCAGATCCGTGGGAAGAAGAGCATTTCCCACAGGGATCAGCACAATGAAGGTCCTTAAATGAAACCAAAATTCACTCTTTAGTGTTTGTTAGTGGGCAGAAATCAAGACACAAGGAGAAAATGGAGGAAAGCACCCAAGATTCACAAAGGGTTAAACCTCAGCTGACTTTCACATCCACGTCTGAGGCTACAAAATCAGGAGAGAAACAAGCCTAGCTGTGCCAGGTGTGGAGGAAATGCTTCAGCATCTTTCAGTCCCCAAGATAAGCTGCATTTCTGCCTTTCAGGAGAGTAGGACAGTTCCCAGTTTCACTCCCATTTCCACAGAAACCAGCACCTGACAAAGGTCCCAGTGCCAGAGTGCCTCTCCTCACACATGCAACTGCTTCAGCTCAGGATGCTGGGATATTCCCTAACCTGGCTGGCACAGCTGGCTCTTACCCACAGCTGGGAAACACATTTCCAGGATCCAGCAAGTAACTCAGCAAGGGATCACAGCATCATGGAATGGTCTGGGATGGAAGTGACCTCAAAGTTTATCCAGTTCCTACCCCCTGTCTAGGCAGGGACACCTTCCACTGGACTAGGCTGCTCCAAACCTTGTCCTGGTGCTATCCAAGAGCAGCAGCTGCCTGCCCAGGGCTCCCATGTCCTACCTGGAGCTCTGGGAGCAGGCACAGGTGTGTCCTGCAGTGCTGGCACAGCAAAGTCACCAGGTCAGGATCCCTGGAGCCACTGCTCACACAGGAAGCCACTATCCAGAGCACTCACAGCTGGCAGAGGCCACCCAGCAGCCGGAATGCACAGACAGTGGACTTTGCTCCTCTGCCACCCAAACCAGGGACACAAACCCCAAATGCACAGCAAACAGCTGAGATCAGGGGCCAACCCCCTTTGCTCCCCCAACCCTCTTCTCCAGTGAGATCTGAGCTGGACTTGCCATGGAAAATTGTTAATTAAATGCCCTTTTCCTTACAAAATCCTGCAAGGAGACACTTCTGGACTGATACAGACCACAGGAGGAATCTTGATATCCAATGACAACAAATCACTACGGGGAAGAAGAGGTTCAGTGTTCAGATGACACTGTTTGAAGCCTTCACATCCCCTGCTCCAAAACAAATGCCTCCTTGAGAACACTCCATCCTCACCTGACCTCAGTGCTCATGTGGACACAGCACAAACACCTTCCTTGGGTGCCTTCTCTCTGCAACTGGAAAATCCCTCTGGATCCTCCACACAAACCCAGCCCTCAGCACCAAACTGCTCATCCTCCCCCAGATATGAGTTCCCAGGTGTGAGTGTGTGTCCCTCCCCTGGATCCCTGGGAGCAGTCACCGTTTGGTCGGGCTGCTCAGCTTCCTGCCCCTCTCTCTGTCCATCCCCATCCGTCTCCTCGGCCACAGCCCCTTCCTTGCTCCTGTCCTTGCTGCCCTCGTGGTCCCCTCCTGCTGTGTCCTGCTGGCCCAGCCGGGTGTCAGGTCGCTCCTCTCCGGCCGCCGGCTCATCCTCTGACTCCTCAGCTGGGATCTGCAAACAGAGGGACAAGCTGCAGGGCCAGCCCAGGGATGGAATTCCCCACGGATCTGATCCAACACCTGCAAACAGATGGAGTTTTGGACACCCGTCGTGTCAAGAATGTCACCCAGTGGCTGTCTGGACAGTCCCACACACATGAAGGGGAGTGCAGGACCTCTGTGATGTGTCCCCTCACACCATGGACTCCACTCTGCCCTTGGAGGAGCTTCCAAACCCAGCTTTGCCTATGCTCACACAGCCAGGCCTCAGGGAAGGATAGGGAATGGCTGGGGCTGGATGAGTTGTCTAGAGAGCAGGACCAGGCTCTGTCACCCCAAGGACCTGGCAGTGCCTCCAGGGCCCATCTGACATCCAGCACTGCGATCCTGCAGTGCTGGGAAGGTGGAAGGGATGTTCCTAAAAAGTTTCACCAGGCCAGCTCTGACATCATCCAAACCCAGCCCCCCAAGCCTCTCTCCCATCTCCTCCCAGTTCAGCCCCAGTTGCTGTCCCCCACCCTTCCCACTCACCCACCACCCAAACCAATCACTCCCACCCCAATCACTGACCCCACACACTCTGTCACATCTGCCACCCCCACTGTCAGCCCCTCCCAGTCACTGCCCCCCTGATCCTTCCAGTCACCCCCAAACCCCGTCAGCCTCTGCCCCCTGTCCCTGTCACTCCAGCCACCCTCAGTGACTGTCACCTCAGCTGTCCCCCAACTAAGTGTCCCCCAGCAATGTCCCCGACTGCCCGCCCAGCTCTCACCCCCAGTCACTGCCCCCCAGTTAGCCCCCCACAACCTATCCCCCCAATTCCCTGCCTCCCCATTTCCCCCCCAAAAACTGCCCCCCAACCGCTGCACCCCGGGGCCCCCCGGCTTTGCTCACCAACTCGAAGCGGTTGCTGACGCCGGCGCGGGGCGGCCCGCGGGGCCCCTTCCCGGGTGCTGGCGGCGGTCCCCCCTCACGGGCACGCTCGGGGCCGGGGTCGAGGCCCAGCTCGCCCAGCCCCGGCCCCTCCTGGCCCCGCTGCTCCCCCCGCAGCCGCCTCAGGGCCCGGCGCGACATCGCCCCCGCCCGCTCCGCGCCTGCGCCCCAACTGCGCCTGCGCGCCCGCCCCGAGCCGGGCCCGCCCCCCTCCCACCGCGCGCACCCATTGGCTGATGCTGATCAGGCCACGCCCCCTGCGCATCGCGACCTCCGTCGCGCTCCGCGCGTGAGATATGTCCCGGAACGGGGGGCGTGGGAACGGGGCGATCCCGGCGGGTCCGGCACGGGATACGGCCCCGGGACACGGGGAGCGACAGAGGGGCAGGCTGAGCTGGGCCCGCGGCTGGGAGCGCGCAGGGAGTGGGGAGGGCGGCCTGGGAATGGGGAGCGGGGTGTTGCCGCGGTGCTGTGCGGGGTCACGGATGGGCACAGGGATGGCGATGGGAGATGTGCACGATGAAATGGAGTGCCCCCATCCCCGATCCCCTCAGCACCCCTCTCCCCGCTCCCCCATCCACTCAGGACCAGGCAGGCGGCCCCAGGGCAGCCCAGCGGGTTTATTACGGACAGGACATACAGAACAGCCATGCCAGCCCGGAGCACCGGGCACCCCGGCACAGCCAGGGCTTGGCACAGAAGCGGGGCCGGGGGGCGAACGCAGGGGCTGTGGGTGTCCCACAGCAGGATCCATCCCCCAAGAGCTGCCCCACAGCGGGATCCGTCCTCCCGGGGGCCGCAGGTGTCCCTCAGCAGGATCCATCCTCGGGGGCTGGTGGCAGGGACAGAAGGGGACGGCAGGGACAGCGGGAACCGATCCTTTTGCCCCCTCGGTCCATAATGTATATAAATATAGAAGCTGTGTGTATCCATCCTATGTATATATGTACATCGGGGGGGCTGTGCCGGGGTGACCGGCACCCCCGTGGGGATCATCACCGGGGCGCCCGGCCCGTCACTTGAGCCACGCGTCGCTGTAGAGGGAGCGGGCTTTGGCGTGGCGCCGGGACGCGGCGCTGGCGTTGAGGACGGCCACGCTGCGGCGGCTGGAGCTGACCACGTCGGTAACGAAGCCGGCGCAGTCGGAGCAGACGTCGCGCAGGACCGAGCCCTGGGCGTAGATGTGCGGGAATTCCTCCTCCACCCGGCGCCAGCACGGCCCCGAGAGCGAGCTGCGGCACAGGGCACCCCGTCAGCCCCCGCCGGCGAAGGAGGAGGAGGAGGGGAGTGGGGAGGAAGGCTCAGGGACTCACTGGAAGGGCTCCCTCCGGCGCAGCGGCGGAGCCTTGGGCGGCAGCGAGCCTGGCAGGCTCTCGAAGCCCAGCGCGTAGACGGGGATGTGAGCCAGCTTCTTGGAAGGCATCTTCATCTGCAGGAATGCGGGAGTCAGGGCGGGATGGGACAGGGCCAGGGATGGGGGAGGACGGGGTTGGGATAGGGATGGGGAACACAGGGATGGGGTGGGTCAGAGATAGGTACAGTAACAGGGCAGGACAGGAGTGGAGTGCGATGGGGTAGGAACAGGAGCAAGATGGGGCAGGAGAGGGACAGAGCAAGGGTCAGGGACAACGTGGCACTGCCCAGAGCCAGTCCCTTACCTTTAGACTGCAGGAGCTACACACAGACCTGGGGACACAGAGAGAGGTGGGTGAGAGGGGCCATTGTGGGGACCCTGATGTTGCCCTCCCAGCCCCATGACACAGCACAGCATGGCACAGCTCGGCACAGCATGGCACAGCATGGCACAGCGCTCACCGCTTGCAGAAGAAACACGACGTGGGCCAGGAGAAGAGAGGAAATTTGGCCCTGCAGCAGCAGCAGACCTGTGGGCAGAGCAGAGCAAGCTGGGGGTGGGTGGGTGGGGACACACGGACCCCAGCCCCTGCAGTCCCCCATCCCCATTCCCACCTTGCCCTTCCGCAGGCTGCTGTACAGCTCCTTGCTCTGCAAGAACTTCTCCATCTCTGCCTTGACCAGCACCCTGCGCACGTTGATCATCTCCTCCACGGTCAGGGCCAGGCTCTCCACAGGGTGGCTGAACTCCTGTGAGACAGGGGAGGGGATGTCACACTGGGCTGTGACACAGAGCATGGTCCAGAGCACTCCTGTGCCAGGGCAGAGCCTCCCAACACAGGCAGAGCATCCCTGGCATAGGCAGAGTGTCTCTGGCATGAGGACACCCTGGCTACCATGTATCCTTGTGCCAGGCTGCCTTGTGTCCACGGTCATGCTTGCTTGGTGTCCCCAGCCCCAGTGCTCTCAGCTGGTGTCCCCAGAACCCACCAGCCAGAGATGCTTGGAGCTGCTGGTGGGGGCAGCGCTGGATCCATCCTCTGGCCTCTCCTCGACAGCACCGAGGGCAGCCCGGGGCCGTGCTGGGCCATCTGACAGTGGGTGGCAGCTGGCAGGGACAGAGCCTGCAGGGAGGGACAGGAAGGACATGGCAAGGACCTCGTGTTTCCTGGTGTCACCACCACTAAAAGGCATGGCACACATCCCCTGGAGCAAGGGACATGGGGACCCCTGGCAGTACCTGAGCGGGGCCGCAGCTCAGGCTGCAGTGGCTCTGGGTCCTGGGGTGCAGCCTGGTCACCCCCCAGCTGGCTCTGCAGCTGTGCCAGGTCCTGCTCTGAGAAGGAGCGATCCCGTTTCAGCGGCACCTCCGTGGCCGGAGAGTCCTCATCCTGTAAGACCATGGGCACCATGTCACTGAGGGCACCCTGGCACCCGCTGTGTCTCCCCATCTCTGCAGGTTCCCCCTTGCCTCGGAGAGGTTCATCTCCTCCATCTCGGCCAGGGTGGGTGCCTTGAGCAGGACACGTGGCCGTGGGCGCACAGGCAGGGCGCTGGCTGGGCACCGGGACAGCTCAAGACAGGAGCTGGAGCTCAGGCGGCCGGCACAAGCGTGTGGGATGCAGGGCAAGGAACTGTAGCCTGCAGAGGAACGGGCTCAGTGCCACTGGGATGGGCACACAGGTGGCATAGCACAACGGGGAGGGGACACTGGTACCTTTCTGTTCCACGGGCCGGAGCTTCCGCTCCTGCCTGATCTCCTCCAGGATCTTCTCGTGGAGTGTCCTCTGCTTCTGGGGCAGTGGCCGCAGCCGCCGCTCTGATGCCTGCGGGATGCACAGATGTGACCTCAGGTGGTGGCCATAGCTCAGGGATGGCACCCATGGGACCCACCAACACTGTCACGCCGGGGAGGTGGCCCTGTGCTGCCACTCACCTGCTTCAGAGGGGGACGGGAGCGAATGAAGTCGAGTATGAGCTCATGGGCATCTTTCTTCACCCGTGGGGGGATGTCTCCATCCACCTGGGGAAGAAAGGGGGTCAGTGCTGGGTTGGAGAGCTGCAGGATGGAGAGTGAGGGGCTGGCACAGTGGCCACGCTCACCATGACTTTGCGGAGTTTGTAGTTACGAGCACGGATGTCCTGCATGAGCATCTCGAAGGGCGTGAGCTGGTATTCGGTGGGCAGAGGGTTGAACTGCTTCTCCTGCACCTTCTTCAGCTTCACACCGTGCCGCAGCTCCCGCATCAGCTGCACCCACAGCCGGGCCTGGGGGGGACACGGCATCAGCACCCACCCATGCCCAGCACAGCCCCCATGCCCGGCCATGCTGCCCTACCCAGTCTGTGTTGCGCAGGTTGCCCAGCTCTGCCGCCGGCCGCTCCTCCTCTTCCTCATCCTCCTTCAGCTTCTGCAGTAGCTGTTGATGCACAAGATGCTGTCACCCTGTCCTGGTGGCACTAACGGTCCAGCCGGGACTGTGCCATGGGGCTGCAGCACTGAGGTGCACTCCAAACCCAGATTCCCAGCCAGCATAGCAGTCTGGGAGAGGCTGTAGGGCCGAACACCGGCACCGGCAGCCCTGGCTGGGATGGGCAGAGGGGGCACTGCAGCCTCCCCAGGTGTTTCCCCGGCAGGGCCATGGTGCCAGCGGGCCCCAGGCTCACCTCCTTGGCATCGCGGATCTTGGCGAGGAAGGCCATGAGCTCCACGGTCTCTGCGAACAGGGCACGGCAGACAGCCTGGTAGTGCGCCGGGGCGCCGGAGGGATCGGCCAGGCGGGCGGCACAGCAGCGCATGGCCTGGCCGAAGGTGCGCACGGAGCGGGGCGGCCCCTCGCCCCCCTCCTCCTCCTCCTCCTGCCCCCCATAGCCCTCGTCGGCCGTGGCACAGCCGCTGTCCTCGGAGTCGCTGTTGGTCATCAGGTCGATGAGCTGCTCCAGGCGCGGGCTCAGCTCCCGCTCCTCGTTCTCGTCCAGTCCCCAGTCCAGCGCCCGGTACACGGCAAAGCCCAGCGACTGCACCATCTGCGGGGGCAGCACCGGCTGGGCACCGCATGCACGGTGGCACCAGCTGTCCCCGCCCCCTCCCTGGTGCTGGGTCCCGTCCCCAGGACCTGTGACCCCCGGGCGAGGGGGCAGGTGGCCATGCCCACCCCGCACCGGTGATGGCAGACGGGCAGGTCACCGGCCCCCACGTACCTGGGCTTCGGCGGAGGGCGTCAGCAGCGCGGGCAGGTCTGGGGGAGGAGGGCAGAGTCACCACTGGTACCCATGGTCCCCACTCCGCATCACCCAGGGATGTGGTACCCACCCACTCCGGCCGTAGGGGCCCCATCCTGAGCTGCTCACAACCCCAGCTGCTCCTCCCCACAGCTGGAATTCCTGCCCTGGCTCTTCCTGTCTCCCCCATGTCCTGGTCCCAGGGCATGGCTCCAAGGGACAGTGGGCACTTGAACGTTGAGCCCTGCTATCAGGCAGTGCTGTCACAGCCTCCCAAAGGGCATATTGAGGGGGCACAAGCACTCATGTACCCCTCCGCTCCAGGGCTGGAGGGAGCTGAGAGCTCTGTATCCATGGGGAGATGCTCCTTGCATCCCTCGGGGATGTGGGCACTGGCAGTGTGGACACCAGGAGTGTGGGCACCAGCAGCATGGGCACTGCCAATCTAGGGACTGGCAGCCACAGCTGTGAGCATGGCATACACGGGGAGCTCAGGGCATGCTTATGGGCAGCTTGAACCCTCCCAGCAGCTGTAGGAAAAGGAATACAAGTGGCCTCTGCAGTGTCCCCAGGGCTCCCAGCTCTGCTTCCCTCATTATTAGCTCTGCATTGAGCTGATCAATGCGGCATCCACCAGGATGTGCCAGTCGTGTGCCAGCCGTGTGCAAGCCAGGAATGGACAGGAAAGGCAGCACAAGTAGTGGCCCTACCATGGTAACACACATAAGCCTATCAAAAAATCGTGTCCTGGACTGTGCCCAGCTCCCACAGCAGTGCCAGCCCCTGGGATATCACCTGGTGGATCCTAGCAGCTCCCACCAGTCACTGGGGCACAGCTGAGGGGGGAATTCCCATAGGACAGGGGATTGGAGTGGTTCCAGAGGGTGCTGCTGGCTCACCCAGCTCAGATGCAGCCCTGTGCCCTAGCAGAGCTGCAAAGCCACATGCCAGGCTGGTGCTACCACCTGCAGTGGCACACAGAGGCACACAGAGCCCTCTCAGCCTCAGGCTTCACTGTGAAAGCTTCACTAGTTCATCCCTGGGGAGATGGCTCAGGTTGGCACAGAAGCAACCTGGGAGCAGGAGGAGGCACAGTGGCACTGATAGGTGGCACTGGCAGGTGACACCAGCTCCGGCCCTGCAGTGGCTCAGGGCAGGGTGTGGGGCCATTCCCATGCAGGACCAGTGGAGCCGGTGTGACCACGCCATTCCTGGCTGCCATGGGCACGTGCCATGCCTGTGCGTGTCCCTGCCCTGGGCATGGAGCCACCTGATGCACCCCGATGTCTGCTCAGCCACCGGCACTGAGGACACGCAGTGACCCCACAGAGTCCCTGCCCCTGTGAGCAAGGCCACACAGTGACCCCACAACAGCAGGCACCATCCCTGGTGGCCTCACTGTGGGACAAGTTGGATGGAGGTGCTGGCCATGCTTCAAGTGATCCTCCTGGTGTCGAGCCACCCGGTGTCACTGCTGGCAGCCAGCCTGGTGACACCCCGTAACCGTCACAACCACACCTGGCAGTGCAAGCCACCTGTGGAAGGATGGCTGTGAGGCCAAAGGTCAGGGATGGGGCTGTCCCATGTGCCACTCCCGGGGCCTGGATTGGGGACAAGGTCCCCTGCAGTGCAGATGTGGGTGACAAGAGCCTGTGGATGTGCTGTGTGGGTGTCCGTGCATTGGCCCATCTGTCCTTGCTGTGTGTCCTGCAGCCCCATGGTGGGTGCCAGGACCACACAAACACCCACACCTGGCTCCAGCCTCACTGGGTCACTTGGGACACCCAGTGCTAGTGACCTTGTTGGTGGCAATACCAGTGCCACACTGGTCCCCCAAGTAACCAGCCTATCCCCTCCCCCAGGCCTCAGGCCACCCCTCCCAGCAATACCGCCAGTGCTGGTGCCAGTCCCCCTTGCCAGGGCCAGCGCCAGGGGCTCACCCTCATCCCTCCGGTGTCACCTTCCTGCTCCCTGGAGCTGGGACCGGCCCTTTTTCCTGCCCTGCTCCCCTGCTGCCGGTGCCTTCATGCCTGACCCCCCCTATCCGGTGCCACTTCTGCCCATCTGCCGCTCTGGTACCGGTTCTTCCCCGCCGTTGCCGGTCCTTCCCGCCGGGGCCACTGCGGGTGCCCCCCCGCTGCCGATACCCCCGGTCCCTCCGCGTCCCCGACGCTGGTGCAGCACCCCCTGCCGGTGCCGGTAAGTCCCGGTGCCGGTAAGTCCCAGGTCCCTGCTCTTTGTGCTGGTAAATCCCGGTGCCTCGGGTCCCGGTGCCGAGAAGTCCCGGTGCCAGTAAGCACCGTAGGCTGCTCCCGGTGCCAACAAGCACCGGCGCGGGTAAATCCCAGCGCTTCACTCCTGGTGCCAGCAAGTCCCGGCGCCCCTAAATCCCGATATCCCGGATCCCGGTGCTAGTTAGCCCTAGTGCCGGTAAGCTCTGATGCCCCCGTGCCGGTAAGTCCCAGTTCCCCGTTCCTTGTGCTTCTAGCAGGAAAGCCCCGGTGCCGGATCCCAGTGCCGGCAAGTCCCGGTGCCCCGCTCCAGGTGCCTCGCTTTCAGTGCCGGTAAGCCCCGATGCCCTGCACCCAGTGTCGGTAAACTCCGATAAGCCCCAGTGCCAGTACGTCCCGGTGTCCCGGCTGTCGGTGCCGGTAAACCCCGCTAAACCTTGGTAACCCCCGGTGCTCCGCTCCCGCGGTGCCGACAATTCCCAGCGCCGGCAAACCCAGGTGCCCCGCTCCCGATGCCTGTAAGCCCCGGTAGCGCTCGGTAAACCCCAGCAAGTCCTGGTGCCCGTAATCCCCCGGTAAACCCCGGTAAGCCCCGCTTGGCGGTGCCGTCCCGTCCATCCCCGCCGCGGGCACCGCCCGCTCCCGCCCCCCCCCGGCGGTGGCGGCGGCCCTCACCGTGCGGCGGGGCGGGCAGGCGGAGGGAGCCGTCGGCGCGGAGGCGGATGTCGGCGGTGCGGAGCGGCGCGGGGGCCACGGGGGCGGCGGCGGCGGCGCGGCAGCCCTGGAAGCAGAGAGCCCAGGCCTGCTCCTCGTTCAGCGGCTGCTCGTAGCACTTCAGCACCTCCTCCAGGGACAGCTCCCGCGGCGGCCCCGCGCCCGCCCGCGCCATCGCCCCATCCCGCACCGCCGAGCGCGGGCGGGGCGCGCCGGGCGGGGGAGACCGGGACACGCCCCAACAAGCCACGCCCCCGCCGCTGCCCCATCCCGCACCGCTGGGCCGCGCGCCGGGGGCGGGGCCACGATCGGGAGGGGCGGGGCTATGAGAGAGACCCCGCCCCCCTCACCGATACCGGCACCGATACCGGCACCGACACCGACAGCGACCCCGCCGCAGGCGCCAGCCGGGAGGAGCTGCGGCGGCGCCGGAGGGCACTGGGAGGCTCGGGACGGCGGAGCGCGGGGCCGTGCCGTGCCGTGCCGTGCCGTGCCATGCGGTTCGGGACGGTACAGTGCAGTAACGGTACGGTACGGCGGGGCACGGCACGGCGCGGTGAGCTCGGTGCAGTCTGGCATGGCTCGGTGTGGCGGGCGGCACGTTACAGCACGGCTCGGCACGGCGTGACATGGCTCGGTATTGTTTGGCACAGCTTGGGACACAATGGGGTGGGGCAGCAGAGTGTGGCATGGCACGGCACGGCCCGGCCCGGTACAGTATGGTATGGCTCAGAATAGCACAGCTTGGCATGGCACGACACAGCTCGGCTCTGCATGGCTCAGCAGGGCACATTAGAGCTCAGTACCATGGCACAGCCTGGCATAGCATGGCTCAGCACAGTACAGAACAGTTTGGTACCAATGGCATGGCTTGGCATGGCATGATACAGTACAGCACAACTCAGTACAGTGTGGCATGGCACAGCACAGCTCGGCCCAGGCTGCAGGGCAGGGAGCAGGGAGTGGTTGCCCTGGGTTAACTGGGTGCAGAGTGCAGGGTTCGGGGCACACAGCTGGGCACAGGGTGTGCACTACAGGGTGTGTGATGGGGGCAGTGCTGGGTGACACTCCCAAGGGACACGAGACCCCCCTGTGCCTCAGGAGGAGCAGGGTGGCCATGGTGCATGGCCCAGCCCCAGACTTGGCTCTTGCCCCATTGAGCCCACATGCCACATGTGGGGCAGCACACGCAGGGACATGATGGCCTTGGCACCAGGGTCACCTGGGGACACACGAGCAGGAATCAGGGCAGGAACACAGGATCCCTATACTCATGGGGACTCCTGCCATGAGGCACCTGCCTTGTGGGGTGCTGGGGGAGCCCTGGGGCGCTTGGCTGGGATGAGGAGCTGGCACAGGGAAGGGGCCAGGACAGCAAAACTTCCTGGAGGGAAGGACAAGAGCTCCAGATGCCAGAGTGTGGTTTGGGCATGGCCAGGAGAAGCAGGAGCTGGGTGAAGGTGCCAGGATGAGCTGGAGTCTCTAGGGAGACTCCATGGGAATATGGTGTATGAGGTTGGCATCCCGCAGCCACAGAGAAAGTCTGGCATGAAAGCAGGATCACCTTTGGGCACCAGCTGGTCCCTTCAGACACACAGGGAGGGCAGCATTGTCCCGACTGAGCAGAAAGGACAACCAGTGCATGGGAAAGGTCAGAGGGAGCAAATGAACACTCTTGTCATGATGAGCTTCTCATTTCCATGATGGAAGGAGAATAAAATCCTGTCTCAGCTCCATTAACCCATGAGCATAAACTGGGATCAATCCCAGAGCTGTGCTGGCAGGGCTGGGACAGGGATGGAGCTGACACACGGCTGCTCATCTGTCCTACATGGCCAAAGAGCTGCTCCAGAGCTGGAGATGTCTGTCAAAGAGTCTGGGGATGGAGCCCATCCTAGAGAACCTGAGCAGTGGCAGCTCCATCGTTGGGGAAGAAACTGGGATAATGGAGCTGGGATACTGAGAGACAGCCCCGCGCATTGCCCGAGGGTGTGAGAAAGGGGAGAAGAGATACGGGTGATCCAGGGTTTCTGTGCATCTCCGGGAATGCTCAGATGCACCGTGGGCGTGTGGGACCATGGCAGGGAGTTAGGAGCACGGTGCTAGCTCCATCTCCATCCGGATCCACACGGGATCCTGCACAGCTGCAGCCCCCGGAGCAGCTCGTGGCTGCAGCCCACATTTGGGTCTGAATCGAGAGATTTGAAAGCCCCGTTTATCCTGCACCCAGCCGGTTTGGAACCTGTTTGGGGCCGGGGGGAAAGCAGCCCGTGCTGCCTACCGGAGCAGGGCCGTGCCGTGCCAAGCCGAGCCGTGCCGTGCGCCAGCTTTCCAGCGCCTCCGGACACAGCCGGGGCGGCACCGTCGGGGATGGGAGAGGGAGGACGTGCGGGCGTTTGAAGGAAAACCCACCCTGCAGGATTCATGGGAAGGCATTTGCATGATAAAGCACGGAGCCCTTTGCTTTGGGTAAATCTGTAATTAATACGGAATGGTGGTGTAATTAAAAGCTACCGGCATGGAAAACTCAAACAGAAGCCAAGCGTGTGTGTGGATGAGGGAAATAGAATTAATGCCGAAATAAACGGGGCGGGGAGGGGGAAGAAAGATGAAGTGTTTGGGAAATGGTATCAGAGCACTTTGGGAGGGCTGGAATTCCTGGCTCCTGCAGTGTGGAAGAAGGATAAGGCGGGGAGCTGGCATGGAGGGCAGACAGAGCCCTTCCCAGCCACCTGCAGCCGGGCTGTGCCCCTGCTTCCTCGTGGATAATTCATTCCCGTGGGTTTCAGCTCTCATATGCAAAAAAAATTCCTTACAAAGCCACAGGAACCTGGGATGAGTGCACGGAGCACCTGTGGGGTGGATGTGCCTCTCCTGCTTTCCCTCCGTGCTGCAATAAACTGGGAACATGGAAGGAGGGAGCATTTTACTGGGCAGTTTGCAGCTGCTGAATGCTGAGCTCGGATATGGCCAGAGTTTGATGGGGGACACTCTGAGAGACACTTTGGGGACGTTAGTGACCATTCCAGAGGCATTTGAAACACCCCTGGGGTCCTCAGGAGGGTTCCTTCACTCCAGGGACCTTGGAGGACCTTAAGGACACCCTTGAAAGTCCCTGAAGACCTTGAAGGCATTGCAAGGACCTTGGGAACCCCCTGGGAATAAACTCTGGGAGCACTCTGGAATGCTGAGCTCCCAGGTTGATGCCTTCTGGGGCCAGTCGTGATGGGGATCCCAATATCTGGGGCTGCCCAGACCCACCCCCCAAAATCTGGGCCTGACACAAACTTGCAGATGGCATTGGGGGTTAAAGCGACTCAGGAATGTGACTGGCAAGGGTTCCCAGACTTGGTGGGATCCCATGGCACTGTCCATGCTGGACACTGTGCTGGATCTGCTGGCACTGCTGGGAAGTTCTCCTGGCTCCTGGCATCATGAGCTGCTGACTCACTCCTGCAATAAACCATCCACGGCCAATCCCAGCCGGAGCTGCTTCCTGATGATGGACACACCCTGGGGACTTCATCTTTCCATCAAGAACCACCACTGCTCCTCCAAGCCACGGCGGCCAACAGCAATGGTTCATCATCAGGAAGGATCAGATCAGAGGGAAAAATCCCTCTGGGAATTCTGTTCTGAGACTTTGAGGCCAATTCAGGACTCTGAGGAAAAAGAGGGAGAGGTGGTTTGGACAAGGGGAAACAGCTTCCCATGCCAGAGGGCAGGGCTGGATGGGATATTGGGAAGGAATTCCTGGCTGGGAGGGTGCTGAGGTCCTGGTGCAGGTGCCCAGAGCAGCTGTGGCTGCCCCTGGATCCATGGCAGTGCCCAAGGCCAGGTTGGATCGGGCTTGGAGCAACCTGGGTTAGTGGAAGGTGTCCCTGCCTGTGGCAGAAGGTGGAACGAGATGGGCGTCAAGGTCCCTTCCAGCACAAACCATTCCGTGATTCCTCGATTTATTCTCCCAGCAAAGCTGGTGACTCTTCCCTTCGGGAACTCCAGCTGCTCTTGTCCCCGTCCCTGGGTGGGATGAGGGTCAGCAGCATCCTCACCGCTCACAACTGACGGGAGCGTGTCCCCTCACCGTGCCACACACACTCTGCAGCTCACAGCCAGGATGGAGCGTGTCCCCTCACCGTGCCACACACACTCTGCAGCTCACAGCCAGGGTGGAGCGTGTCCCCTCACCGTGCCCGACCCTCCCCGTGTTTCCCCACATCCCTCCGTGCCCCTCTCCCAACATGGCAGCGTTCACCTCCGCCACTACCGGGCGGGCGGCAGGGGGCGGGACCGCGCCGCGCTCCCAACCAATGGGCAGAGGCGGCGGGGTGGGCGCGCCGCGGCCTCTCCTCCCTTCCAGCCAATGGGCGGCGTGGGCTGGGCCGGCGGGAGCCAATGGGAGCGCGGGCTGGCGCGGCGGGAAGCGGCGGCCGCGATGGCCGGCACGGGCGGGAGGAGCTGGCGGGATCTGCTCGGTACGTGTGGGCTGAGGCGGCCCCGGGGCGAGCTCCGCGACGGGCACTCCCCGCGGGGACAGCGCGGGGGGAGACTTGGGGCATGAATGTCCCCGCTCTGCCTTCGTACACCCCTTCTCTCTACCTGCACACACCCCCGCTTTCTACCCCCGTGTCTCGCTTCGTACACCCCGCTCTGCTTTCCCCACAGCCCCCGTGCCCCGGTACACAACACCTGGTACCTGCCCCTGGTACTCCTCTGCCCTCTCCCTGCCCTCATGACCGCCGTGTGTTCTCCTCACAGCCCTGCCCTGCCCTCAGCGGGGAGCGGGAGGTGATCTCGGGGTGCCCTGGGAACACGATGGTCAGTAAACCCAAATTTCTCAGCAGGGAGAGCCAGGAAGAGGAAAAGCCCCTTTGGGAGCGAAGCCGAGCTCAAGGAAGCGGTGCTGCGGCTGCTGGATCACCACCAGAACCTGGCTGACCTCCTCCTGGAGGTAGGAACGGGACAGCTCAGGGTGTCATGGCCCAGCTGCGGAGTCAATGTCCCAGGAACACACTTCTCCATGATACGTGGAAAGGAAAACCAGCAGTGTAGGAGTAGGATGAAGTTGAAAGCTCTGTGTCGCAGAAATGAGGTTGTTATCCCTTTCCCATCAATGTTTTACAGACTACAAGTGGTTAAGCATGGTTTGGATTTGGGACAAAGGGAGATCCAGTACATTTTCCTTCAAGAGAGAACTGGCTTTTCTCTGAATTACCAACCACATCTGACTGACATGATTGTCTTCATGACAACCATATCTTGAGCCACTGTTGTGATTCGGCCATGTTCTCCCTCTCCTCACACACTGATTTTATAGCTACAACAGATAATGCAAATATCTCCCATAGATCAGGATCTGTCTTTCTCTAGAGAATATTCCCCATTATAAAAAGGAAAAGGGGATTTAACTAGAAAATGATCCAACATTTGAACACGTTTCATCAAATATTTATGACCTCATGGCTTCACAGAAAGGACTTGAAAGATAAGGATTATAGAAATTCTGCTCCTGGTGCTGCTGAGCTGTTTGGTCCCTGGGGATGAGTAACTCTTGACCTGCATCTCTTTTTTTTCCTGCATAAACTGACAATAACTAAACAATCATCTCTTGTAAGGTGAAATCTGTTCTTTTCCATTCCTATGTGGGAGCTCTGAAGTGAAACTTCAGTTGCTCCAGCAGTGCAGGGATAGCTTTGTAAATGTGTGTGACACACATCTAAGAGTTTCATGGTTTTATTTGGTTTCCAGGTGGGAGATTCAACCAAGCCAGGTGTGCAGGATGGGGCAGAGCCCCAGGGAGTGTCACCAGAGTCATTTATAGGTGAGCATCTACCAGGCCAGATGTGGGGAAGAGCTCTTCCTCAATATTGAGTTTTTGCCTCTATGTGCGACCCCAGCTTTGCTTTCTTTTCATTGTTCTTTTCTTGTTTCTTGCCTGGTGATGACAGTCTCCTGCTTTGCTGTTTTGTTTAGTCTCTGTTCTGCAGGAACAGGCCTCAAAACTGGGTGTGCCCACAGCGACCTTGGCAGCCAAAAATGCCATTGCCAACGTGGAGCGGATCTGCCAGGATTCTGCCAGCCCCTCAAGAGTCCCACTGCTGAACTCTGACCAGAGAGTAAGGGCAAAGCTTTATCTTTAATTTATCAACAGAACAGTGCTGTCAGATTTGACTTTAAGCCCAGTTTGTCTTCTATTGTCTAAGCCCTAAACACGAGTGGACCATTATTCACTGAGGTGTTCAATTTGCTGCAGAAGTACAAGAGATATAAGAAGAGAAGTTTAGGCCTTTCCCCTGAATTCTCTCCATCATTTGACCCTTTAAAAAGCAGCAAACAGGGCAAAGCAACAAATTGTTTTTCTGAGAGTATGTTGTTCACAAAGGGAATTATTTCTGCTTCATTTCCGGGGTGATGCCAGAAGAGGTTGTCCTGCTTGCTTCAGACTGTGAAGGATTTGCTGGCAAACAACATGTTCTGTCGTTCCCTCTTCTGCCAGGAAATGTGGAAAATGAAGGTGAGAACTCTTGGAGAAACCTTGTGGTGTTACAGGCCATGAGGTTTCATCCAGGGGATGTGGCATCTCTGAATTCCTGAGAATGACTGGTTTTCCTGACCTTCCAAAAGCATGAGCTGAATTACACATGGTGGCGTTTTTTGGTTGTCTTGTTTATTTTAGAGCAAGTTCAGTTGGGGAATTCCTTGCCTCTGCAGTGGGATTTGCTTTTTCGACTCAGTTGAGGTTTGGAATTATTTGAATTATTGGAAACTGCCACAAAAGATCATTAAGAGCACTGTGGTGCTGGGTTTGGGGTGCTCTCCAGCTCCAGTGCAGAAACTCCCAGCTGACTGTGGGGTGACACAGTCCAAGAGCCCTTCATGTGCTTTGCCAGCAATATTCCAAGTGTCTTTGGCATCCTGGTTCTCTGCTTTGTTTACCTGGGAGTGGTGATTGATAGGACAAAGTGAGGTCACAGAGAAGGAAACCAGATAGCAGATAACAGCTTGTGCTGCCTCCAAATGGGATGTCTTGATTTCATTTGAGTGTATTTTGTGGAGACAGGCGGTGCTGTGAGTGGAGTTAAGGGCTTTTTATGAGTGGGACAGTCCTGATTCTTCACTGCTCTCATGGGAAAGGAGGAAAAGGCTGATCTGCCCAGATAAAGGGCTGTGCTCTGGTCTCAAGTATCTGATCCTGAGCTGAAAATAGAACCCGTGTGTTTCACAGGCTGATTAAGATCTCCTGCTCCTGGGGCAGACTGTAGGGATAAGTGAGGGATAACTCTGTAACTGAGGGTGTTACAGTAAGAATTAGGCTGTGAAGACAAAGCATGTGGGCGAGTTTGGGGTCAGGGTGTGAGGCGGCTGCTGGTCACTGCAGAAAGCTCCTGGGGCTTTGGCTTTTCCCAAGACTCCCAAATGCCTCTTCCTTCTCGAGGTGGGAAGGTTTTGTGAAGGCATTGGTTCTGTCTGGAATGATCAGAAGCTGTTGCTGCTACACCTTTCCCTTGCCAGGTACACCCTGCAGTGCTGTTTTGCTGGCTCAGGACCCTCCTGGATGTGCTGCTCTGGGCAGGAGCTGGAAGGGATGTTACAGAGCAGGAAATTGATGCACACAGGAGCGGTGCCTGGTGCAGGTTTTTGTTCATTTTTCCTTTGTGTCCATCAGCCTTTCTGCCTGGAGGATTGCAGTTTGTTCCCTTGCAGTCTCCTGCAATCCCAGCTCAATTGGGATGCGGAATTGAGAGTGGCAACCTCCACAGAGGCTAATAAACTGTTTGTAGACTAAAAGACAATTCTCTAACCTGGATCTGGATCTGAATTAATAAGATCTGAAACTCAGTTATGTTATCTGTTTCCTGGGATATCCCTGCTCCTTCAAATCTGCAGAATCACCATTATTCCAGAGGGAAAAGGTGAACATATTCATTACACAAAAATTGCCCACAAAAATTTAAAATAATGATACATCTACAACCCTAAGCTGCCAAAAATTTCCAGGAAATATAATCTTTCACCGCCAGATATTTCCTGTGTCATCAATTTTAAACTTTAACAACTTCTGGATGGTCAGAACAAACAGAATTCAGCTTTGATTTTCATTGCAAATTTGGCATTTGTGATGGCCAAGTGTTAACTGCAAGGTGCAGGCTGTGACCTGATGGTGACATCTCCTTAGGAGCCCCTGGTGCTGGAGGTCGTGTGGCACCTGCACAGCGGTGACATCGCTGGCCTGGCAGAGCTGCTGGAGAGGTGAGCAGGGCTCTGGGGGGTTTGCAGATGTAGCTAATCTCCTAAAGCCTATTGAAACATAATCAGGGATTAGTCATGAGTATTCTGGACTGAGGATATAGTCAGGTGCTGGCAAGGGATCAGATTAGCAGGATTTAGGAGCTGCTGTGGGTTTGGGGGGTTACTCTGGGGTAATTAGCCCAGTTTAGGTGTGGTGGCTCCTTGGTGTCCACCAGCTGGGCTTGAGAAAAAGCCTTGCTCTGCAGAAGGTGGGTGCTTCCATCTTCACAAAGACTTACACTTTTTTGGTCTGGTAGAGTTAATCTTTAGAGAATCGTTAGTCTAAGAATTTTGTGGATTTTTTTGTTTTTTGCCCCCCAACAAGTGTCCAAGACGGAGTTGGGCAGGGCTTGGAGCAACCTGGTCTAGTTCAAGGTGTCCCTGCCCAAGCAGGGGCTGAGGCAAGATGAATATTAAGGTCCCTTTGAACCCAAAACACTCCATTATCCCATGCTACAGAGCTAACTACTCACCCATTTGTGAAGCTCAGGTTGTCTCCTTATTGTGTCAAAGGAATATCCCAGTGATCTTCTAGGCTTCTGATATTGGTTTACTTGTCTGTTGACAATGAAAACAATTTAACCAAAGGCATAGACTAAGAATTTAATTTATTTTTTTAAGCATTTTTATCCAAGGGCCTTAGAAATCGGAACTGAAATTCCTCTAGCAGAGGTTTCTCGATGGAAACTTTCATGTCAGGGATGAGGAAATACTTGGATGCACAATTTCACACACGTTTTTCCTTTGCATGTGCGTGTTGCAGGATCTTTTTACAAAGCAAATACTATAAAGAGCAACTGTTTGTAAAGCAAACGTGCTGGTCCAAATTAAATAAATGAAGTGGCACATTTAGGGCAGAGTGCACAGCTGGCTCTTGCTTGGGCCCAGAGGATGTTGGGGGAGACAGCTAAGCTTTACAGAAAGGAGGAGGGAATGATCTGAAGGTGCTTTTGTGTGTTACAGGTGCCCAGCAGGCCCAGCAGCAGTGGAGTGGCTCTGCAGCAACCTCTGTGGCCTCTGTGAGCAGGCTGGGGACATCTCCTGTGGGGACATGGAGCTGGCACAGCAAATTCTCTCAGGCAAGGCCCTGGGCTGGATGCAGGGCAGAGCCTCAGAGGTGTAACAACACAGGCTTCACTTTGTGTTTCCTAACCTTATTTCTCTAGGGAATGTATTTTTTATGTGTTTGGCAAATCTAGCAAATTTTCTTCCTTTAAAAAAATAATTGGTTTGATTTTTTTTCCGTCACTTGGAGTTCTGGTAACTCAAGAAAGTGTTGTTGGGAGGGGTGTGGTTCAGGGATGATGCACTTGCACTGTGACACTGCAAAATCTGAGAGAGATTTTGGGCCAGAAATATTTCACAGTTCCATTTCCCCCCTGTCAATTTCTGCTATTTATTTTCTTAGTTTATTTATGAAAAAATCCTTCCAGCTGTGTGGGCTGCAGAGGTCGTGGAGCATAACTGTAAATTCTTTAGACTTTATAAATCTTGAAGTTGTGGATTCTTTTTCCTGGGAAGAATTTTACTCCAAGGCAGTAAATGATTCCTGCAGAGTGGAGACTTTTCAGAGACTGTTGGGACAGGTGGGAGGGGAAGGAGCTGTGTGAAGGGGACCTGTGTGCAAAGGGAACACCAAATTCCTTCTTGATTTGCAGACTTTGCCATCGTGCTTCTTCAGAATGGCTTTGAGCAGGCTTCAGAGCTGGAAGGGAAGGTGGAATTCCAGAAGGTTGCCTACGTAAGCACAAAATGAACCCGGCTGCAAATGGTGCTTTAATAAAGCAATTCCATTAATCTCTGGCTCTGGCTGAGTACAAACAATTCAGAGTTTGGAGCTGCAAGGAGAGGGTGGTGGTACTGTTGCTGGAGTGGGGGAAATGGTGAATACAGGATTGAGACTTTTTGTGTGGAGAATTGCTCCAAGGTGGCACGTCAAGGGGGTTTTAAATTTCCTTTCACCAGGGTTGCTTGTGTGTTCCATTCAAATATGAGACATGGAATGCTGTAAGGTTGGAATTCTTCTGTCTATTTTATCTGTTCCACTGCAGAGCCTAAGGTCAAAGTGAAGCTGTAAGAGGGACAAAACTCTTTGAGTCAATTTGCTTTTTCTGCATTGAACTGCAGCTCTTTAAAACTCTAAATCCCTGAATTTGTCGATTTTGTACAGATCTGCCGTGCTGTCTTACAGAGAATGCTGGCATGTAAGTATTGCTGTGATCCTAGCTTTGTGCAGCCACTTCTGTTCCCAAGACTTCTATTTCTTCCTCACTGCTGAATCCCTAAGGAGAAATCCTTTGCCTGGCTGCTTTGTCTGTGCTGTTGTGCATAATATTTATGTCATTGATTTTATTTGCCTCTGCTTTCCCTGTCGTTCTCCTAAATTGTCTCTAGACACTGCAGATAATTTCTTGCCTTTTATGCTACTTTTTTTTCCTGCTCCCAGCTGTAACATTATATAGATACCTGACCCGATTTCCTGAATTTTAACAGGTTTGGAAGCAGGTGGAGCACAGAGGTTAGGCCAGGATCAGCTTTGCTGCTTAGATTTGTTTTTTCTGCCTAGTAAACTAAACTTCGAATTGACAGTGTTGAGCCATTTTGCTGACTCACCGTTTGGATTTGCAGGCTAATGTTTTCTGAAACCTCTATTTTTGTGCTGAGCACAGGCATCTGGTGTAGGTGTGCAGTCTTTAAACACCAGTGTTCATGAACTGCAACGTGCCTGCCCTGGCCTGAGCTGCCCTGGTGCCTCTGCTGAGGGCTCAACACAGCAGCGCCTGATTTACCAGCAAATCCTGATGCAGAAAGACTAAACACACTCACACTGGGGTTATTTCTGTCCTGTGTCACAGCTGAGCCTCACGGGGAGATGCTGTACCTGCTGTTATCAGGTACCTTACACCCCTGGCTGGTGTCACCTGACTGTGCAGCTGCTGTCACTCCTGTCTCCTTGGTGACAGCACTTCCCTGCTTTCCTTTGCTGGCACGTTTCCTGCTCCTCGGTGCTGCTGCAGAGGCTGCTGCTTTCTCTCTGCTGTAAGGTGACCCCATCCCAGGCCATGCCACCTCCCCTCCATCCCTGTGGGTACTGCCAGCCCCATCCCTTGCCCCAGGTCTCACAGGGAGCAACTGTCTGTACGCAGAGATGCTTCACAGACCTTGTGAGTTCTTCTAAAAAAGGGAAAGCTGCAAGAGAAGTGCTTTATTATTTAATATGTATGAATCCCGTCTCAGGTGGCCCTTTAACAGTTGAGAACCAGCCCTTCTCAGCAGAGGAGTAGGGATTTTGGAGGAGGAGGAGGAGCAGGCTGTTGGCAGGCAGACAGGAGCCTGCATCCTGCTCTTCATTTGCCCTTCCCGTTTGCGCAGCCTGCACTGCCACACTCGCAGTCTGCCTGCCTGCAAAATGCATTACGTGAGGTTTACATAAGATATTTTATTAGTCCATACTTTTGGGTCACCTTTGAGGGGGTCTCACTTCATTAATCTTTGGAGAACATTAGGATTTTTTAATGTAAAAGGATTCCTTATTACTGAAGACCTTCACAGGAGGAGAAGGACAGGCTGGGAGTAGCATGGGAGCAATGTGTTCACTGTAATGATCTGGCAGTGTTGAACTGCTGTGCCTGAAGATAAGCTGAGTTTATCTCCTTTGCTTTATTCTCCTCTACTTAACCTTAAAGTATTCCTCAGCAGGAGAGGAGAGTGTTACATCCTAAAGCTGTGGTGGCATGTGAGGGATGTCTGCTTTGCTGCCCCTGCTCACTAAATTTTCTTTTCAGGGTTTTTTTCTTAACGAAATGATTTGCATACACAAGCCAAGCTCCTTTAAGAGTTGAAAGAGGAGGGTTTTCAAGGCAGGGTGGCAGAGAGCAGAAGTGCTGCTGCAGCAGACTGCAAAGCAAAGGGTTTCCCAGTCTGTGGGCTCGCAGTGGTGTGGGCTGATCGTCAAGACAACGGCGCCGTGCAAGCTGCCAACCTGTTTGATCTCTACCCATCCTTTTTGGGGGGCAGATCGAGCTTTTAAAGGAATTCCTGCTATGCAAATGACACATTACAAACCCGTGGCCCTCCCCCAGCCTGCTCTTTGTCTGGACCCGTGGTTAGCAGGGTGGTTAATTCAGCTTGTGCAAATCCCTGCCTCCAGACAGCCTCCATGGTGCTCACACTCACAGATGCGTTAGGGTTGGATTTGGGAATGAAATACTGATTTACATGCATTTTTAGGTGGATTCGTTATTAGCAGGTTAAAAACATTCTCGGGAATGTTTTTAAAATTGGTTCAAGGTCAGTGGTAATAGTTTTTGAGTCTTTGTGTCACTCTGGAGAAAATCTGGTAAGAATTTAGGGCTGCTGAGTGGCTTCTGCACATTTCCCTAGTGGGGTCACCTTTGTAAAGGGGCACAAATTGCTCATTCCTGTTAGTTCCCATGTGGGGTTTGGTGTTACAGTTCTTTTCTCATTGGGTTTTTGTGTGTTTTGGGGTCCAGGGGTGCTTGATGCTGTTGGTAAAGAGAAGCAGGAAGACGTTTCCATGGTGCAAGCTGGGAGGTTCTGGTAAGAAACGTTCCAAACATATCAGGAGGAGGTCTTTATCCACTGTTGCACTTCTTATTGAAATAGGAGGAATGTTGTGGGGTGGTTTTTAGTTATTTACACCCTCTCCCACCCCTCCCAGTGCTACTTGTGCTTGGTATTCTCCTCTAATAAAATATGTGCAGACAAAAGTGCTTGTAAAAATTAAGGCCAGGTAGGAAAGTGGGTTCTGGCAGTGCTGGAGCCAACCCTGGACCTCCCTCTTGTCATGCCAAAAATTCCCCATCAAGTTTTCTCACTGCTTCCGAGCAGAAACACCTGGAAGGTGCAATCATCTCCAATTCCTGCTTCCAAATTTGTTTTATTTAACTACGTTGTGCATGTCACCTTCAGCCCTGTGCAGGGACACACATTTGTAAATCTGATAACTACACAGTGTTGAATACGAGTTGTTGTTGATTTTTTTTAAAAATACATACAAAAAAGTATATATTTGTGGCAGTTTGAGAAGATGGATGTGGAATAAAAATCAGTCATTCACCCTAAGCTGCACCTGGTTGTTCCTATTTCATCAGCAGCTGCTGGATCATATATCATCAGTACCTGTCTGATCATAATTAATCAGTACCTGGCTGATTGTATTTAATCAGTACCTGACTGATCACCTGGCTGATGACATTGTTTCTGGTATTTCCTTGTCCTTTGCAGGCTGAATGTCTTCAATGTGTCACTTTATGGAAGTGTGGCTCACCCAGATTCCTTGAGGCAGTTTTTCAGACACACCCTGACCGAGGTTCTCACCTACAACCCCGTGCTGAAAGGTGCGAATGGGCTGGGACAGAGGTCTCCAGGTGTCTCCAGATGTGTCCAGAGCTCTGTCCCACACTGAGTGGAGCCCAGCCTGGAGGAGCCAGAGCCAGAGCAGCCTCCAGGCTTCTCAGCTCCTTCCTGGGGTCTGTATAAGGTGCCAAATCTGACAAAAAAAAAAAGTCATCTGAGGCTCATAGTTCAGGAGAAAATTTTGGGCAGTAAGATTCTAATCCCAGATCAGTAATTGTGAAGCTTGATGTTTTTAGGAAGAAACATGTTTGAGCTATGAAATCTCTGGTAAAATCCCCATGAGCTGTGATCTGGAGCTGCTTGTCTGTTGTGTGGGAGAGCTGTGTCATTGCTGGCTCCCAGATGAAAGAGGTTAATGAGGGAAAAGCTGATTCCTTGCTGATTCTCTGTGCATGTGCCATGTCAGCCTACGCACGTGTGATCACAGAAACAGCTCTGGGGTGGCAGTGCCATAATGGAATGGCCCAGTCCTTGTGCCAAAGAAATGGGAGACAGAATTCCATGGGCCGTTTTTAATGGCTGCACAAGGGAAACTTACGTGTTTTGGGTGTATTTTAAAACCTGCTGCTGAGGCCTTCTCTGTGCAGTGTCTGATGCCATCCAGATGCAGAAGGAGTGGAGCTTTACCAGGACTTCTCCCCTGCTCACGGCTCTGTATCGTAAGGTACGTCTGCCTGGTGTCACTCAGAGAACTTTGTTATGTTGGGTTTATATCCACTGAAATTCCTGAAATCAGATTATTGGAAATTAGTGCAACATTGTCCAGTAGCAGAATCCAAACCAATCGCCAGAAACTCTGGGAGGAGGAGGAGGCATGAAGGAAAAGAACTACAGTGGGTTTTGGCTAGTGCAAAACTCTTAATGAGAGCAAGGATGCTGGCTGGAGATGTGAATTTTCACTGGTACAGAATAAGGTGTAAGTTCTGAAAGAATGGGAATTTTACTGTTTACTATAGCTGGTGCTGGTTCCAGGTTGATATTTGAGCCTGGGAAGCTGATGCAAAAGCTGCAGGATAGCTTGAAAAAGTCACAGGGCAGCCTGTCAATCTTGTCTGTATGCCCCTCTTTCTCGTGGCTGTATGCCCTAGCTAACAGGGATTGCCATCACTCCTCCAGCTGCTGGTGGCATTCAGTGTGAAGGAATCCATCTGCCAGCTGCAGCAAGTCCTGGAGACCCACGAGGTGAACTGGCAGCACATCCTGTCCTGTGTGTCCACGCTGGTGGTGTGCCAGGCTGAGGCTGAGCAGCTCTTCAAGGGTAGGTGGGCACTGCCAGCCTGGTGTGTGCCCGTGCTGCTCGGGTGGGGGGCAGAGGAGTCACCCACGGGGGCTGGCTGGGGTTCCTGCGTGGGAAAGAGGAGCAGCACATCTGCTTTTCCACTCAGATTTTCCATGTCTGTGGTGATGCGAATGCCAGGCCTCCAGCCTGCCACTTCTCAAACCTTGTGTGCAGCCCAGGGTGGTTGTTTGATAATTACCTTCATCATTAATTGGTGCAGTGATTACTGAACCTTAGTTCTAGCTCACCTTTGCTAGCAGAGCTTGTCTGTGAGAATTCCTTACTAATTATCCCAGTGCTGGACTCCCTGCAAGGAATCCAAGTGTGTTTGACAGTTGAAAGTGCATAAAAAAATAAAATCAGACCCTGGAGGTTCTCCAGGCAGCAATGCATGTCTTGCCTTATGTTTTATCACAGATATTTGTCTTCATTTACTGCAGAAAATACAGCACTGTTGTCAGGAGCTAAGTGTGAGGTTATTGTTTTATGTTCCTAGATCTACTGAGCCATCTCCTGCTAAAGGCCTTTGGGAATTATGACATGGAAAATATGATCACTGCATTCCTGATCGCTCGTCAGGCTGCTCTGGAGGGCCCTGCTGTTTTCATGCCTTACTCTGAGTGGTTTAAGGTGAGACTAAGGCCTGCCTGGTGAGCTTTGTTTTAATTGTGTGAGGCAACCTGTGCATAAGGAGTGTTCTGCTGTGTGGAGAAAGACTTGATCCAGACAGGATAACCAGGAATGAGAAAGGGGAAGAAAAGTAAAGAAGAAAAGTACAAGTGATTGTATTGATATTAGGAATGACTGAATATTTATTACTGCCTTTGTGTCTGCGAAGAATAAATTTATTTGGCTTTCCCCAGTTTTCCCTGCTTTCATCTTTTAGGTCCACCTTGCCTGTTCTAGTTATTTGCTAGGAATGCAGACATGTAATTCCTGTTATTATCATCATCTTGGATGGATTTCAGTGTCTTGATAAGCAGCACTGTTGTTATTGCATAAGTTGGGGGCTGTGGCAGAGGAAACATTCTTGTTTCCTGGAGGTTTGCATGCAGCTGTAATTGCTGTGTTTGACCTTACAGATAATTGGTTGTTGCTTTTAACTGTAAACAGGTGGGTATTTTAGGGATGCAAATCTCCACATAAATTCAACCTGGAAATTCCTTTGTATGAGTTTGCAAATCTAAGCTCAGCTTTGGCTGATAGAGTGTCCAGGAGGTATCAGAAGGTAAACTGGTTGTGCTCTCTGTAGTCTCAAACTGGTTGTTTTCCTTAGAATGCCCAGATAAACCTGTGTAGAAACCTGCAGATTTGTGGTTCCCTCATGAATCTCAATCTTTTGGTGCATCTCAAAGTTGGCCTTGTTTAAGTGTTCTCATGGCAGCAAGCTCCCATAGAGACTTCTGTAAGTCACCATGATCCAAAGGAGCCCCTCTGCTCTGGAGCCAGGCTGGGAGAGCTGTGGGGACTCACCTGGAGAGGAGAAGGCTCCAGGGAGAGCTCAGAGACCCTGCTAGGCCCTAAAGAGGCTCCAGGAGAGCTGGAGAGGGGCTGGGGACAAAGGAAGGAGGGACAGGACACAGGGAATGGCTCTCCACTGCCAGAGGACAGGACTGGATGGAATATTGGGCAGGAATTCCTGGCTGGGAGGGTGGGCAGGCCCTGGGCTGGAATTCCCAAAGCAGCTGTGGCTGCCCCTGGATCCCTAGCAGTGTACAAGACCAGGTTGGATGAGGCTTGGAGCACCCTGGGACAGTGGGAAGATGTGGCAGGGGATTGGATCTAGCTGGTCTTTAAAGTCCCAAACCATTCCATGATTCTCTAAACTTTCTCTGGAGACTTCTCTCCAGAAAGATTCTCCTGACAGAAGAGGGATGTTTGGGATCGGTGTGTTTGGTTATGGCACTGCTTAAATGAGGATTCTCTCCACTCTGAAAGGCTGCCTTGCCATTTTCCCCCTGTTTCAGGCTTCCTTTGGGAATGCTGGTGGCCAGCACGGGAGCAGTAAGAAAACTCTGGTCTTCCTCTTTGAGTTCCTGTCGGAGCTGGTGCCCTTTGAAACTGCACCATACCTGAAGGTGAGAAGGGGCTGACAGAGATGGTTTTCAGGTCCAGAACTGTCCCAAAGTGACTGTCCTGGTGCCTTTCAGTAGGTTCAGCTCATTATAAACATTGTTGTAGTAATTGCTTTACTTCTGGTTCATTATTCAAACCCTTTTCTTCCTGAAATAAGGAAAGACAACATTCTTTTTTTTTTTAATGGGGAGAATTCCTTTCAAGGAATTAAGTTTAGGCACTTCACTGATTTTATTTGTTTGCTGTTGGGAAAAATTATGTCAGTTGCCATGAAAATGATTGATCCTTAACTAAGTAATAATGCCTTCTTTGGGGAATATTTGAGGTAAACAATAACGCCTTCTTTGGGGAATATTTGAGGTAAACATTAGTCAGGATTAGTTAGTTAAGATTTTACCTGGATTTCCTGTAACAATGGCAAATTTTGTTGTGATTGTTATGTTCCAGGTGCACATCATGTACCCACCCTTTGTGCCCACGAAGCACCGGTCCCTGCTCTTGGAGTACATCACTCTGGCTAAAACCCGACTGGCTGACCTCAAGGTCAGGAAAATTTCCTCTTTTGAGAAGAATTCTCTCTGGATCTGCTGTGTGTGACCATCTCTGCCCTCACACAGGTGGCCATAGAAGACATGGGGCTTTATGAAGACCTCTCTGCCACTGATGAGGCTGTGCAGGTACTGCTGTTCTGTCTCCCAGTTTTCTCATCAGCCATTTTCCTCTGGAAAAGCACTGAGGTTGTCAACCTCCCTGCCATTCCAAAGCTCAGCATGCTGCCAAATCTCCAGCTTTAAGCCAGAGGGGTTTAGTGGCCATAAACACATGATCTCCCCAGTTTTCATGAAAACAGGAGTCACATTTTATAGGTGTCTTGATTCTTCTCGGTGCAGCACTCCATCTCTGTGGTGTGGGACCAAAGTGTGCATATTCAGAAGAGATTTGGAAATGGAATCTACACTCTGCAGTTTCACACTTTGGTTCATGATAAATTTTGGGTAACAACAGCAATTGATAAGGAAGTGTTTGGCTTTATTATTCCTTCCTATGTTTTGATCAGAGGATCACTTACATGATTACATGAAATAGAGGGTAGCTGAATATAATACAAGAAACCCAGTCCTGTGCTGAACTCACAGGAATAAGCAAAGATTTAATTTGATTTTTTCAAGTCTGGTCTGGTTTTCAGTTTAGAAACTTGTTGCAGCTTGAGGTGTCTTAGAACTCAAAGGAGAGAAGCTCAGGGTGTGAATACCTCTGCCTGCAGGCACAGGCTGGAAATGGACATGATGTGCCTTAATTCCACACGTAGCACTAAAATAGCACCACAATAAAGCAAATTCAGAACACAAAAGGTAAGTTCATCATCACCCTTGATTTTTCACATCTCTCTCTCGTTCCTCGTGTGAGGCAGCCCCAGGCCCAGGCACAACATGATGTTGGAAAGGCCCTTCAGATATTTGAAACCACAAGGAAGATCCCAACCTCTGTGATAGAGGCCAGGTACTGTGTGCTTTTCAGCTCCTCCTGGGCTTAGCTAGAATAATAATAATAATCATAATAATAATAATTGTTGAAGTCAAGTCTGAATCAAAATAAGGAAACAAGAAAAA